>SZWC01000888.1:181463-215675 GCA_023375785.1 Penium margaritaceum | reverse complement strand
CACAGAGACGGCTTGGCAGGAGGTAAGATTCACAACTCACGCCATGGCGCCATGTTCACATAGAAAACGGAGCCGTGAAAGGCTGCACCTTGCAGCAGCTTGGACCAGACTGCGCGTAGCAATGAGCATGGGGAGAAGGAGGTAGGACTGTAGTTTCTTGCATGTTTTGCAACACTCTTGCGATGAGCTCGGGTAGAGCCTACAGTCCAGCAACGAGCGCGGGTAGAACCAAGCCTGCTCCGCAGACCCAGTGCCATGCAGAGCAACACAGGTTGATACAGCGCGGCGCATTGCAATGCACCATAAAGCGGGATGACATGACACAGACCCAAACCGACTCGACAACAGAAAAGGAAAAGAAACGACAGGATGGGAGAGGACAGGACAGATCATAGCGGAAACCGATGAGACGCGACTTGACAGTTCACGGCGTGGCACAGAGCAGCGCAGCATCGTGAGACGCAATGTGACACGAGGTAAAGTAACACGACGAGGCGCGACGCGATGCAGCGCAACCCCCCCGCTGCTCAGCACAGCACCGAATCACACAGCACAGCACAGCAGGGGAGGACACCGCACGGCATGGCACTGCACGGCACGGCACAATGCGACAACTCCATACGATGTGACAAAACGTGACAGGAGACAACAAGACGAGACGCAACACGACACGACGCATCGAGACACAACACATAGAATGGCAGCAGCCGCAATGCAGCACAGCGGTCTGCTGCTCAGTGGAGTATCCATCAGCACGGCAGAGCACGGCACGGCGAGGCTCGGCATGGCACTGCAAGGCACACCAAAATGCAACGAGATGACATGACCCGGAGCAACACGAGGCAAAGGCAAGGACACAAAAGAACACAACAGGACGCGACGACGGCGCAAGGCGTTCGAAACCTGCGTAGCGCGAACGACGCAACAAGACACATCGCCATGTGATGGGACATGACGGAACAGGACCCGACACGACGCGATGCAATGCGACACGACGCAGCGCAACGCGAGACGGCACAACGCGACATGACGCGAAACGACACGGCATGTCAAGGCACAACATGTGACGCAACGCGACGCAATGCGACACTGCACAGACGACACGAAATGACGCGATTGACACGAATGAACACGACATGACACGACGCGACAGGACGCGACGCGACATGACATAACGCGACGCAACGGAACAGGACAGGACAGGACAGGATGGGACGGGAAGGGACAGGACAGGACGGGACACGACGGGACTGGATGGGACCGGGCGGGACAGGAAGAGACGACACGAGATGTGACACGCCATGCCAGGCCATGTCATGGACGCCACGCCACGCCACGGCATGCCACACCGCGCCACCCAGACGAGACGCAACGAGACGCGACGCACCGCGAAGCGACGCGACGCACCGCGAAGCGACGCGACGCGACGCGACGCGACACGACGCGACACGACCCGACACGACCCGACACGACCCGACACGACCCGACACGACCCGACACGACCCGACACGACCCGACACGACCCGACACGACCCGACACGACCCGACACGACCCGACACGACCCGACACGACCCGACACGACCCGACACGACCCGACACGACCCGACACGACCCGACACGACCCGACACGACCCGACACGACCCGACACGACCCGACACGACCCGACACGACCCGACACGACCCGACACGACCCGACACGACCCGACACGACCCGACACGACCCGACACGACCCGACACGACCCGACACGACCCGACACGACCCGACACGACCCGACACGACCCGACACGACCCGACACGACCCGACACGACCCGACACGACCCGACACGACCCGACACGACCCGACACGACCCGACACGACCCGACACGACCCGACACGACCCGACACGACCCGACACGACCCGACACGACCCGACACGACCCGACACGACCCGACACGACCCGACACGACCCGACACGACCCGACACGACCCGACACGACCCGACACGACCCGACACGACCCGACACGACCCGACACGACCCGACACGACCCGACACGACCCGACACGACCCGACACGACCCGACACGACCCGACACGACCCGACACGACCCGACACGACCCGACACGACCCGACACGACCCGACACGACCCGACACGACCCGACACGACCCGACACGACCCGACACGACCCGACACGACCCGACACGACCCGACACGACCCGACACGACCCGACACGACCCGACACGACCCGACACGACCCGACACGACCCGACACGACCCGACACGACCCGACACGACCCGACACGACCCGACACGACCCGACACGACCCGACACGACCCGACACGACCCGACACGACCCGACACGACCCGACACGACCCGACACGACCCGACACGACCCGACACGACCCGACACGACCCGACACGACCCGACACGACCCGACACGACCCGACACGACCCGACACGACCCGACACGACCCGACACGACCCGACACGACCCGACACGACCCGACACGACCCGACACGACCCGACACGACCCGACACGACCCGACACGACCCGACACGACCCGACACGACCCGACACGACCCGACACGACCCGACACGACCCGACACGACCCGACACGACCCGACACGACCCGACACGACCCGACACGACCCGACACGACCCGACACGACCCGACACGACCCGACACGACCCGACACGACCCGACACGACCCGACACGACCCGACACGACCCGACACGACCCGACACGACCCGACACGACCCGACACGACCCGACACGACCCGACACGACCCGACACGACCCGACACGACCCGACACGACCCGACACGACCCGACACGACCCGACACGACCCGACACGACCCGACACGACCCGACACGACCCGACACGACCCGACACGACCCGACACGACCCGACACGACCCGACACGACCCGACACGACCCGACACGACCCGACACGACCCGACACGACCCGACACGACCCGACACGACCCGACACGACCCGACACGACCCGACACGACCCGACACGACCCGACACGACCCGACACGACCCGACACGACCCGACACGACCCGACACGACCCGACACGACCCGACACGACCCGACACGACCCGACACGACCCGACACGACCCGACACGACCCGACACGACCCGACACGACCCGACACGACCCGACACGACCCGACACGACCCGACACGACCCGACACGACCCGACACGACCCGACACGACCCGACACGACCCGACACGACCCGACACGACCCGACACGACCCGACACGACCCGACACGACCCGACACGACCCGACACGACCCGACACGACCCGACACGACCCGACACGACCCGACACGACCCGACACGACCCGACACGACCCGACACGACCCGACACGACCCGACACGACCCGACACGACCCGACACGACCCGACACGACCCGACACGACCCGACACGACCCGACACGACCCGACACGACCCGACACGACCCGACACGACCCGACACGACCCGACACGACCCGACACGACCCGACACGACCCGACACGACCCGACACGACCCGACACGACCCGACACGACCCGACACGACCCGACACGACCCGACACGACCCGACACGACCCGACACGACCCGACACGACCCGACACGACCCGACACGACCCGACACGACCCGACACGACCCGACACGACCCGACACGACCCGACACGACCCGACACGACCCGACACGACCCGACACGACCCGACACGACCCGACACGACCCGACACGACCCGACACGACCCGACACGACCCGACACGACCCGACACGACCCGACACGACCCGACACGACCCGACACGACCCGACACGACCCGACACGACCCGACACGACCCGACACGACCCGACACGACCCGACACGACCCGACACGACCCGACACGACCCGACACGACCCGACACGACCCGACACGACCCGACACGACCCGACACGACCCGACACGACCCGACACGACCCGACACGACCCGACACGACCCGACACGACCCGACACGACCCGACACGACCCGACACGACCCGACACGACCCGACACGACACGACACGACACGACACGACACCACACCACACCACACCACACCACACCACACCACACCACACCACACCACACCACACCACACCACACCACACCACACCACACCACACCACACCACACCACACCACACCACACAACGTAACACAACACAACACAACACAACACAACAGGATAGAACGCAGCGGAGCTCAAACACAACAAGAGCACCACATGTGTGCGAACGACACACAGACATGTCTAATACCGCATGCAGTGTGCCGTGGATAAGGCGTGTGGTTCAGTCCAAATCAGAGGAATACATGCATCCACGAGAAAGCGCTGGCACCAACAGAAATGGGTGCTGAGGGAGACACGGCCCGCTCATGCCAACAAGTAGGAAAGGAGGTTTCACAAACCCCTCCTCCGAATTTCACCTAGTCACAAAACTGCATGCGTCTCTACAAAGGTGCAGACAGGAAGCTTGGCTGTGGAAACTTCCGGGTGAGTGTGGCATAAGCACCTAGTGCCCCGCACACTGCCTCCACACTCATCATTCCAACAAGTTTGTACGTCTTGCGGTATATGGACATGTGTGGAACCCTCAGGTACTTTGCCGCTTGGCGGCCTTGGTGGTTGCAGACTTCCACACGTCCACACCTCTGACCCCCCCCCCCCAAGTCTTCAACCACCAAGCTCGCAAACCCACCGCCCCCCAAAGACAGGTTGGGTGTGATGCCAATGGAAAAATTGAAGGGAGGCGCAAAGCTTCAGCCCCTTCCAAGCACTTTTGATGCAGCTCAACCTGTGGCGTTCGACACCTCAGCCCAAGGGTGTAGTGGTCGACCTTCGACGTCTACCTCCACAGGTCAGCACAGATATGTTCGCAAGCGGCAGAGCTATCCCTGGAATCTACCGACACAACATGACCTACCATGGCATCTTGTGTGGGCGTGCGTGCAAGCGTGTGCAAGCATATGTGTGTGTGTGCACTCCTCTCTCCTCTCTCTCCTCTCCCTCTCTCGCCTCACCCTCTCTCCTCTCCCTCTCCCTCTCTCTCGTCTCCCTCCCTCTCGTCTCCCTCCCTCTCGTCTCCCTCCCTCTCGTCTCCCTCCCTCTCGTCTCCCTCCCTCGCGTCTCCCTCCCTCTCGTCTCTCCTCTCCCTCTCCCTCTCTCTCGTCTCCCTCCCTCGCGTCTCCCTCCCTCTCGTCTCTCCTCTCCCTCTCCCTCTCTCTCGTCTCCCTCCCTCGCGTCTCCCTCCCTCTCGTCTCTCCTCTCCCTCTCCCTCTCTCTCGTCTCCCTCCCTCGCGTCTCCCTCCCTCTCGTCTCTCCTCTCCCTCTCCCTCTCTCTCGTCTCCCTCCCTCGCGTCTCCCTCCCTCTCGTCTCTCCTCTCCCTCTCCCTCTCTCTCGTCTCCCTCCCTCGCGTCTCCCTCCCTCTCGTCTCTCCTCTCCCTCTCCCTCTCTCTCGTCTCCCTCCCTCGCGTCTCCCTCCCTCTCGTCTCTCCTCTCCCTCTCCCTCTCTCTCGTCTCCCTCCCTCGCGTCTCCCTCCCTCTCGTCTCTCCTCTCCCTCTCCCTCTCTCTCGTCTCCCTCCCTCGCGTCTCCCTCCCTCTCGTCTCTCCTCTCCCTCTCCCTCTCTCTCGTCTCCCTCCCTCGCGTCTCCCTCCCTCTCGTCTCTCCTCTCCCTCTCCCTCTCTCTCGTCTCCCTCCCTCGCGTCTCCCTCCCTCTCGTCTCTCCTCTCCCTCTCCCTCTCTCTCGTCTCCCTCCCTCGCGTCTCCCTCCCTCTCGTCTCTCCTCTCCCTCTCCCTCTCTCTCGTCTCCCTCCCTCGCGTCTCCCTCCCTCTCGTCTCTCCTCTCCCTCTCCCTCTCTCTCGTCTCCCTCCCTCGCGTCTCCCTCCCTCTCGTCTCTCCTCTCCCTCTCCCTCTCTCTCGTCTCCCTCCCTCGCGTCTCCCTCCCTCTCGTCTCTCCTCTCCCTCTCCCTCTCTCTCGTCTCCCTCCCTCGCGTCTCCCTCCCTCTCGTCTCTCCTCTCCCTCTCCCTCTCTCTCGTCTCCCTCCCTCGCGTCTCCCTCCCTCTCGTCTCTCCTCTCCCTCTCCCTCTCTCTCGTCTCCCTCCCTCGCGTCTCCCTCCCTCTCGTCTCTCCTCTCCCTCTCCCTCTCTCTCGTCTCCCTCCCTCGCGTCTCCCTCCCTCTCGTCTCTCCTCTCCCTCTCCCTCTCTCTCGTCTCCCTCCCTCGCGTCTCCCTCCCTCTCGTCTCTCCTCTCCCTCTCCCTCTCTCTCGTCTCCCTCCCTCGCGTCTCCCTCCCTCTCGTCTCTCCTCTCCCTCTCCCTCTCTCTCGTCTCCCTCCCTCGCGTCTCCCTCCCTCTCGTCTCTCCTCTCCCTCTCCCTCTCTCTCGTCTCCCTCCCTCGCGTCTCCCTCCCTCTCGTCTCTCCTCTCCCTCTCCCTCTCTCTCGTCTCCCTCCCTCGCGTCTCCCTCCCTCTCGTCTCTCCTCTCCCTCTCCCTCTCTCTCGTCTCCCTCCCTCGCGTCTCCCTCCCTCTCGTCTCTCCTCTCCCTCTCCCTCTCTCTCGTCTCCCTCCCTCGCGTCTCCCTCCCTCTCGTCTCTCCTCTCCCTCTCCCTCTCTCTCGTCTCCCTCCCTCGCGTCTCCCTCCCTCTCGTCTCTCCTCTCCCTCTCCCTCTCTCTCGTCTCCCTCCCTCGCGTCTCCCTCCCTCTCGTCTCTCCTCTCCCTCTCCCTCTCTCTCGTCTCCCTCCCTCGCGTCTCCCTCCCTCTCGTCTCTCCTCTCCCTCTCCCTCTCTCTCGTCTCCCTCCCTCGCGTCTCCCTCCCTCTCGTCTCTCCTCTCCCTCTCCCTCTCTCTCGTCTCCCTCCCTCGCGTCTCCCTCCCTCTCGTCTCTCCTCTCCCTCTCCCTCTCTCTCGTCTCCCTCCCTCGCGTCTCCCTCCCTCTCGTCTCTCCTCTCCCTCTCCCTCTCTCTCGTCTCCCTCCCTCGCGTCTCCCTCCCTCTCGTCTCTCCTCTCCCTCTCCCTCTCTCTCGTCTCCCTCCCTCGCGTCTCCCTCCCTCTCGTCTCTCCTCTCCCTCTCCCTCTCTCTCGTCTCCCTCCCTCGCGTCTCCCTCCCTCTCGTCTCTCCTCTCCCTCTCCCTCTCTCTCGTCTCCCTCCCTCGCGTCTCCCTCCCTCTCGTCTCTCCTCTCCCTCTCCCTCTCTCTCGTCTCCCTCCCTCGCGTCTCCCTCCCTCTCGTCTCTCCTCTCCCTCTCCCTCTCTCTCGTCTCCCTCCCTCGCGTCTCCCTCCCTCTCGTCTCTCCTCTCCCTCTCCCTCTCTCTCGTCTCCCTCCCTCGCGTCTCCCTCCCTCTCGTCTCTCCTCTCCCTCTCCCTCTCTCTCGTCTCCCTCCCTCGCGTCTCCCTCCCTCTCGTCTCTCCTCTCCCTCTCCCTCTCTCTCGTCTCCCTCCCTCGCGTCTCCCTCCCTCTCGTCTCTCCTCTCCCTCTCCCTCTCTCTCGTCTCCCTCCCTCGCGTCTCCCTCCCTCTCGTCTCTCCTCTCCCTCTCCCTCTCTCTCGTCTCCCTCCCTCGCGTCTCCCTCCCTCTCGTCTCTCCTCTCCCTCTCCCTCTCTCTCGTCTCCCTCCCTCGCGTCTCCCTCCCTCTCGTCTCTCCTCTCCCTCTCCCTCTCTCTCGTCTCCCTCCCTCGCGTCTCCCTCCCTCTCGTCTCTCCTCTCCCTCTCCCTCTCTCTCGTCTCCCTCCCTCGCGTCTCCCTCCCTCTCGTCTCTCCTCTCCCTCTCCCTCTCTCTCGTCTCCCTCCCTCGCGTCTCCCTCCCTCTCGTCTCTCCTCTCCCTCTCCCTCTCTCTCGTCTCCCTCCCTCGCGTCTCCCTCCCTCTCGTCTCTCCTCTCCCTCTCCCTCTCTCTCGTCTCCCTCCCTCGCGTCTCCCTCCCTCTCGTCTCTCCTCTCCCTCTCCCTCTCTCTCGTCTCCCTCCCTCGCGTCTCCCTCCCTCTCGTCTCTCCTCTCCCTCTCCCTCTCTCTCGTCTCCCTCCCTCGCGTCTCCCTCCCTCTCGTCTCTCCTCTCCCTCTCCCTCTCTCTCGTCTCCCTCCCTCGCGTCTCCCTCCCTCTCGTCTCTCCTCTCCCTCTCCCTCTCTCTCGTCTCCCTCCCTCGCGTCTCCCTCCCTCTCGTCTCTCCTCTCCCTCTCCCTCTCTCTCGTCTCCCTCCCTCGCGTCTCCCTCCCTCTCGTCTCTCCTCTCCCTCTCCCTCTCTCTCGTCTCCCTCCCTCGCGTCTCCCTCCCTCTCGTCTCTCCTCTCCCTCTCCCTCTCTCTCGTCTCCCTCCCTCGCGTCTCCCTCCCTCTCGTCTCTCCTCTCCCTCTCCCTCTCTCTCGTCTCCCTCCCTCGCGTCTCCCTCCCTCTCGTCTCTCCTCTCCCTCTCCCTCTCTCTCGTCTCCCTCCCTCGCGTCTCCCTCCCTCTCGTCTCTCCTCTCCCTCTCCCTCTCTCTCGTCTCCCTCCCTCGCGTCTCCCTCCCTCTCGTCTCTCCTCTCCCTCTCCCTCTCTCTCGTCTCCCTCCCTCGCGTCTCCCTCCCTCTCGTCTCTCCTCTCCCTCTCCCTCTCTCTCGTCTCCCTCCCTCGCGTCTCCCTCCCTCTCGTCTCTCCTCTCCCTCTCCCTCTCTCTCGTCTCCCTCCCTCGCGTCTCCCTCCCTCTCGTCTCTCCTCTCCCTCTCCCTCTCTCTCGTCTCCCTCCCTCGCGTCTCCCTCCCTCTCGTCTCTCCTCTCCCTCTCCCTCTCTCTCGTCTCCCTCCCTCGCGTCTCCCTCCCTCTCGTCTCTCCTCTCCCTCTCCCTCTCTCTCGTCTCCCTCCCTCGCGTCTCCCTCCCTCTCGTCTCTCCTCTCCCTCTCCCTCTCTCTCGTCTCCCTCCCTCGCGTCTCCCTCCCTCTCGTCTCTCCTCTCCCTCTCCCTCTCTCTCGTCTCCCTCCCTCGCGTCTCCCTCCCTCTCGTCTCTCCTCTCCCTCTCCCTCTCTCTCGTCTCCCTCCCTCGCGTCTCCCTCCCTCTCGTCTCTCCTCTCCCTCTCCCTCTCTCTCGTCTCCCTCCCTCGCGTCTCCCTCCCTCTCGTCTCTCCTCTCCCTCTCCCTCTCTCTCGTCTCCCTCCCTCGCGTCTCCCTCCCTCTCGTCTCTCCTCTCCCTCTCCCTCTCTCTCGTCTCCCTCCCTCGCGTCTCCCTCCCTCTCGTCTCTCCTCTCCCTCTCCCTCTCTCTCGTCTCCCTCCCTCGCGTCTCCCTCCCTCTCGTCTCTCCTCTCCCTCTCCCTCTCTCTCGTCTCCCTCCCTCGCGTCTCCCTCCCTCTCGTCTCTCCTCTCCCTCTCCCTCTCTCTCGTCTCCCTCCCTCGCGTCTCCCTCCCTCTCGTCTCTCCTCTCCCTCTCCCTCTCTCTCGTCTCCCTCCCTCGCGTCTCCCTCCCTCTCGTCTCTCCTCTCCCTCTCCCTCTCTCTCGTCTCCCTCCCTCGCGTCTCCCTCCCTCTCGTCTCTCCTCTCCCTCTCCCTCTCTCTCGTCTCCCTCCCTCGCGTCTCCCTCCCTCTCGTCTCTCCTCTCCCTCTCCCTCTCTCTCGTCTCCCTCCCTCGCGTCTCCCTCCCTCTCGTCTCTCCTCTCCCTCTCCCTCTCTCTCTCTCTCTCTCTCTCTCTCTCTCTCTCTGTGTGTGTGTGTGTGTGTGTGTGTGTGTGTGTGTGTGTGTGTGTGTGTGTGTGTGTGTGTGTGTGTGTGTGTGTGTGTGTGTGTGTGTGTGTGTGTGTGTGTGTATCTGCCAGTGTGTGCATGTCCACATGCAAGTGCGGGTGTGTTTGCATGTGCGTGTGCATGTGCAATGCATGTGCACCAGCATGTGGGTATGCATGTGCGTGTGCAGGTGCGTGTGCATGTGTGTCTGCATGTGTGTGTGCATGTGCATGCACGTGTGCGTGTGCATGTGCAATGCGTGTGCACCAGCATGTGGGTATGCATGTGCGTGTGCAGGTGCGTGTGCATGTGTGTCTGCATGTGTGTGTGCATGTGCATGCACGTGTGCGTGTGGGTATGCGTGTGCATGTGCATGTGCATGTGCATGTGCATGTGCATGTGCATGTGCGTGTCCATGTGCGTGCGTGTGCATGTGCATGTGCATGGAACAGCGCGCAACAGGACAAGAACAAAAACAAAGCGAGACGAAACGATGACAGACGAGTCGTCCAGCAAACCCAAGCGAGAAGCAGTCACGCGACGTTCTCTCTACCCTTTAATCAGTGTCTCCATGGACTCAAACACAAGGAACCGCCTGCCCATTTAATCACCGCAATCTCGCACTTCACAAAGCCGCCATAAAAGTCGCGCATCGCACTGCAGCAGCATGAGCAGAGCTCCCTACGCGCTCCTGCACCTCAACCACAACGGCAGCCAGCATTACCGCTGCTAGCGACAACGACGCCACCGCCACCAAGCGCATCCTGAGGTCAGAGCGAAAGACTGCCCGTCAGCCCAGAGGCCAGGTCCTTGCAGCTTGGCTGGCGGCGCCAGGCAAACCGCAACACAAGCCGGCGGACGCAGTGCAACCAAGAGCGCAGTGCAACCAAGAGCGCAGTGCAACCAAGAGCGCAGTGCAACCAAGAGCGCAGTGCGCGCCCGTTGGCCTGGCCGCCTCCGGCAGTGGCCCAGCGCCCGCCACCACCTTGGTGCTGCTGGCGGTCGAAACAATGAAGCTTGCTCTACAAAACGGACGCCTCGACGACACACGGTCGACGTTTTTGGCAGGTGCATTTGCTACCTCAGAACCCCCTTTTGTGAGGGAATCCGCAAATCTACCCGGTTTGTGAGAGCATCCACAGATGCAACCCGACTATGAGGTCTCGCAGACCAAAAGCAGCGCCAGCAGCAGAGGCCATATGTGCTCTGGTGGCCTCGTGACCGTCCGCGCACACAGCAGGTCTGCAATCTTCCACAGCGCTTTGCATAGCGCAGAGGAAAAAACCAATTCTGCTGCGAGAAGGCACATGCCGTGTTCTTGCTTCAGCGGACTCCTGTCCATCCGCGCACACAGTCTTCGTACAACCATATACACACATGGACGAGGCTCGACTCGAGCCCCACCCTCCCCCACCCCCCACCCCCCCCCCCGCCCCCCCCACCTTCCCCCGTCTTCTGCGTCCATCGTCTACTGGCTGGAGCGGACGTTTCGAGATGCAGACCCGCCTAGCCGCCTCAGAGTTCCGCACGCGTCCACGATCGGCCGCTGAGCCAGCCGACAAACTGTGAGGGCGTGAAAGCTGACATTTTTTCAAGGCAGCTTGGCGACGCTTTGAACGGCACGGGACGCACTCTGCCAGCATTGAAGCAAAATGAAAAAAATAAAAACGCACGGCACCACAACACTGTCTCGGCCTCATTCCGCAACGTGCGAGGCACACTTTGCGCGGAAGACACACGCTGGCATGACGATGCAATGCAGGGAGGTTTGCTGGAAGCGGTGAGCAAGGAGGGGGAGAAAAAGGGGAGGGGGGGGGGAGATGGAGCACGAATGAAACCCGGCAACATGATTTTACGTTGCGACATTTTAGGCACGTCGACATTCGAGGAAACTCTCGACAGTTGATTATTCGACATTTCGGGGGCACGCACCGCCAGCCGGCGTCGAGCCACGTGCGCAGCGCGAACCACTCCTTTTCGCCGATGCTGGCGACGATCTCCCACGGCGGCAGCTCGATGGTAGCCGCGCTAAGCTTCTTCGACTGCTGCTGCTGCGCCGCAGCAGCCAGCGGAGTCACCGCAGGGGGTGGCACAGCAGCCGCCTTCGCGCCGACGCCGGCGCTGCTGCTGCTAGGCGCGGGGCTGGCCGACCCGCTGCTGCCTCCGGTGCTGCTCTGCTTGATGCTCTGCAGCTGCTGCTGGCGGCGCTCGACGAGGGCGGCATTCTGGGCGACCGCGCGTGCGATGTCGACGCCGGCCTGCTCCAGCTCGTCGGACGTGACGGCACCCGCTGTGGCCGACCGCCGCCGCAGCTTCACGTGGCCCCTAGCGGCAGCCGACTGCTGCGCACCCATGCTGACTGGCTGGAGGAAAGGGGGAGGGGAGAGGGAAGGGAAGGGAGGGGGAAAGGGAGGTTGGAAGAGGGGGAGGAGGACGACGGTGAGGATTGGGGAAGGGGGGTGCTACGTCGCTGAAGCTGTCGCTTGCGGGGTAAGACCGGAGACAAAGCGTGGAGGTAGCAACTTGGGTGAACGACGAGTTGGGCTCTCTTGCCCGAGCTCCGTGAAGGGCACCGAGATGCCAGTGCGGGATTGCAGCCGTGTGTCGAACGTGTAGGCGCGTGTCGAGCGGTGTCCAAGGGACGGCTCAGGCTCCCCTGAGCAGGGGCTGAGGGGTTGGGAGCCTCAACGGGTGAGCCTCGGGGGATGAGCCTCAAAAGATACAGGGTGCGGAGAGCGACCAGCGGGTACGCACGCAAGTGGCAGAAGCCAAAAATACGGAAATGCCAAACCGTAGATAAAAAGTTCTGGGAAGTCTGAGGCAATGCCGGTCGGAATCCCGGGCTCTGCCGGCTGCAGCGGCGGGCGAGGGCTCGGCGGTGGGTAGTTGCCCAAACCAAGCAGCCAGATGGACAAGGTGAGTAGTGCACCTCGGCAACCACGCCCAGTTACCCTTTGTGAGAGGTCCCCAGAGCCTGCAGTGTCAGAGACGGTGGCTGCGGCAGCACTTCAGCAATGGCGGCAGAGGGCACTAGCGGTGGGAGGGTGGTGTGATGCCGGCTCGCAGGCGGCGGGAGAAACGTACCCTCCTGCGCCATCGCGCACGGCAGGCCCGAGGAGATCGGTGGCAGCAGCTTGCGGGGGGCTGATGCGTTGCCTGCGGCAGCTGGCGGCAGGCATATAGAAGCAGCAGCACCCGGGCGAGGAGGGAACAGCGGTGGCAGTAGCCGTGGCAGTAGAAGTTCGCGCGGGGAAGTAGGACCCTTACTGGTTCCACCTCGCCGAACGCAGCGATTCGACTGGCTTGCTGAGGGAACAGTTGATGCGGCGGGAAGTATCTCCACATCGGCGGCCGATCGGGTCGTGATCGAACGATCGTACGGCTCTCACATCGACTACGGAGCGCAAGATATTACACTGCTACTGTCGGAAGCGACTTCCTGGACGTTGCGAGCTCTGGTCCTATGCTGGACTGTTGCATTGTTTGCTTGGTAAGGAAGCAAAATGTCTTGAAAGTACGATGATCTTGGGACCTCTGTCGAGCGTGCGATCGAGGATCGGACGGTAGATAATAGAATCGAGATATTTTACCTCCTACCCCGTTCCTTTCCGCAACTACCCAGGCACTTCAAAGGAGGCAGCAGGCCTTGCTGCCGTCGCTGCTCCATGGGTCGGCGGCAGCAAATGCACCACAACTCACGTGGTGCAGCAGCAGCGACACGCGAGGGGCGGTCGTCTTCTGACAACAAACGGGAACCGATGCGACAAAGGGTGAGGCAAATGGGCCGAGTACAACCATAAGTGTTGCTCGTGCTGTCCGCGGGGTTTTCCCATGAAAAGTAAGGAAGATTTTTTAGTGTACAAATTGACCTTAGGGCTCTGGTTTTACTTCGTCTCAACGTAAGGAACTTTTTTTTTTTTGCGGCTAAGAGTGCCTTAGAGGTGAGGGAAGCTCTGGTGCACCCTTAAGGGTCTTTCATAGAAAGACACCTCTCCGGCGGGGGCTTACGACCATCGGCCGCGTCCGATGTACATGTGTACACCACTTTAGCTACCCATGGACCCTCGTCCATGAGTTATGTGGGACTCTAACCCACTAACCCCACCCCTAACGGTATCTTCGCCACGGGTCGTAACCCTGTGACAGGGGGTCCACTGCTCGTACATTGTTTGTGCAGCGGAATACCGATCCCCCCATAGGTGATGTGTTGCTTGTCCACATATTGCGGAAGTTTGGGTGCAGCGTGAGCTGCGGTGGGTCTTGGTCGTTTCGAACTACGCAAATTGGGTTCTATTCAATCAGAATTGTTACTTGTTGTGGGGCTTGTTTCTGTGAGTTTTTCCGATGGTATAGTAGGTATCGCGTATTGATATGTTGTAGGAATGAATTTATGATGCGTATGGCGAGTAGTGCCGATGGTTTGTTGAGGTTTTTCTGGTTTCGAAGTGACACGTGCGAGCGATATTTCTAGATTTCACAGAAAGTCATGGCTTGAAGTAGCTGCCACCATTCAAAGCGCTGGCCTATGTCAACAAAGATAAAAGGGGATCCTTTTTCTTTATTTGTGATGTAGCGTAGACTGTGGAGGAGTTTGTCAATGATTGGTTTAATTTTTGGGCAAGTATGGAAGGCATGTTGGATCGTCTCTCTGTGTAGATCGCAGAGTGGACAGATGTTCACAAAAGGGAAGGGGAGGAACCGAAGGCGCTCTCTGACTTGGATGCATCGAAGAAGTATCCGAAGTAGGACGTCCTTCGCTTTGGGTGGCATGGTGTCTAATTTACTTATTTGTGTCGCGCAGGTGACAGAGATTTGTGTGTTGTCACTTTCCCATTTTTTTATGTACGACGGTTGTTCTTTTATTTTCTTGTTTAGAATTATCTTGTAGAGTGCCATGAGTTTCGGTGGTTTCCCGTCTATCCTCCATGTCGGGTTGACTGTGTTTGTGTAGATCCCCAGAAAGAGTCCGTCTTTCGTATGAATTGCCGTCCATAAGTCCGGGATTTCGTATTCCTATTCGGGGAATGTTGTTTCTATTATTTTTGAGTCATAGTTGATTGTGCAGGCTTTTGCTGTAAAGGAGTTGCGCTCGCGTTTGATTCGGTATATGAAGTACGGATGTCCAGCCAAACATGTTGTCATGCACCAGTATTCAAACTCCGATTGTTTGTCTGGTTTTACCCCTTGAATTATTTCCTGCCATTCTGTTGGGACTTTTTGTCTTATTTTTCCGAGTGTGAGGATCTCTTGTTCAGTGAATGCTCCTTTCGGTCGTGTTGGCTGCGGTAAACAGATGCTTCCAATTTCCGGGAACAGTTCTTTGACTTGCACCTCTTTTTCCAGTAGGAAATATTCCCTTTTGTCCAGCCCATATGGTGTGTTGTGTTTTTTTAGCCAGAAACGGTTGAAGGCCACGTATTCTTGTAAAAGCTCCTGACGCAAGGGAGTCGGTGGGTGGAAATTGGGGTTCATTAGGAGAAAATCACAAAAGCAATCTAGCCAACGTGATTGGACAAGGTTCTTCATTTTGAGTATCGCTGGATGGGACATGAAGAAATGTCCTTTCTTTGGGAAGCTTTTCGAATGGCAGTCAAAACTTTTCCACTTGTCTGGTGTCGGGGAGAAAAGTTCAAAAAGCCGTAAGGCTTGTTGTGCTTGAATCAGGAAAGGGGGCCAGATCATTCTTAGGCCACCTTCTGCTGTGGGGGAGATCGCTAGAACTTTGTTAATGAAACAGAGTTTGCCGTCCTTTTTTGTGGCCGAGAGAAAGTTAAGGAGGATATTGTTGATCTGATTGCATATCTTGCTCGGTGGTGGGCAGAGGTCAGAGAGAAACATGAACTTGGGGATCAGATATGTCTTGATGATAAATACCTTGGTTAGGAGGGGGAAATGGCCTCGCCGCCACATTTCTGCGGATTCCGAGAGATTTTTTGTTACTCTTTGCCACAGGGATGTGGATTATAGATCGTGATCAAGGTTCATACCAAGGATGCGTTGTGGTTCGGTAGTGACCTCGAAAGCGGTGTCCATAAGTGGTTGTGTTTCCGTGGTAGCGGGGAAGAGCATAGTTTTAGAGACATTTGCCTTGAGCCTCGTTAGGGTCGTACTCAATTCCAGTATTTCGGTTGCTTTTTGGAGGTTGTTTTCGTCTTTGATGAAGATCGTTGTGTCATCTGCATCTGCTCCGAACCCTAAGCAAATGTCTAGTTCGGTTAGAGGTTTGTCTATATTTTGGTTGTAATATTGGTTGAGAGGTTCCATTGCTATGATGAAAAGGAGGGGGGCAACAGGACATCCTTGTCTTACGCCGGACAGTGTTGTTATCGGGTCGGTAAAATGTCCATAGAGAAGGAACCATGTTTTAGTGTCGGTGAGGGTGGCTCGGATCCACCTCACGAACTAGGGAGGCATGCCCATTTTCTCCATTGTTAGATATAGATGTGGCCTCAGAAGCGTGTTGTACGCTTTTTCAAAATCCGCAAGCAGAAAGGTGAGGTTTGTTGATGTTTGAGTGAACCAGTGTTGTAGGTCATAGATGACTGAGAGAGTGTCTTTGATATTTCTGCCGTGAACAAAACCTGTTTGTTCTGCACTGATGACATGTGGTAGGATTTGTCTTAGTCGGTTCGCCAGTATTTTGGCCAGTATTTTATAACTCGTGTTGAGGAGGGAAATAGGTCTGTAGTTTTTAATGTCTGTTGGGTCTCCCTTTTTGTACAGTAGGCACGTTACCGAGTTAGTGAGTTCAGGGTGTGAGAGGGGGTTTGCTAAGAATTCATTGAAAGTGGTGAGCAGGAGAGAATCCATCCCTTTGGGGTTTGCTAGGTAAAACTCCGCTGGAATGCCGTCTGGCCCAGGACATTTTCCTTTTGCTAGTGCCTTGATACTTGTCCGAATTTCATCGCGTGTGATTGGCGTGAGCACAATCGAGACTAGGTTGGTTGGCACCTTTTTAAGTAGTGGTATTCGTGGAGTTGGGCCAACATGGGCGGGTGGCGTAAAGAGGTTTGTGTAAAAGTTCATGATTATGGAGCTGAGGTTTGCGTGGTCTGTCGTAATTGTACCTTCTTTTCTTTTGAGAGCTGTGATTGCTGTGGCTTGCTTCCTAGCTTTGATGAAGTTAGTGAGTATTTTAGACGGTTTTTGAAAGTTTTCTGTAAAATCGAGGTGTGCGATTGTGTGTAGGTATTCTTGTTTTTGTTTGGCGTATTTTGCCAATTCTTGTTCCGTTTTTTCTAGCCGATGGCGTAGGAGGGGGTTATGCGGGTCGTTGCAAATGTTTTGTTGCAGCATTTGCATGCTTTGCTCGAGTTTCTTGATGGTTTCTTCACATCGCTTGTTCTCTCGTGCCCCATAGGACCGGAAGGCGCGTTGAATCTTTTCGATATATTCTTCCCATGTCTCTGCTTTTTTCTCTTTGAGGATCTTTTTGCCAAAGGGTCTTTCCAGTAGCGGCGTGTTGAGTTTCCAGACTCCATTCCCCTTTTTGCATCCGGGGCCGAGTTGAATCTTGACCATTGGTGCCGCCATATGATCCGAGACGTGCGATGAGACGGGGATATGGGTACTGGCTTTGATTTGGGAGGAGACTGATTCTACGTTGTATATGTGATCGATTCTCGATGATGTTTTGTGTGAGGCCGAATGGAAAGTGTAAACCGGTTCCAGCGGTTGTAGGAGTCTGAAACTGTCGACAAGGTTGTGTTTTCTACAAATGTTGAGCCGCTGACTTCCATCTTTAGAAGCTGCTGGCGGGAGTCTGTCTATTGCTGCAAGAGTGGTGTTAAAATCTCCATCTAGGAAATCTGTTTTGCTCTCTTTTAAAGAATTGTTGAGTAGTTTCCAGAAGTTTTTCCTTTGTTGCACCTTTGGTGGAGCATGAACCACGGTGACTGTAAATTTTTTCTTCTCGAGTTCGAATGTTGCGTTTAGAATTCTGTTTTCCGCAGTGCACCTTAAACTTTCGAGTGAGAGTTTTTTTGGTCGTAGAGTATGGTAATGCCGCCAGTGTTACAAAAATCAACTAGAAAAATCTCCGCCGGAAAACCGTATCAGCCCCGTCAACGTAAGGAACTACATTTCCGTATCACTCTCCGCCGGAACCTGTGTTCGAGCGACCGTCAAGGAGAGATCCAACCACCAGCCGAGGCAACTCAAGATACCCGAGCTGCTACCGTATTCAATATCTCTTATAACTGGTTGTAGGCATAACGCTCCAGAAAATGCATCCAAAGATTATGTGACACCTTAAACCTTGCTCCCTGGAAGGATGAAATGATGGGAATCTGCTCTGTTGACCATTTTTTTTATATTACATGCAATTTTACGTAAATTTTGGTTTGTCATGTTTTTTGCTACCCACCAATGGTCATGGGCAAACAATGGCCATAATTGTTGCCAAGTCCAACCTGAGACAGATAGTAAACGGGTACCGAGCCCTAAGGTTGTTGAAATTGGTCGACGTGGCCCCTCTAATTGGTCCAATTGACCAGAGAGGTCATGTATGTAAACACTTCCCTTTTTCAAGTGCGTAAGCAAATAGGTCAAATTACCCTTGTTTATATTCGATATCATTGTTCAACCAGAAGAAAGGGATCCCAAAAATGGTAATATTCCAATGTACACCACTGTCCTGAACCACATATGTGATATACCTTGCATGTAAAAAATGCAACCCCATCATCCTCGTCTTTCTTTCATTTCATCATTATCAGTTCCATATTTGAATAATGGGTATTCATATGCTGATTTTTCTCATGATCTAGCAGAATATTCCCCGTGGCATACTAGTTCATGAATTTTTATGGGATTTTTCCATTATCTCTCTAAGCACAAATAACAAAATACGTTTATTATATGCCCTCGTCAAACCATGCTAGATGAATTGATACATAACATTACATCCCCCCGCCTCATTATAGTAGAAATGGGCTTAACATTATTGTGCATTACAAAGATAAAAGCCAATGAACATAAATTACTTTATTACTCTTCATTTGCCCTTTAATGGTAAGCTGGCCCCCTCGCCGGATAGTAAGCATGCTCACAATGCGCATTCGATCTTGAAATTACACTATCACTTGAAATTAAAAAGGAATCACAATATTCATACCCAACTTGTTTGAATTAGCTTGCACTTTTGTAGTTGAGCATGATATAACTTATGGATTTTTTATGTGCACATGTAAATTAAAAGAAATGGTACGAATACATTTTTCTAATCTGCGTGCTTTTCTTGAAGAACAGCGACCACATGTTGTGTGCGCCTAGAAGCTAGTATTTTTTTAACTGAACACTAAGAAGACAAATTCATGGTATTTAGTGCAAGGACTTAATTGGCACGTGATGCACCTGTGCTTACCATTTCTCTTAAGAGTTCTTCATTTACAAGGGGGACGATCAATTCCAAAATGAGAAGATGTTGTTTTATACATCTCTCAAGTCTTCGAAGGGTGTTGGTTGGTTTTCAGGTGGTTAGTTGAACGGAATCCATTCACAAGTTGATTTTTGGCATGGGATCCGTAATAAAGATTAAAGAAGATTTTTGTGGCATAGATAGTTGAGCTAGCTTGAAGTTTCTTCAACCTCATAGATGGTCACATTCGACAGATCAGAACCATCGCGGACAGCTAGTTGGGCTTCGATAGTTAAGTTCACTTGACTACCAAATCCAACAGATCCTTGGCGCACCCGTTGGGATGAAATCATGGAAAGGGTTATAATTTTCTTACGTCGACACAAGAAGATCAAAATATTATTCCATTCTATTTTTTGTATACATAATTTAATAATTTAAACTTTTTTTGTTTATAGTGAAATTTAATTAGTATCATGTTCATGTTGTAAATTTCATATTTACAAGCATATCTCAAAGAATTTAAAAAAATATATTCCATTAAAAGTTGTCTTTTTTAGTAAAGCCATGCCTGTTACATGCATCGCGCCTTTATTACAACTGATGGGGCGCGTAGGGAATTCAGAAGGGAACACTGGATATATATATGTATATATATATGTACCAAAGCATGGTTCCAGGTATCTGAGTACGGAATCATTTAGAGTGGGGTGAATAGTTATAAAGTCGCAAATAAACGACGGTCTTGGCTTCGGCATGTTGCGTACATAAGGAAATCCCACGACAACCTGTCGGGAAACTGATGGGTTGACACTGATGTCCACGTCCGTTATCAACAGAAAAATGCAATTTTAGCAATGTTTTTAAAGTAGCACACAAAAATGGCCGGTCGCTGTACGAGCACACAAAAATGGCCACGTTGTAAGATAGCACACAAAAATGGCCGCTCGCTTTACGAGCACACAAAAATAGCCACCGACTGAAGTAGCACACAAAAATGGCCACAGCAAAAATGGCCATACGCGAAAAAGCACACAAAAATGGCCACCACGTGCAGGTGATGCCACGTAAGCAGGTGGCCCTCACAAAAAGTTGGTCGCCCGTCTGCTTTGTACTAGTATTTTCTCTCTTTTAAAGAAAATTCGATTTAGTCTTAGTGTGGGTAAAAGATGCGTTAATCTTCGATGTCAGAACAGGACCCTAGTGACAATATTTTGCATCTCAAAAAAAGAAGCTCGTCGTCGTCTCACTTCGCACTTGGAGTTCGCCTCCAAGTGGAAATTTTTGTGTGCTATTTCATGGGTGGCTATTTTTGTGTGCTACCTTAGAAACAAGGCTATTTTTGTTTCTAAGGTAGCACACAAAAATAGCCACCCATGAAATAGCATACAAAAATGTCCACTTGGAGGCGAACTCCAAGTACAAAGTGAGATTAAGCCATTTTTTTGTGAGGTGTGACCTTCTGTCGTTAGGGTCCTGTTCTGACATCAAAGATTAACGCATCTTTTACCTACACTAAGGCTAAGTTGACATTTCTTTGAAAGAGAGAAAATACTACTATGAAGGAGGCAGACGACCAAGTTTTTGCGAGGGCCAGTTGCTTACGTGGCATCACCTACACGCGGTGGCCATATTTGTGTGCTTTTTAGCGTGTGGCCATTTTTGCGCTGGCTATTTTTGTATGCTACTTCAGCCGGTGGCCATTTTTGTTTGCTCGTACAGCGAGCGGCCATTTTTGTGTGCTATCTGACGGCGTGGCCATTTTTTTTGTGCTTGTACAGCGACCGGCCAGTTTTGTGTGCTACTTTAAAAACATTGCTAAAATTGCATTTTTCTCCCGTTATCAAGCCAGACCCATCCGGACCTGGCAATCAGCACATGACCGCTGTCCGGCGTCAGGAAAGATCGGTAGCCAGTGCGAAGCATGTGACAACGTTCGACCATCGAATCTGACCACATCCAGCTGCACCCCTACTTGGCTGAAGGTGACGCTGCGGTCGTGTTACGAATGCGCCGAAGGGTAGACCTATCGTCACTTTTGGGTCAACAAGGCGGTCTAGCACGAGGAGCCATTCCGACGGTAAGGGTTCAGAGCACGAATTGCGTTCATGATCTGGCCTACTGTCCCGTTTCATGGCAAACCTCTCGGCAGAGTGGCTCTGAACTCCACCCGTGGATGTTACTGACGGCAATATCAGCTTCAAAGATCAGAGCTGCATCGAATGCTCCTCAGGTGAACTGTTCGAAAAAAACACCGCCCACACTTCTGCATGACGTGGATAATCCTACGTGAGTGCGCAAAAGGACGTACCTCCACGGCGTAGGCCAATTATGAAAGGCATCGTCACATGTTCGACGAGATCTGGTTTGACCATTCTGACTCTACTCGGTCGTGAACGCAGGACCAGAGGGGATGTCGTAGGCATTAGGGATGAGTCAGTGCCGAAACCAATGGGGTTTGGGTTCAACCCGACCCCAAACAAAGCATGGCTTATGTAATGCGCTATTTCTTTTTCATAAGAAGAGACTAGAAATTATCCAAATATTTACAATATAATAATATTATATTTATGTGATTATAACTTCATTTCAACATTAGCACCTGCAACCCAATGATAAAAATCAAATGAGTCAAATTACATGAAACATAGTTTTCCCTTCTTAATGAAAGAGGAAATGAATTTTTCTGGTTTAGGAATTATTCTGGAATTAAAATACGTATCGATGAGTTTTGGATTGGTGGAGGAATGGGGTTAAGCCCACCGCAAGAAGTGCAAAAAACTACCAATTGGGGTGTCAACCGAACCCCGTGTGATCGACACCCCAACTGGTGTAACTAGCTTCGGCTATCCTTCGTCTTCCAAGTCCAAAGAGGACTATAAAATGAGTAATGTCAAACAAACACCACCCCCCCCCCCCCCCCCCCAACCTCCCGGCCCCCGCACTCACGACCGCTGCTCGATGTCAGTTAGTGCAACCGTCGCACACCATCGTCTCACTATACTTCCACGGACTGTGGAAGTACCGCTCGACCATGCTCATATGTTGCTGCCTGCATGAACGGGTTCAACGATGCGAAGTTGCCACGTCGTAGAGAGGACATCGGATGGAAACTTCAAAATAAACCCCCCCAGTAACCATCGGTAAAAGGCAGCCATTAGCCTCAACATTTCAGAAAATAATTGCAACATTACACTTATTCCCTTCCATTCGCGAACAGATTGCATGCAAATATTAAGGAATTAAAAACAGCGAGGAATCCATGGTGACCTTAAACATCGTTAATGTAATATCTATGTTTTGAGGAACATGCATATAGTACCGGGATTGCTTTCATGATTTTTCAAAGTTGGGCACCATAGTCACGGTTAGTTAGTATTCACGTTTTATGGACAAGGTCGAAAGTCATGAAAACAAGTGGGTAATGCATATATTGCTTGAGGAAGGTGGGTAATCAGGAAGGACCACGCTCAAAACGTGGGTAAAAGAGAATTATTCCATTTCCTAAAATCAGCCGACTAGAAGTACAATGGATTCGTGCAGTTCAAACAAGGAATGGAGCATGGACTTAATTGCATCAATACCAGTTTGGCCTTCATGACTGAAAAGGCTAGCGCATTGGCGAGGTGGGAGGTTATAATATTTTGGCTGTCTAATTTTTCTTAATCATTAATAAGAGTAAATGGGTGATGATCTCCAGTGTTGTATGGACCACCTTTCTCATTTGAAGGGGCTGTGATGGAAAAGGTAAAATTGATGCATGCCTCTGGTTCATCAAGGAGGGCGTTGAAAAGGACAAGGTGTGTGAGGCGACATCAAGAAGAAGACATCTATGAGACTTTCAATGTTATCCTTCTTAATGAGGTACCTTGTAGGATGCTCGAGCAACGATGAATTTTGATCTCTCTAATTGTTTTGAGGAATGTATGGAGGCATATGGAATGAGCATTTTGAAGGAAGGTGAAGAATGCATTAACGGCATATGGTTCAATATAAAGGTTTACGTAAAAGCGCGAGACATTGTATGCCATAAAGAGAGGTATGATGAACACCATAACAAACTTGGTGAACCAGGGTCGAATTTAAGAGACAACAAGGTTAGAAATTTGTGGATAATGGGAAAAGGGAGGAATGATTTGACCCTTCCATTGAGGGATGTCGTAATGGTTTAACACTCTTTTCCTACCTAAGCTAGACTGAGGCGGGAGGTGACCCAACGCCAAACAAGCCCAAGAGTTGAGTCCGGCCACGGGGCCGAGAAATTAATGGGGAGTGTAGCGATTGGGATTCTCCCACCAAAGTGCAAGCCACGAACTCAAAATGAGCCAAACATATTTTGTCAAACAGATAGAGTTGGTTACAAAATCTATAGCAAGGTCATCCTTAATGAAAGAGTCCATTCATGTACCTTCTTGAAATTCTCCTTGATGAGATGGATGATGCAATATGAATTTCCATATCATAGGAAATTGGGGAGATGGAAGTGAAATTAACTGATTGAGATAAGGGTGAATCCATCTATTTTTCTTAGTATATGCGATGGGTAATTATGGCAAAGAAAAAGGCTACACTGAGAGTCTTAGGTGTGAAAGGAATCAACAATAGCTCGGGCATTGGAGGAGAAATTCACAAACATGCATGGAAGGAGAAGGCTTCATGCAGTGGAATAGAGGCTAAACACGATGACATCGATGGAATTACTCTTTTACTTATTCATTCCCTCGGGTGAAAGGGCATGTTCTCAAGCCACTCCATCTAAGCCAAAAGCTATGTGCAACATCGAGAATAATTCTTTTATCCAAATAGTGGGTGAAAGGGAAGGGGTACCAACTCATCGTAAATCTTAAAAAACTATCCAACCAATATCCCTTGTAGGTTGGAAAGAGATCAAGTTATCCAAGGAAACGGTGACACGTCACAGTTAGCGGTGCTAGTTGACCTGATAATCCAATATGACAGGATATCAAGCCGATCAAGAGGCCAACCACGTGTTCCTCTATCAACACTGGAAAGAATTCCTTGATCTGAAGACATGATTTCCTTACCCACGTGTAGACCCGGAGATTGTGTTGCGTATGATCAAGTAATTGTCTTATCCAAAAGGTTGTTCATGATTAATCGTGGGTTACGAGGTTGTGCAAGGATCCCTTAGGAATAACATGGTATAAAGAGAATGGTACTAAATCCAGAACATAGGCTTCCACCAGCGTTTTCTTGGCAGGCCACCATGATACCATGTCCTCAATGTACACGAGTCCTACTTTCAGTGCAAAAATGTTTTCGATGCACTCACAATCAACTGTATGCTTAAGCTTGGATTTGTATAGCAACAGGTCGTGGTACCACGATACCATTGCCACATGCCTGGACCTTTGTTGTTTTGTCCCCAAAGATTTCTATATTATCTATAGCCTTCAAAATTAGGCAACAAACCAATGCAATCACTACCATAGTGATCTTTTAATAAGTTTATTGGTTTTTTTTTCCCTTTAAGAATTCATGATTTTGACAATGCGTTGAAATACAATATGGTATTAAAAAATGCAAAATCAATTATGTCAAAAATTTCAACTAAATATTGTTTAGGAGACATGGAAAGTATGTTACAACAACCATGTGTGTAGTGTTTGGCATCAGGTTGGTGGTGTTTTGTGATTTTGAAATTTGCTACTGTGCTCTCAATGACATAGAGGGTCGATAGGGGAGAAGAGGGGAGAGGACCAGGAGGGGCAAGATTGCAAAAGAACTAGATTGAGAATTTATGCTTTCCTCCAACAAGACAACATGACGTAGGACATGACCCGCGCACCACGACAGAAGAAATTTCCTACGAAGCTATCCCACATATTCTGGCTCATAGCCCTGCATCTTGGGCTCTGCCAGGAAGTTCAAGCACTCTGTACCAGCAACATGCTGGAGGTCATGGTTGAAGCAGAGGTCCCATCCGCTCTCGTGCCATGCGGCACGTACCATCTCTGGGTTGTTGTAGATGTTTGGCCATGCCTGCAACATCCACCCGACTGAGGTGTCATTCACATGTCATATGCCAAGTTCAACAACCAGCGACACCGACAGCTTCTTCTCCATCCAAGATGCATAGCCCTACTAATCTTGGCCTTGAAGGAATTCTGCAGTTCCACATCTGTAGGCAGAAGCTTGCTAGTTTACCCCGCAAGAATGTACAAAAACTACACCCATGGGAAGCGCTCGCCAACCAACGCCTTGAAGTCCTCACTGGCTTGCTACCGCCATGCATCAAGAATGAGTAGAAGTTTGGCTGTGGAGGGGTCCTCGTCGTACTTCTCACAAATGCTCTCAAAGTATGGCTCTAACACCATCGTGAACTACAACTTTGATGTCTCAACTGAGACCCAATTATTTGGAATATGCGTGATATGCCACTTGTAGTTGAGGATAGTGCGGTCATTGTTGTCGTCTTGGGTGTGACACGCTGTTGTTTTGCCGGTCCACATGACCTGGCATGGTAACAAATTGCCATCCATGCTAGAGGCAATGAGCACCGTGACTTGTTATTTCTCTGCTTTCCTGCACACTTTGACTTTGGTTGAATCCTTTGGAGCATACGTGTACCTCAGGCTTGGGAAGAGATAGACGCCCGTGTGGTCGGTGTTCACCACCAAGAATGGCTTGATCTTGTGGAGGCTGACGAAGAAAGCGGCACAGAGGTACATGGAGGTGGCACGCTCGGTCTAGTTGTCAAGTAGCTTATGGGATGCGGATGTTCCGCACCGCCACGTCCAGTTGAGCTCTTGTGCCACAAACTTTCGGGTCCATGGAAGGCTGAACATGTCACCCTCATTTTTGACGGGCAAGCTAGGTAGAATGCGCTCTTAGACAATGGCTAAAACATTCTCCCTGATGATGGTTTTGCACACAAGGGTACCCCACTCACGCATGAGTTCCAATGCTCTCATAACATCCTGTTGAGGGTGGGATGGTCTTGGAAGTAGGACTTCTAACCTCGAGATCCTTGCATGCGCGAGGACGTATGCATCGTGGCATCAATAGGATGATCTCGCATGGCTGCATGTGCGGATGCGTATGCCGCATGGAGGGTGGTGTTGGATAGTTTGTACCACCCCTTGATAGTAGAATAGGACAACCACTTGCAGATGGATGGGCCCAAGGGATTGTGGTAGTGACGAGACAGAACCAAGCAACGTCCTTTGTGATACTGCCTTGGTGCTTGAGGACCTTCGCATGGATGATCGTCACGTGTCCAAGGCCGAATCAATCCATGTATGATCATCTTTTTTTCAAGTTGAATGTTAATGTTGTTGGAAACTACGCCAGGATGAAAGAATAGGGTCCGGGAGGGAGTACAAGCACATTATCTATAGATTCGGCTTACTCCATTGCCGTCTTGTCTATAGTGTGAAACACAAGCTCCGCCATGATGGTGGTTACCACCACCTGATCTGCTGCTTGTCATGTCGCTAATTCTTCAGCTAATAGGTCACAATCTACCAGGACCTCCACAGCATTGCAATCAGTAGCATGCGAATCCTCGTCCACCGCCATAGCAACATCTTTGTCATCAGCGTGTCTAGCATCATCATTGGTAGCAACATTAGCAGAGTCCGCGGTGTTAGAAACATCCATGTCATCAGCGGAGTCTGTGGCATCACCAATGCCCACAGCGTTGGTAGTGTCCACGACATCAATAGCAATTGTTGGGTTGGCCTCATCAGTGCTAATGCAATCTTTGGTATCATCTTCATTGTTGGGTAGGAAACTACGTGTCCGTCCCTTGGGTAGCCGCTCATTTGCTGGTATGTCTTTGGACAGTGGGTCTATGCTCGTCGAAGGTCACCTTATACAAGAATGAAGGTAACTGCGACATGGTTGCTGGCTGTGAGGGAGTTGTGCAATGCCATTGCCTTTGTAACAAAGCAGCATTCCACTTGTAGCGTGGTGTCTTTGGGGGTGCGAATCGGTTAGCAATGGTGACAGTCGAGAGTGCATGAATGTGCATGAATGTGGGGGACGTCACGGGCGTGTGCCTTGGTTGGTGTGTCTCAAGGTGCACGTCAAACACCCGAACGGCCACCCCCACGAAAACCAGACGTCAACGGCCAACACATGACCCCTACCTTTGAAAGTTGGTAGTTTTGCGGTGGTCGTTTGACCGACCAAAACTTTTCCATCCCCTCGGGTTTGAACCGGTCCTAGGGTAAATTAGATGGCCTTGTGTCCTTTTTCATTCACATTGAATACCAAAATAATGATTTCTTTGTCACACCAACCTAAGTTAAAACACTTAAACTCTCCACACTTAAACACTTTCCTTTTTATAATTATTAATTTGTTCATCATTCTGAAGTTATGAGAGATGCTTATTCTGCTATTAAATAAAATTAAGCCTTCCTTAGTTTACAGTTTTCAAGCTCTTAAGGCATTGGCTATGCCTCATTGCCTTTGTTATAACTTTTTAGTGTACTCGACATTTGTTCCGCCGGTCATGAAAGAACACTTCCTGCTAGTTGTATATTACTCAAGTGCCTTATTAAATTAATCATAATTTGCTCCAACAACTACCATTTGTGATTGGCTATTAGTAACCCCTTGAGTTATGAGCCACCGTCCGTGTATGGATATGCCAAAAGGTTATCCAACTTATCGCATGATAAATCTATTAGACACTACTTTAGACAAGAAAATAATAACCTTCCATTTTGGATGGAGCATAGGCCGTATCAATCGTAAGCTCAAATGTTAAAAGGGAGAGATAACCTACTTAGCCTGCCCAGCCTTCCACTCGTACCTGTACAGTCTTCCGCCCAAGTGGGAGGTCAAAAAACTAATAGACACCATGCTTACGGATGGATCTCAGCTCATCCTCATAAGCATTATGCCACAACTCTTCATCCTGAACCAAGAGTGTCTCCTTCAACGTGCCTGGATCTAGTGTTGGTGAGGGAGAGCTCCGGATGGCTAAGACACAAGCCTCTGGACTTGGTCTAACCACAACAAGGTCGGTTGCAAAATCACAAGCGACAAAGAACTCTCGGGGGACCAACTCGTGATTGAGAGGGCACGCTCGGTGCAACTCATTGTACTCCGCGTTGACACTTAGGCCGAGGGCCTTCATGCCAAGCTGGCCACTCTAAACACTACGAGTTGAGCGTCCGGGTGTCGGATCGACTGTTTGCTGAGTTCAGGATATCAGTGGTCAAAGACAACCACGAAGCTCATGGGAATAGTCGAAGCTGAGGTGCTCACCTTTTGCTGCATAGCAACCGGCTGGTCTACAGCCGCAGGGCTGTAGGCTTGCAAGAAAGGAGAGAGGATGCAGAACGATAATGAACATGTGCTTGCTTGTGCGCAGTGGAAGCAAGTGTAAACAGAGGACCAGGTGTGACTGAGGATACTACCACAAGCAGAAGACGAGGTGTTCCACAGAGTACCCGCATGAGCAGAGTGGCATGTGTGTCAGAAGGGAATGACACAGGCACATGAGAAGGTGTGCCAAAATGGAGTGAGACAAGCACATGAGCAGGTGTGCCAGCAGGGAGAGAGACTGTCACGATAGCAGGTGTGTCCGAAGAGACTACAACTGCATCGGAGCAGGTGTGCCAGAATGGACTTTGACTCTCATGCGAGCAAGTGTTCTAGAAGGACCTGAAACTAGCACAAAAGCAGGTGTACCAGAGGGAGCCAGCGAGAACATTGGACGGATAGCCATAAGGGCCAGATTGTCATCAGCCGGAGACCGGACCACAGGTGAGGAGGCCCAGACAGACCCATGCATAGGTCTCGATTCCCCCATCCGCCAAGAAGCCATATACCCCCCTGATCTTTAATTTCGGTTTTAATTATTTATGGAGTGTTCGAAGTAGGATACGATTTTTCGTTCAACTAATTTCAAGGACCACAAAAATGATTTCGTCATTTTTTCGTAGAATTTGTAGTTTCATTTTGCATTCTTCCCTCCTTTCTCCGGGTCAGCTACTGTCTATTGTCTTGACGTTTGATGTTATTCTCACGGGAGCAAGTCAACCGTGAATTTCGAGTATTGGATAGAAAACATGAAGAGCGACTGAGCCGTCGCGTCAACCTCGTCCGGTTGAGCCGTCGTGCCTACCACGTTAGTGTGTCTGATAGCCTGTTTAAGAGGTTGTCGGACAAACTGTCTCGTGTGGACAGCGAATGTGACGGTTCAAAAGTTCAAGAATCAACCTTTGAACGACTCGACGATGCACGAGGGACACGCACACGACCACCCACACGATGCTCGTCGTCAAAATTAAGGACCATAAAAAGAGTGAGGAGTCCACTTAGTCCAAACCAAAGTCCCATTCATTCATGAATTTGACCAATTAGGATCACAAAATTAATCATAACCACAAACTTCTCATCGAAATTAAAGATCACATAATTCTTAAAATCTGAAACGTCAAATTTAAGAATCAGGGGGGTAGGTGAGCACGTGGTCAGCGGTCAGCGACAGAATGCTAGATATCTCGCAGTAGGTGAGAGTCTCAAAGAAGAGATCATCTCGAGACTCGACGATATGGTGACAAGAAGGGTCCCAAAAGAGTGAGGCCTTCGACCGCGGGAATATACCAAGGAAGGCACACATGCAACGGTGAGGTGAGACCTTGGACACCTACTGGTCCTCAAATTTCCAGATGTGAGCCAGAGATCCCCAAACACGAGCAAGATGGAGGTCGGCGTGATGAACGAACCACAACTCATATGGCGTGACATGGTCCGGAAGGGGACCGTGTGTAGGTGGTTCTAGACCCATGTCATGTAGAAAACCCCCTCAAATGCAAAGGACTCTAGAAGACTGTACCCAGGCCGTATGGCGCGGACTGCATGGCGCAGATTGCAACCTCCATGGTATAGTTCCAACACTTAGACAAGTCATTCTATAGTGGTGTAGCAGGGAGAGAGAGCTGGTGAACAATATCGCGCTCAGCAAAGAAGGTGTCTAACTCGCCTAAGAACTCACCACCATGATATGAGTGGAACATGTAGAGGATCTGACAAGACTGGCGCTCAGCCATCACCAGCCACAGGCAAGAAGCTAGGACTACATCACTCTTAAGGTGAAGGCTATGGACCCACCGCATCTCGAAAAAGTCATCGGTCAGGTGAGGATGAGACTACAGCACCCCCTGAGCTACCAGCTCTAGCGATGCCAACAAATTTGGTGGTACCTGCAGTGTTAGTAGCATCAGCAACAACAACGAGAAGATCACGTGCGGTACAAAGGTGTTGCATGACAAGAAAATCCACTGTCTCAGCAAGAGACCTTTGAGCTGTCAGCATCACGTTGAAAGCACTCAGCAAGTTCCAATGCTAGATGATCCTAACAGAGCTGTTCCTAGAGCTCTGTGATTGCTTCTTTATGGTCAGACATGGTGAATGTGAGTTGGATGAGAATGGAGGTAAAAGGAATCTCTTGTAGTGTTTCCTTGCTCCATTGGGCATGGGAATGTGAAAGGTGGTGCAACAATCAGATAAAGGTGTCACCAAATTTTATAGTAGAACCTACAAAGCGATCACAACATTGTGCAAGACCCTCCCAAGAGAGAGAGGGAGTCAGAAAGGATGTTTACCCAGTGGAGGATGTGGTAGCAACATGAAGAGTCGTGGCAACACAACAATAGTGAATGCAGATAGCACCGAGACCCAAGATGTTGCCTACGTGACACAGCTACGGGCTTTGTGGAGGTGGTGAGCACAACGCATAGGGCGATAGCCGCTGAATAGCCTAGATATGACACACGATGTACCAAAGAGAGGGTGTAGCCCTCATATGTTGTCGAGGTGTGGGGCGCACACCTTGGCGGCCCGCGGCCAAGATCAGCACCGGGTGGGTCCCATGGATTGGCCCCCCATTCCCCCCTCTACGGTGAGTGAGGCCACGAAGGATAGGTGAGTATCTCTTTTCTCATGCTCGTCTTACGCCACTAGTTAATGTGTTGTGATGTGAGCCATTCCTGTCTGTCCGTATAGCTTGCTATGACCACTCAGTCATGTCCATTCTTGTACATATCCCAGATGCGGACCCAGCTCGCATTGGAGCACAGATGGGTGCTGATCCCACCCACCAACAGTCCCCAGACAATTGCTACAATGCCCCGAGTGCTTGCTGGGTTAGTTTGTAGTTTAGTCTACTTTAGAGTTCTCATGGTCAACTGGATCTTCAGCCCGATTTGCCTGTTTTGTATCTTGTGTTCACCGATTAGTATCGGACCTGTGTGTGAAACCAGTCCTATTTTTTGGCTTGAGATTTTGCATCTCTAGGCTTAGACGGTGTTGCGTTTGGATGCCTGTGTACAGAGTTATGGCCAAAACAGTGATTTTGGGACGGTTGTAGGACAGACTGACACCGCCGCGTGTCACCCACCTTGCACCGTGGTAGGTATTTATGTTGAGTACTTGTGAGCTTTCACCTTCCTCTGCATTACTAAGCAATCGAAGCTTATGAGAATTGGTGTGTCTCCCTGGCCTAACCCTTGTTGTTTCTTGCACCTGCTTCCTTGCTAATACAGCAGCTGAAGGGACAGTATTACCACGTCATCTACAGCAAGGTTAGGAAGCTTCCTAGTGTTTTCTTATGGTAGCATAGTAGCAACAAAACTCTCACTGAGTTGCACATATGGATGCACCACCAGTAGCACTAGTGAGAGTCACCATAGCACCCATACATCAGGATCTATCGCAGCAGACGTTAACAGCAAAGACATGACCTAAATGTCAACAACAGTTGCATCACCATGCAACCACCACCACCATAGCAAGAAGAGTTGAAATAGTAACAAGTTGTAATACCCACACTACACTGGTACCACTATCACTCAACTGAGTGATAGTGGTACCAATGGGTGGTACAGCAACGTGTCTGCCTACCATCCTTGACACACATAAGAAAAAGGAGACGCATCTCATACTAGCTACTCTTGGGGATGGTTGCAAGTAGTGGTATTGTGTAGCTGTATCAGTACCTAGCAACAAGAGTTGCATTAGTAGCCGCAAGCACTAAGCGCAGTGCACCGGCAGCAATAGATGTAGCAATAGCGCAATAGCAGTATTGCAATTGTTAAAATGACAACAGTAACAACATCATCGCATTGATAGTAGTGGCTATAATAGATAATAGCAATGACAGGAGCTATAGCATAAGCAAGCTTGTAGCAACAGCAGCAGCAACGACTCTTGTATTGTGCAGTGCTACTACTATGTAGCAGTCGCTACTCAGCAGTGTTACGCATCAACAATGTTGCATAGCTGTGTAAAATCTGTGTAACATTGCATAGCACCTACGTAGGCCTGCATAGTCCTTATGTAGCCGAGCAAGAGGTGACCTAGTAACCCCTCTTCTGTACCCAAGAAAAATCCACATGGGCCACAAAAAACCAAAAAAAACTACCTCATCCTGAGGTATGATATATCACCACATGGATCATGTCAAACCCTTCTGATATAACAAGAAACCGGTTGAGCTCTGTTTTTGTTGTCGTATATATACAACTTGGATCGCTCGACTGGACATGCGTGTTGTAGTGTCGTATTCGATTGTTATATATGGACATGACGATGTTATTAACAAGGTTACAATGTTTCTTTATGACAGAAGATGTTCTTCTTTGTGTTTCCCGTACTTCCACTCATTTCATTTTTTAGCGAGATCAAGAAGATACAATGCCACTCAGACAAATTCTCTTATAATTGATGGGACTTGCCGTAGAGGCAAGTCCCAATGGTTGGTGTCGATAAATAAACAACTTTTATAGCCACTTTGGGATCCACCGTGATTCGTGTGCAATGTGACCTAATGTGACCTATGTGCATTTAACAACAGCGAGGCTGGCACTTCAAGAAGTTTGTATACAATATCCCTCTCAGTAAATCCTTTAAAACATTGCAAAAATTTCTGTTTTCAACTAATACAGTGTAGCTATACACCAAGATGTTGTCAAAGTACACAATAAGCATTCATGAAAAAAAAAGTGAAAGATATTTTCCATCATTTACATAAATTTCTTTTGGAAATGCATGCATCCTAACGGCATAAGTGTGATCTCAAAGTTCCTGTAATGAGCTCTATTTCCTTTTGACACTGCCCAGATTCATACCAAAGCAGTTGCAATTAATGTATAAGTATACTTCAAACTTTCCTCTTATTAAAATATTTTTCTAAATACACCGATCCGCCTTCAACAAATAGGTTGTCTTGCGACTTACCACACTAGTGTATTCATAGACAACCCCCCCTCATACACTGTCCCGTACAATTCTCTCATACACTTGAAGACTTGACGCCATAATGGGCATCCGCCCCCCCATCCCTGAACCTCGAAAGCTTAGATGGCGAGTGTACAAGAGGGTGTATCTGATGAGCATCGTAACATGTACACTTGTGTACAATTTGTGATGTCAATCAAACCCATCAATCAATGACATCAATGAATCCAAACCATTTGTATTGGTGAATTGACAATCCAAGATGGACATGTTTCTAATTCTTGGTGTATAGCAACAAATGAAGATGACAATGAGAAATGTTACCAGTTTGTGATCATCCGACCTCAAACCTCTCAAATATGCTCATCAACTAATGGTGTTGATGTTGGCTCTAGTGGATGTGGAGGCACCCTCAAGGATTCCTAGCTCTCACTGGTTCACGCTGCCAAGGTTTGGGGCAGCCAATGGACACCTTTGGTGAAGAGTGTGGAGCACAAGGATCACGGATGTGAGTGGGCAGAACACATCGCATTCAGTAGATCTGAATCGAAACACGTTTTTGTTAGTTAGCATAGTGAGATTACATCAGATCCTTATAGCCTGTGATCTAAGCTTTCCAACGCATCCAAGCACGCCCAAAACAGAGCAGTAGAGCCCCTGCTACAGCTGTCGAAGTAACCCTTGGTGGAGCCGCCCACCTTGCCTTGCACGCTAGGCAACGGGAGGCGCTTCGACGATGACCCGTCGAAGCGCCTTTCCTTACCCAGAAGTCAAGGAGAAGTTCACCCTGGTCAAGGAGAGTCTTCTGGTTGCTTCCTTTATGGCCCTGGTGCATTTGGGGGTCGTTGGAGACGAACTCGGATCACTGGTGGTGGATTATCCCGCCACCCATGGCGGGTACCAGATTCCACCCCCC
>SZWC01000888.1:137998-170140 GCA_023375785.1 Penium margaritaceum | reverse complement strand
CTTGTCAGCCGGAAAATCCTGCCAACTGGCAAGGAAGGCACTCGCCAGTGGGACAGGTGTCGCCGGGGGGAGCAGTTCCGCCTGCAGAAACGAACAAAAAAAAAAAACAAAAAAAAAACAGCCAGGGTGGACCCGGGCCCACCAGCCCCTCTCGACGACGCCATCCACTAAACTCATTTTTCTCTCTTCTTTAATTCATTATTTTTCTTTCCCTTTTCTTCATCCTTGGATTTTTTTTGTTGCTACTTTTTTCTTCTCTCCTTGCATAATGTTTGGTCAAGACCCAGACATTTGGGGATTTGTCCCAATGTCTCGAGAGACCACCTTTTGTGAGATTCTGTCTGAGCTCATTTTTGTTCTCAAGTTTTTCTTTTCCACCCACTCTTCCATTCTCAAGTCGAGACCACAATGTTTGGGAACTTGCCCCAAATATTGAGGGAGAACCCCTCCTCACCTCACGGTCGAGACCCTGGTGAGTGGGTTTGTCCCGCACCGAGGGAGACCATTCCCTCATATGCCATTGTCAAAGCCTCGGCATGGCTGCGACAGTGGTCCCCCCACTTGGGTGGCACTGGGACCTGCCCCACTGTTATCCCACCATTCATGGATCGCCGTCCGACTGCTACACGCCGCCACAGTGGCTGGCCATGTCCGCTTCATTCGTCATTCCGACTCCCCCTCCGCCATTCATCTCGGGCTCCTCCCAGGTGGCCATCCAATCTTCCTCAGCCTCTCACTCAACGCCCTCTCAGCCACGACCACTTGACGTCTCCTGTGGTGTGAGGTTGGCAGTCGGCTCCAAGGGTCGCCATTCTAGTCGGCTAGATCCCTTCGGGGAGCGTCGTAGGGTGGTCCGAGCATGGGGGATGCATGGATTGAGGAGTGGCAGCATGCTTCATGTCCCCTTCTTTTGGCCCATTTTCTGGGTCGTGCTCCAACATCCGCTGCCACTTCAGGTCATGTCTCATCCCCTGTTTGTGTGTCTCATGCTTTCTGGATTCACAATTGTGTAGCCACTCACCACATGACTTTGTCGCGTGTCACGTTCGTGTTGTTGGGGCCTGTCAGGGACGTCCATTTCATCTGTATTGGTTGAGGACAGATGCTGCCTGTCTAGGGCATTAGTGTTGTATGGTTGGTTGGTCCCTCTGGTGATGTCATCCTGCCTACTGTGATGTATGTTCCTGTGCTTGAGGTGAGCCTGTTGTCAGTCACTACCCTCGATGATCACGGTATAGACTTTTTTACGCCTCGTGGCGTTGGTACTGTTTTATTACAATCACCCGGACGTATTGTGCTCTGAGGTCACCTAGCGCATCCACCGCTGCCACTGCCTCTGATCACGTCCATATCACTCCTACACTTTCTTCTCAGCATATGCACTTGCTTCATTGTCACCTCTGCCATGTGAGCATCGGTGTGATTCATAGCCTACTACGCCACCAGCCTGCCACTGGTCTGGATGCTGCCACCTTCTCTGCTCCGTGCATCGTTGACTGCATGAAATGTTTTCAAGGCTAAATACATCGCTCCCCTTTCCTTCTGTCCACGTCTCGAACCCACGAGCCTCTCGCTCTTGTCCATGCTTATGTCATGGCACCATTCCTAGTTGACTTCCTCGGTGGTAGTCGTTATGTCCTCTGTCTGACTGACCACTATTCCCGCTTCTGTTGGATCTTTCCCTTCCATCTAAAGAGTGATATCCCACAATCGAGTTCTGGCTTGTCCAGGAAGAGCATGCCTGCCAGCACAAGCCACAGGTGTTTTACTTCAATGGTGGTGGTGAGCTCATTGGACCTAACCTGCAATTTCTTACGCGTTTGGTGTCTGCTTTGAGTTATCCGAACCGTACACCCCTGAGCAAAATTGCGTCTCTGAGCGCAAGAACCACAATCTTGCGGATGGGGTTCACACCATGCTCAGCGAGTCTGGCCTGTCTGAAGCTTTCTCTTATGAGGCCTAGAAGTACATGACTTGGGCGTGGAACCAGGTTCCTCATAGGCCCCTTCCACACCACTTCACTCTGTACGAACGCTGGTACCAACGTTGCACTGGCTTACCCCTTGTGCCGGTTTGGGGGTGCGTTGCCGGTGTCAGGCCCCCTGAGGATTAGCACGATGGGAAGCTCTTCCAGCATGGGCGGCTGTGTCTACTCATCGGTGTCTCGCCACATTCCAAAGCATGGAATTTATGGGATCCCAAGAGTCGTCGTGTCATTGAGTCACATGAGGCTCTGTACTTCGAGAGCAAGTTCAGTCACGATATTTCCATCATGTCCCCACTCTTGGCCCAGTCTCGCATGTTGGCGGTAGCTCTTTGGCAGATTGTCGCTCGGGCCGCTCTCCACACTCCCATGTACCTCCCGTCTGACCTGTGCCCCCACCAGCGTCTGTATTGACACCCACGTTTGTATCACTCCCTACGTCGTTGCCTGTATCATCGACACATGCATTCTCGCCTACCTCCTTGCCTATGTCTGTATCCAACTCTTCCTCCTCATCTGTTACCTATGACACTGCTCGTGGCATCACCTGGTGCTATCATCTCTTCATCGCCAGCATCATCTCCTATATCCTCACCTACGTCATCGCCTACATCATCTGGCGCCTCTCCCCTTCACTCTGATCCCTTGTTGGATCCTTTCGCAGCAGACCGCGTAGCTCCTCCACTCTCATCCATCCTTGTCCCGCACAGTCGGGCTCCACGTGGCTGCCTGTGTCCCTTGCAGTCCTCTTCTTGCTCTGTCCCCTCCGCCAGTCGGTCTATGTCTGCTAGTTTGTCTGGCCCGGCCTTGGCCCCTTCCACTGACGCGCCTGCTCCTGCCACTAGCCTCGATGCGCTTGGTCTGGCAGAGGCTGTCTTCTAGCCCAGCTCGGCTGTTGGCGAGTTCTTCTATGCTGTCACCGTTGCTAGGTCTATTCCTGCTGTTCCTCACACCTCTGTCGCCACCGCACTCACGTCTCGTGGCAACACGAGTCTCCAGCCTGATCCGGACATTGTCCGCCAGGTCGCTCCATCCCAGATACATCTCTTTGGGAGTAGGCTATGCGTGAGGAGCTCAATGTGATCACAGAGCATGGCCTTCACAACTTGGTGGACCTCCCACTTGGTCGAAAAACCATTGCCACACGTTGGTTGTTCGAGTGTAAGTTTAAATCCAACGGCACAGTTGAGCGCTACAAGGCTCACCTCACTGCCAAGGGCTTTTCTCAAGTGCCTTGTGTTGACTGCGATGCCATGTTTACCCCTATGGGGAAGTAAACCACTGAGGCCATACCGAGCCAGGTAGCCCAGCATGATTGGGAATTGCATCAAATGAACGTCAACAACACATTCCTTGCACGGGCGCCCCGATGAGGAGATCTACCTTGCTCAGCCGCCTGGCTTTCACGATGGTACTGGTCGCGTATGGTACCTCTGCGAGGCATCGTATAGGTTAAATCAGTCTCTGCACTACTGGATGCTGGAGATTTCTGTCACCCTTGAGCGCGGTGGCTACCGTCGCAGTCTAGTTGAACCTGCTCCGTTCATTAATGACCATGCGGTACCGTTCGTTGCCATCCTGGTCTATGTGGATGACCACATCATCGCCTCGCCCGATCCACAAGCTGTCCAGGCTGTGAAGGACCTCCTCCATTCTGCGTACAAGATGAAGGATCTCGGCCATGCCAGTTTCTTCTTGTGCATGGAGATTGAGCACGGCCGTCAGCGTCGCATGCTCACCATGCATCAGGCCAAGTATGTCCGTACTGTGGGGGAGCGGTTCGCCGACCTCCTAGCTAGTGTTCCCCATGCATCTATGCCCATGATGTCTGCTGGACAGCCACTTCTGAAGACCGTTGACCCTGTGTGGTTAGGGGAGCTGGTAGACGTTACGAACTACCTCCAGGTCATGAGGTCCCTGATGCTTCTTGGCACTACCAGGCATGCTGGCACTATGTTTGCGGTCGACTTCCTGTCCCAGTTCTCCCACTGCCCAAGTCACCTCCATCTAGAGGCGGCATTGCGTGTCGTCCTCTACGTCATGTCCACACACCGTCTTGGCTTGTGTTTTCGCGCACAACCCTCTATCATTGTTGATGGATACACAGACATCAATTGGGTCCAAGATCGTGATGCACAAAGCTGGTCCGGTTATATCGTCCTCATCAGCGGCACCGCATTTTCCTAGAAGAGCGGAAAGCAAGGCTGTGTCGTGCAAAGCTCGACTGAGGCTGAGTATGCCACTCTGGATATGGGTGTCTCTGAGAGCATTTGGGTGTGTCGTCTCATGCAGCAGCTGCGCTAGCCCATTTGCTGCATTACTCTTCACTACGACAATGAAAGCACTCGCCACACTGTTCAGTACGATGGCATGCATCACACTCACCCAAAGCACATCAACATCGAACATAACTTTGTCTGTGAACTCATTGCGTGTGGTGATGTAGGCCTGATTGGAGTTGCCCGTGAGCAACGTGTTGACTTTCTCACCAAGGGGCTCTTTTTCGGGAAGTTCAAGGTGGCTGTGCATTGTTTTTGGTCTCCAGTCTCTTTGTGCCGATCCGGGTCAATGTGTCTGCATCTCATCACGCTCTGTCACCCCAGTTCTACTCCATGTCTATTATTGTGCTGCTGTGGCTCCTTCCTCCTGCTTGTGGCTCATTGTCACCTGTTCGTGCCCCTTGTGCGCTTATGGCGTCTGGCAACTACGGGTCATGGGGGGGTGTTGTGTCAGTCCTGGTGACCTCTAGACTTGAGAGGTATAGGCAATCGCATGTCTTTTATACACTGAAGTATCTGTGTATACGGCAGATATACTAGATTACATACCTCGGGTACTAATACATTCTCACATGCACTGAGTTGATTGTGTATAGAATGTGTTCCGTGTGTAAGACTGAAGTTGAACACTGTTGGGTCTGTGTACTATTTCTTTGGTCGGGATCTCTTTGCGTGTACATTGCAATAGTAATGTACATAGGCATATGATGACAGACCGGTCAAGATACACTATGGGCACTGTACACCATTGTATTAGTGTACAAAGCTTCCTGTTGCACGCACCAGCTGGTAGTAGTGCATTGGGGTGGTTGGGGGCACCAGTGTATTGGTACATTGAAGTGGGCAGTGTATGTGGTGGGGGTCTATTTTTGTTCACTAGTGTATGAGGTGTTGTAGTGCATGTTCTCTGTCTCTTGTTGTGTGAGGGTGGGGGGGGGGGGAGTGTATTGGTACTTTGTATTGGGCAGTGTATATGGTGGGGGGTTAATTTTTTTCACTAGTGTATGGGGTGTTGCAATGCAATCCGTGTGTCGTTGAAATTATTGTTGTTTGTTCTTGGAGGTGTGTACACTAGTGTATGTTCAAAGCGTCTTGTCATACATTTTGTGATACACTGTCCAATACACTCTTACGATACACCATTACTTGTTTGGGGGGGGGGTGGGGGGGGGATGGGGTGCCAGTGTATTGGTACATTGTATTGGGTAGTGTATGTGGTGGGGGTCTATTTTTGTTCACTAGTGTATGAGGTGTTGTAGTGCATGTTCTCTGTCTCTTGTTGTGTGAGGGTGGGGGGGGGGGGAGTGTATTGGTACTTTGTATTGGGCAGTGTATATGGTGGGGGGTTAATTTTTTTCACTAGTGTATGGGGTGTTGCAATGCAATCCGTGTGTCGTTGAAATTATTGTTGTTTGTTCTTGGAGGTGTGTACACTAGTGTATGTTCAAAGCGTCTTGTCATACATTTTGTGATACACTGTCCAATACACTCTTACGATACACCATTACTTGTTTGGGGGGGGGGTGGGGGGGGGATGGGGTGCCAGTGTATTGGTACATTGTATTGGGTAGTGTATGTGGTGGGGGTCTATTTTTGTTCACTAGTGTATGAGGTGTTGTAGTGCATGTTCTCTGTCTCTTGTTGTGTGAGGGTGGGGGGGGGGGGAGTGTATTGGTACTTTGTATTGGGCAGTGTATATGGTGGGGGGTTAATTTTTTTCACTAGTGTATGGGGTGTTGCAATGCAATCCGTGTGTCGTTGAAATTATTGTTGTTTGTTCTTGGAGGTGTGTACACTAGTGTATGTTCAAAGCGTCTTGTCATACATTTTGTGATACACTGTCCAATACACTCTTACGATACACCATTACTTGTTTGGGGGGGGGGTGGGGGGGGGATGGGGTGCCAGTGTATTGGTACATTGTATTGGGTAGTGTATGTGGTGGGGGTCTATTTTTGTTCACTAGTGTATGAGGTGTTGTAGTGCATGTTCTCTGTCTCTTGTTGTGTGAGGGTGGGGGGGGGGGGAGTGTATTGGTACTTTGTATTGGGCAGTGTATATGGTGGGGGGTTAATTTTTTTCACTAGTGTATGGGGTGTTGCAATGCAATCCGTGTGTCGTTGAAATTATTGTTGTTTGTTCTTGGAGGTGTGTACACTAGTGTATGTTCAAAGCGTCTTGTCATACATTTTGTGATACACTGTCCAATACACTCTTACGATACACCATTACTTGTTTGGGGGGGGGGTGGGGGGGGGATGGGGTGCCAGTGTATTGGTACATTGTATTGGGTAGTGTATGTGGTGGGGGTCTATTTTTGTTCACTAGTGTATGAGGTGTTGTAGTGCATGTTCTCTGTCTCTTGTTGTGTGAGGGTGGGGGGGGGGGGAGTGTATTGGTACTTTGTATTGGGCAGTGTATATGGTGGGGGGTTAATTTTTTTCACTAGTGTATGGGGTGTTGCAATGCAATCCGTGTGTCGTTGAAATTATTGTTGTTTGTTCTTGGAGGTGTGTACACTAGTGTATGTTCAAAGCGTCTTGTCATACATTTTGTGATACACTGTCCAATACACTCTTACGATACACCATTACTTGTTTGGGGGGGGGGTGGGGGGGGGATGGGGTGCCAGTGTATTGGTACATTGTATTGGGTAGTGTATGTGGTGGGGGTCTATTTTTGTTCACTAGTGTATGAGGTGTTGTAGTGCATGTTCTCTGTCTCTTGTTGTGTGAGGGTGGGGGGGGGGGGAGTGTATTGGTACTTTGTATTGGGCAGTGTATATGGTGGGGGGTTAATTTTTTTCACTAGTGTATGGGGTGTTGCAATGCAATCCGTGTGTCGTTGAAATTATTGTTGTTTGTTCTTGGAGGTGTGTACACTAGTGTATGTTCAAAGCGTCTTGTCATACATTTTGTGATACACTGTCCAATACACTCTTACGATACACCATTACTTGTTTGGGGGGGGGGTGGGGGGGGGATGGGGTGCCAGTGTATTGGTACATTGTATTGGGTAGTGTATGTGGTGGGGGTCTATTTTTGTTCACTAGTGTATGAGGTGTTGTAGTGCATGTTCTCTGTCTCTTGTTGTGTGAGGGTGGGGGGGGGGGGAGTGTATTGGTACTTTGTATTGGGCAGTGTATATGGTGGGGGGTTAATTTTTTTCACTAGTGTATGGGGTGTTGCAATGCAATCCGTGTGTCGTTGAAATTATTGTTGTTTGTTCTTGGAGGTGTGTACACTAGTGTATGTTCAAAGCGTCTTGTCATACATTTTGTGATACACTGTCCAATACACTCTTACGATACACCATTACTTGTTTGGGGGGGGGGTGGGGGGGGGATGGGGTGCCAGTGTATTGGTACATTGTATTGGGTAGTGTATGTGGTGGGGGTCTATTTTTGTTCACTAGTGTATGGGGTGTTGCAATGCAATCCGTGTGTCGTTGAAATTATTGTTGTTTGTTTTTGGAGGTGTGTACACTAGTGTATCTTCAAAGTGAATTGCCATACATTTTGTGATACACTGTCCAATACACTCTTGCAGTACACTATTACTTGTTTGGGAGGGGATAAATGGAAATGTGTTCAAGTGTCATCTGAGGCCATTGCTGTTCACTTTTTGTCTGTATATAAGCGTCTTGTCGTGATGTTAGTTGCCTGTACCCATTCCTGCGTATGGTTTGTTCCAAGGAAGTTTTTTGCATGTCCTCAGTAACTGATGGAGAAATTGGGTACTTTCGTAGAAGGTGTCGTTTGTCTCAATGAAATGTGATGGAAGGTTCGTATCTGTTGATCGTTCCATGTTCACTGTCTTGGTTTGAACTGGTTTGGACATGTCATGGTACGGAAATAGCTTGGAATGTGTGTGTATTTTAGGCTCTTTCGTGGTTGTTTCTTGTGTGACTTGGCAATTAATGAAGTTGGTGTACCCTGTTTCCTGGAAGGAGCTATGTATGTGTCCCGAATGTGTGGGATGCTTCCTTTGTGGGTGTCGGCGTTTATTCACTGTGTTCTTACTGTATGCTTGGAGTGTAGTAGCCGTTGGGAGATTTCGTGGAAGTTGTGTAAACTCTGTGTTGTTTGAGGGAAGTTTCGTGTGAAGCCTTCTGGTCCAGACAATGCATATTTGTTCTTTCCAGGAAGGTTGATCTGTGGCCATGTGTGACTGTTCACTGTTATGACTGTGTATAAAACTAGGGTGATTACCCATAAATGAGACTTGATGCCATTTATACGCAGGCAGGCTACAGTGGTCGCCGGCCGCCTTGGTGGTCTGTCCCTCATCTTGCACATCTCTATGTGCACACATGAATTTTCTCGGTGGCCTGTTCACGAGGGCCAATTTTTCGGCACCATCACTTCTGCTCTTTGTCAACGTAGTCCCATAGAGCTTGTTCTTCTGCTTCCGTTGTTTCTTTCGGTTTGTCATTCGGCCATCTGAGTGCCCCGTACTGTTGCCGGGATCTGTCCGGTTCCTGTTTGGTAGCTTGAAGATTTTTCCCTGTACTTTGCCATAGGTCAGCAGTTGCGCAGTGTGCAAGTATGTTGGCCTGACCAAGGGTGGAGGGGATATCCCTCTCTCACTTATTGTTCCACCAACTTTTACGTTTTCAAGCATATGTTTTCCGTCTCTCAACCTAACTTAGTGCCATCTGTCCCGTTGCAACACACACTGTGTCCTCTCTTACACAGACAACAACTAAGAGGGTTATCACATTCCCTCACACTCTTGCACTTCGCTGAGATGTGAGCAGTGCATAGTGGATTGGTTGTGTGCCGATGTAGTATCGAAGAGTTTTCAGATGAGTCACCTGCAGTGATAGTGAGTGCGTAGACACAGTCAAGAGGCTACTTGTGTGTCTTACATCCCATCAACCACACCTCTGTTGGTTTGTGTAGCTTCCACCCGTCACGGCCAATTTTGATGGTTTATCCATATATCCCATGTTGGTAGTATAGGATAGAGGAGAGCGTGACGACACGACGGGCCTCCAGAGTGTCCCAAGACTTCTCCAGCATTTACGACAGTAGTGGCAAGACGTGGTTGATGCGTTCCGGTAGCCCTGTTGGCTTGTCGAGAGCTAAGAGATTTTTCTTGGTGGATTGAGACTCGCACATCCGGTGGACTGTACAGGTGCGACGAGGAGACCCGATGTCTGCAGTAGTGCTTCCAATGTTCGGAAAGCCGTTTGTGATGCCTGGACGCTGATTTCGAGTGTTTCTAATAGTGCTCGTATTTTCTCGGAGGTTGTGACCCGGTGCTCGGAGAGCTATTTTGGTGCCTCGAGGAGAGCACCTTTGTTGTTCACGTGGTCTCTACTATGTGCTCTTCTCCCTGACTCATTTGGGCTCAGCGGGGGTGACGGGGCCTGGTACGGCTAGCTGTTGGTGCCCTTACATTAGCCCGCTAGAGGTTCATTTGTAAACTCTTCATTGTTCTTTCACATTATGCATTCTAGACTTAGACAAATTCTTGACGTTTTGTAATGCACTCACACTTAGAGGTATGGTTAATGGGGTTCTTTTTTTACACTGTTAATTGGGTGTATAGTTCATGTGGGGTACTATGAAGGTTCCATGAAGTGACCAACAAGGGTAAGGGGTTGGGGGGGGGGACATGTGCCAAGTGTATGAGAGGAGTGTATGGGAGGATGGTTGCAGGTTATACACTAGTGTACGGTGCAGTCAGTCAAGTTGGTTCATGGGTGTGGGGGGGGGGGATATGGGATTGGGGGGGGGGGGGGACATAAGCCAAGTGTATGAGAGGGGTGTATGGGAGGATGGTTGCAGGTTATACACTAGTGCATTGTGTAGACATTCAAGTTGGTCGATGGATGTGGGGAGGGGGTGAGGGGGGGGATATGTGCCAAGTGTATGAGAGGAGTGTATGGGAGGATGGTTGCAGGTTATACACTAGTGCATTGTGTAGACATTCAAGTTGGTCGATGGATGTGGGGAGGGGGTGAGGGGGGGGATATGTGCCAAGTGTATGAGAGGAGTGTATGGGAGGATGGTTGCAGGTTATACACTAGTGCATTGTGTAGACATTCAAGTTGGTCGATGGATGTGGGGAGGGGGTGAGGGGGGGGATATGTGCCAAGTGTATGAGAGGAGTGTATGGGAGGATGGTTGCAGGTTATACACTAGTGCATTGTGTAGACATTCAAGTTGGTCGATGGATGTGGGGAGGGGGTGAGGGGGGGGATATGTGCCAAGTGTATGAGAGGAGTGTATGGGAGGATGGTTGCAGGTTATACACTAGTGCATTGTGTAGACATTCAAGTTGGTCGATGGATGTGGGGAGGGGGTGAGGGGGGGGATATGTGCCAAGTGTATGAGAGGAGTGTATGGGAGGATGGTTGCAGGTTATACACTAGTGCATTGTGTAGACATTCAAGTTGGTCGATGGATGTGGGGAGGGGGTGAGGGGGGGGATATGTGCCAAGTGTATGAGAGGAGTGTATGGGAGGATGGTTGCAGGTTATACACTAGTGCATTGTGTAGACATTCAAGTTGGTTGATGGATGTGGGGAGGGGGTGAGGGGGGGGATATGTGCCAAGTGTATGAGAGGAGTGTATGGGAGGATGGTTGCAGGTTATACACTAGTGTATTGTGAAGACATTCAAGTCACGGAATTTTACACTAGTGTACATTTAGCACCCATCTCCACATACACTCCTCCCATAAACTCACCACATACAAACCCCCCCTCCCACATTCACTTACACATGTGAATCACAACATTATACACTAGTGTACATTTAGCACCCATCACCCCATACACTCCCCTTATACACTTACCATATAAACCCCTCCCCCTCCCAGGCTCCCCACACTCACTTGCACATGTGAATCACAACATTATACACTAGTGTGCATTTAGCACCCTTCTCCACATACAATCTCTCCATGCACTCACCACATAGAACCCCCTCCCTCCCCCCACATTTACCTTTACATCTGAATCACAACATTATACACTAGTGTACATTTAGCACCCATCATCTCATACACTCCCCTCATACACTCACCCCATAGAAACCCCCCCCTCCCCCCCGCTCGCCACATTCACTTGCACATGTGAATCACAACATTTTACACTAGTTCACATTTAACACACCTCTCCCATACACTCCCTACATACACTAGTGTGTAATGTTGTGATTCATATGTGCAAATGAATGAGGGGAGTGGGGAGGAGGGGGGGAGGGGGGTCTATATGGTGAGTGTATGAGGGGAGTGTATGGGGTGATGGGTGCTAAATGTACACTAGTGTAAAATGCTGTGATTCAGATGTGAAGGTGAATGTGGGGGGAGGGAGGGGGGGGGGGTTGTATGTGGTGAGTGTATCGGGAGAATGTATATGGAGATGGGTGCTAAATGTACACTAGTGTAAAATGCTGTGATTCAGATGTGAAGGTGAATGTGGGGGGAGGGAGGGGGGGGGGGTTGTATGTGGTGAGTGTATCGGGAGAATGTATATGGAGATGGGTGCTAAATGTACACTAGTGTATAATGTTGTGATTCACATGTGCAAGTGAATGTGAGGGGTTCCCTGTGTGTGTACTCTTCTAGGAAGGTGCTTCCTTGTTTTTTTTTTTGGAAGGTGGGAGTATGTTTTTTCCAGGAAGGTGATTCCCTGTGTGTGTGTGTGCTATTCTTGGAAATTCATGGAAAAGTAAGTAGTTTCCAGGAAAGTGCTTCGCTATGTTTTTTTTTTTTCCAGGAAGGTGCATGTCTGTGTCCGTGTGTTTCCATGAATGTGGTTTTTTTGTGTATGTCTGTTTCTGTGATATTACTTACTGGTATATGTGTGTTTCTAGGAAGTTTCCTCCTGGTGTACATGTGTTTCTAGGAATTTACCTTCTGGTGTAGGTGTGTTTCTAGGAAGTTGCCTTCTGGTGTACATGGGGTGTCCTTGTTTCCTGGAAGTATTCATCATGTGCCGTGCACGTTGTACACTAGGAAATGAGTAATCACCCTCATTGGTCTGAGGGTGATTGGTCATAAATGTTGTATGGGCCTGCATTCCCTAATTAATTCTAACTTGGTATCAGAGCATAGGGTGCATGTGAGCAGCAGAAGTAGTAGAAGCACCTGCAGTGGGCAGAACGCCGAGAGAATGCGCCACGTGGCGCTACACCGGCAGCAGTGTGAGGGAGCACAAAGTGACTACACGTGAATGCCACAGGGGCGGTGAGCAGCACACAGTAGCAGTAGCGACTGTGGTAACAATAGTAGTAGCAGCAGCAGACGTAACAGTAGGAGCAGGAGCAACGACAGCTGTTGTGTCACGTAACAGGAGTAGTGGCAGCAGAGTAGCCGCTCATTGCAACAGCAGCAGCGGCGGCAACAGCAGCTATAGCGGCGGGTGGCAGCATTCACAAGAGCTACGCCCGCAGTTGTAGCAGTAGTAGCTACAGCTGCTATGCCTTGCAGCAGTAGTAGTAGTGGCGGCAGTTACTATGGAGGCGCATAGCAACAGCAGTAGTGACGGTAGCAGCAAGTAGCAACGGTGGCGGTAGCAGTGGCGGTGCACATCAGTAGTAGTAGCGGCAGTAGCAGCAAGCAGCAGTAGCGGCGGCAGTGCACAACAACAACCAGTAGCTGCAACGGCGGTACATATCAACAGTAATAGGGGCGTCAGCAGCAAGTAGTAGAGATAACTGCCACGTAGAGTAACAGCAGCAGCCTTTTTAGCGAAAGAAGTAGCAACAGTAGCAGCAACCACAGCAGCTGCACCTGTTGCCTCAGTTGCTATTACCAAAGGGGCCCGCAGCCCTCCTCTGGACCCCCCTCCTCGGAGGGGCCCCCTCGAGCCCCCACAGAGGGGCCCTCTCGGAGGGGGCATGTCGACCCGTCAACCCCGTCGGCCCCGTCGGCCGACCGATTGAGGGACGGGCTCAGAGGGGCGGACAGACCCCCCCCTTCTCTCCTTGGTCGCTCAATCGCTTGCGAGCGAGCGGGCGAGGTGCCCACGTCCCTCATTTGCTTTTTTTCTCGAGCGAGGGGTGATCTGGCTCCTTGTCCTTTGCCTTTATTTTTTTGTCCCCCCCCCCTGTCTCCAGTGGCATTCAAGAAAAGGGAGAGGGGGTGCATCTGAGAGTGAGTGGTGACCCGAGTTAAAAAAAATGAAGGAAAAGAAAAAAAAAAACAAAGGAAGGAGCAAAAAAAAGGGGGACCAACACACCCGACAGTAGGGGGCAGTCCAGTAACTCCCTATCGAGGGGTCATTCGACAAATNCCTTTGCCTTTATTTTTTTGTCCCCCCCCCCTGTCTCCAGTGGCATTCAAGAAAAGGGAGAGGGGGTGCATCTGAGAGTGAGTGGTGACCCGAGTTAAAAAAAATGAAGGAAAAGAAAAAAAAAAACAAAGGAAGGAGCAAAAAAAAGGGGGACCAACACACCCGACAGTAGGGGGCAGTCCAGTAACTCCCTATCGAGGGGTCATTCGACAAATCACCAAAGAATTTGTTGACAGAAAAGAAAAAAAACTAAGGCGTGATAGCAAGAAAAGAAGGAGCAGCAGCGTTTGTAGTCTCGCCTTCCCAGCCGATAGTGGACTGTTATCGGTGGCGACTTCTGTTTTGAGATGCATCGTGGACCAAAGCTAGGGCCTGTGGACTAGACCCCACACCTCACTCCGTCAGAGTGACGGTGTATTCGAGTCTGTCCATCTCTGAGGGCTGGGTCATCTACCGCTTGGAGTAGCAGCCGCACCTACAGCCGCTACACATTTTGTTCTTGGAGTAGTTTTTGCTCCATTAGTGACAGCAGCACCAGTAACCGCAACATGTCCAACTCCCTTCTCCGGGTATTTTGTGGTAGTGCAGCTCGTCCCGTCAACTCACACTTGCTGACCCCGACATCGTGACCTACAGGATTGACAGTATCTACCAGTGTCCTCCTCTTCTACAGCTTGGTGTTTACCACCAGGAGCAGGTGCCCTCGGCACCAATCCATTGTCAGGCGCGCGAGATGAGTGCACAGTCATGGGAGTAGGAATCCTGCGCATTTTTTTGCTACTACTGTGGTGATGGACGTCATGGTTGACGTCGATGCTGGATGCACCCTCGCGACTGGCATCCACCTTGACTCTGAGCATGCGTTCTCCACAGCATGCGGATCTGCCAACATTGGTAGATCCCCTAGCTGGACCTCTGGCGGCCATTTCTTTCGATATCCATAGCCTTAGGTGGATGGTGCAACAGCTTTGTGACCTCGTCGTTACTGAGCGTGCTTCTGCTAATAGTTCGTCGACGACCTCTTTGATCTCCTCTCCTTCATCTTCTCCTCCTGTCTCATCCAATGGTCTCTCTCCAGCTCCACCTGCCAGCGTTTCCCAGTCTGCCACCATCCTTTCGATCCTCTACTCTTCTGCTATCACAATGCCTCCTTAAGATGACATGTCTTCATGAAGTCACTCTTTTCTTTTTTCTCCGTTAGCGCTCCGCACTTCGTGCTCCTGTAATTCTTGACAAATCCTCTGCCTCCTTGGCTTTTGTTGCTGTACCTGTCGAGGGGGAGTGTGGTCACCGCGCATTGCCTGATGTAACCGCAGTGACAGGATCTTCATCCCCGCCTTGCCGTGGTGCCCCAGCGTCAGCTCAGGCAGATGCAGATGATACGGCGGTAGTACATGACCTGGAGTCGGATCCCGACATGGCGTTCATGGTGGAGACTTGTGTGTCATCGAGCTCGACTTTCACGTTTGTGCTTGATCCAGATCTTCCGTAGCAGCAGGTTGTACTACAAGGAGTGTAGGACCGGTATCCCTGGACGGTGCCACTCGCAGCTCCGACCGGTGGCAACCCGGTATTGGCAGAGGAGTCCCGTACAGATCGTGATGCCTCTACCTGACTTTTGGGGTACTTTGTGTAGCAGGCTCACACCAGCCCATTGGAGGTTGTAGTGTAGGAGACATGCGTGTCATCGAGGTCGACATCCACGGTGGGGAAGGAGCCGGATGCTATGTAGCAGCAGGTTGCATCAGGAGGAGTGCAGGCCACGCGTCCCTGGGTGGTGCCACTCGTGACTCCGACTGGTGGCGATCCGGCGGTGGCACAGGAGTGTTGTACAGATCGTGATGCTCCTTACAGACTTCTACGGGCGTTGGTGCACGAGACTCACACCAACCCGGCAGCGGTTGCAGTGCATGATAAGAGTGGACCGCCTGGTCTTTTAGAGGTTGAGGCATTCTTGAGAGCAGTGTTATTATGAGAGACCACCAGGAGATGTGCTGTAGTAGACACAACATGCTCGACCTTGTCATCGGCGTTACCTGAGGACCAGCTTCAGCGTCCGGAGTCACCCATGTTCCCAGAGTCTGCGTGCTTCAGTACACAATACGGATTAGCGACACACATGATGCCTTTAGTGATGATCCTTACTCCATCACTGAGCGGGTGACAGAGACCAGTCTTCCCAGTGAGACGATGCGTGAGCGCCAGCTACGCTTGCTCGTTGCCTTGACTGGCATTGGATCAGTCGTCAAGCCAGAGTCCTGCACAGTCGTGTCTACTACGCTAGCAGCTGCGGACAGTGTAGAAGATACGATAATTGTGCACGGTTTTTCATGTAGAATTCAATGGAAGTATGAGAACATGCATCTGAAGAAAACATGATGATGTAATCATCGCCTCAACCAGTGACTTACATAACAAGCGTCTTCGGCTACACGATGCCATTGCCGCCATCAGTCGTGACCCTGTCACTGTTTGCGAGTCGGGTGGCTTCTAGAGCCTTGAGCTGCTGGAGCTATCCACCACATAACATCGTTGCACTCATTGTTTGTCTCACTTGGTCCTGTTGGCTTTGTCCACTTTGTTTGCACTGGCTCTAGTCAACTCCATTTTCAGGGTGTTGGGGTCGTTCGCGTTGTCGGACGAGGATGGAAACTGTTCTTGCCTGATGTGCTATATGTTCCCTCCTTTGAGTTGAGTCTTCTCTCTGTCACCATGCTTGCTGACATGGACTTCTCCTCTAGCCAAGACATTGCCTCTGTCTCTCATCGTAAATCTGGCTGCATCTTACTAGAGGACACCCATTATGATCGCTTACTCCGCACTCCCTCCTTTGCTCCTGCCCCTGCGGATTCTACCCTTGTTCATGTTGCTTGCTCCCTTTCCCCTATACATACACAGCTGATACATCACCGCATGTACCATGTTCACTCTGCCGCCATTGACAGCATGCTTCATGTACTTCCTACGGATGGTCTTCATGTTGCCACCTTTCTCTCTCCATGTCCTACTGACTGCCTCGACTGTGTTCAAGGCAAAATTTATTGGTCTCCATTCTCCATGTCTGAGTCATGCACCTCCCATCTCCTTGAATTTCTACATGCTGATGTCATGGATCCCCCTCCTCACGAGGATCAGGGGGGTTGGTTACTACATCCTCTGTCTCACTAATGACTTATTGCAGAAGCGGTGGGTCTTTGCTCTCAAGCAAAAGAGTGATGTCTGCTCTTATCCTTGATTCTTGGCTTCCTAAGGCTGAACTTGCCTGTGGTCACCGTCATTGTGTCTCTTTTGTTGTGACCATGGTTGGGAGTTCATGGGATGCACTACTCGTTTCCTTACATCCCACGGGATGTGTATGGAGGTTACGTCTCCCTAAACACCTCAGCAAAACTGTTTCTCTGAACTGTGGAACAGGACCCTCACTGATAGTTTATGCACCCTCCTCATTGCCTCTGAACTCCCTCCTCTCTGACCTGGGTCTGGAATTGTATCCTCCACGGTCCTCTCCCTCACCATGTCATCCCTTTTGAATGTTAGTTTGGACCTCGTGCTGACCTGCGTCTTGCTCGCATCTGGGGTTGTGTTGTTGCTCTCTGGCTTCCCAAGGTCCTTCAGGGCAGGAAACTCAGTCCCCGTACACACTTGTGTACCTTCCTCAGTGTCTCTACCATGTCCAAAGCGTTGCATTTCTGGGACCCCGATCGTGCACATGTTGTTGAGTCCCATGATGCTCTCCTCTTCAAGGATGTCTTTCCTCGTGAGTTGTCTCATGTTGCTACACCCTCTTCTCTTTCCTCGCTTTGTCAGCTTGGAGGGATGGGTCTATCTCCGCCTTTGGTCTCGTAGGGTTCCTTCTTCCTCTGGTCCCTCTTCTTCTCCCTCCTCTTCTGACACTTTGCCGTCTAACACTCTCCACAACTCCCCATCCGGTTCTCCGGCTGGGACTTCTCTAGAGTTGTCACCGGCCCCTTCCCTCTCTGTTTCCTCCGATTCCTCGTCAGCGTCCCACAGTGCTCCCACACAGTCCCTCGCTGATGTCTCTGCACAGATGCCCCCACGTATCAATCTTGACTCATTTCTAATGCCTACTTGGCAGACCTCTACATCAGTTGGTGTGACAGAATCCCCGTCTCTCATGCCCCTCCAGTCGGACCAGAGCCATACACTCATGGAGGACGACTTTCCTCACTCCCACAACACTCTTCTTATCAGTCCTCCCAGCGCTCTCAGCGTCGCACATGCTCCTATGCATCTTCCACCGCAGCCGGCTCTTCTACCAGACCTACTGGTCTGGATGCACTCGAAGTGACTGTCAGCGTCGGCCACCCTAACTCAGCTGTGGGCTATGCCCTCATGGCTCACGAGTGCCATAATACCCTTGAGGCCTCTCTTGCTGGCGACGTCGCCGTCTGTTTTGCGGCGAGTGGGCTGCCTTCACTGCCTCCAGAGCCTACCACTATTCGACAGGCTTGTGGATGGACGATGCTGACCTCTGGGAGAAGGCCATGCAAGAGGAGCTTACCACCCTCAATGAACATGTGGTCTTCAAACTTTTCTATCCCCCAACAGGTCGCAAGGTTGTCTTGGCCCGCTGGGCTCTCCGACGCAAGTTGAAGCCTGATGGCAAGGTTGATAGGTACGAGGCCAGGCTCATTTCGAAGGTATTCTCTCAGATTCCAGGCATTGACTTTATTGACATGTTTGCTCTAGTTGGGCAGTACACCACAACGCATGCTCTCTTGAGCCTAGTCTCCTAGCATGAATGAGATCTGGAGCAGATGGACGTCAATAATGTGTTCTTTCACGGATGGTAGGATGAGAAGATTTACATGGTACAATCCCCTAGCTTCACTGACAGCACAAACAAGGTCTGGCAGTTGCAGAAGACCTTGTATTGGCTCAAGCAGTTATCCCACTGTTGGAACATGGAGATCTCCTCCACTCCCAAGAGAGGCAGCTACTCCCGTAGCACCGTCGACCCAGCACACTTCCTTAGTACACCCTCTGAGCCCTTCGTGATCATTCTGATCTATGAAGATGGCCTCCTCATTGCTTCATCCAGTCTTGTTGATGTGCAGTCAGTGAATTCCTTCTTGCAGTCCACATACAAGATGAAGGACCTTCTAGCTCAAGTGTTCCTTGGCATGGAACTTGAGCGTGACCGCCAGAAACATACATTGCACGTGAACCAAGGGTCTCCACGTCACACCAGTAGATCTCACCAGGTGTGCGGGTCTCGACCTCGACCCTAGCATTGTGCCGTACCCCAAGTAACCTCACTATCCTCAAAAGAGTGTCAGGCCAAATCCCACACACCAACACTCCCCCTGGGCTGCAGAGGCTGACAACCACTCGCAACCACTCACAATCACTCGCAACTTCTCACCTATATCCGCAGCCTGGGGAAGCCCATTGCCTCCTTGTTGACTGACACTCCCATTGCGTCCACATCGATGACTCAAGCAAGTCAGCGCCTACTGAAGTCACTCAACACCTCCAAGCTAGGAGAGCTCGTGGGCATTACTGACTACCTCCGTGTGATCAGGGTCTTTGATGTACCTTGCCAACACCACCTGAGTGGATGTGGCCTTCTTGGTCAACTTCCTTGCTCAGTTCTCCCAGCAGCCTTGCCAGAGGCACCTCGAGGAAGAACTGCATGACATTCTCTATGCGTTGTCCACTACATGTTTGGGACTGTGCTACAGGTTACAACCCTCTCTCGTCATTGACAGATACACTGACAATGAGTGGGCTCATGGCACCGATGCACGTACTTGTACTGCCTACATATTTCTTCTTGGTGGGACTGCTATCTCTTGGAAAAATGGAAAACATGGATGTGTTGTACGCAGCTCAAGTGAGGCAGAGTAAGTAACGCTTGGAACCAGTATGTTTGAAAGTGTGTAGCTGTCCTGGCTACTACAACAGCTTCATTGCCTATCCCTTGTATCACACTGTACTGGGATAATCAAAGTACCAAGGCAATCACTGACCATGATTGCATGCATCACTCACACAATAAGAACATCAACATTGAGTATCACTTTGCACACGAGCGCATTGTCGTTGGAGAAGTTCACGTTGTCCAGGTCGACACTCGTCAGCAGCGTACAGACTTTCTCACCAAAGCTCTTAGCAATGGTATGCTCAAGGTTGATGTGCATGCTGTTGGTCTGCTACATGCACGTGATGCTCCTAGTTGACGTAAATACTCCTTCTCAGTCGCTGTCATTGTGCAACTGTGTACTGATTTGCTCTCAACGGTGTGTGGGTTGTTCATCTTGGGTCATGGGGGAGTGTTGGTTGAGACTGTGAGACACGCAAGTGACCTCTTGACTCTGTCCATACATGGACAACATCACTTCAGCTGACTAAACAAACATAAATCTCGAGGCACACACGTGGTGGACTATGCACCACTGGTGTCTCAGCTGGGTGCAAGCTTGGCGCGAGTTCCATCATGTTATATTGTGCCTGAGGGAAGAATCGCTGCTTTTAGCATATTGTGGCTAATGTTAGAGAGTTACATACAAGGAGACATGCATCCACATACGCTCATGGATGATGTGTTTTCATTCATGGTTGATGTGTGCGCCTAGCTAGTACTGTTTGTGTTGAGCACCGGGTTGTTGATCCTATAGGGCCACACTCTCGCTTTCATCGGAGTGTGAGAAAAACACGTCGGCATTCTGCCGACCGGTTCGGTTCGATCCCAGGGTGGTGGCCGGGCCCCACATCCAGCCATTTGCGTGGGTGGCCCGGTCGACCGGATGCTATCACTTTGCTCGCCCGTGAATCCTATCTGTTGTTGTTATCTCGCAAAAGCTTTACACAAGGTTTCTTAATCCTTACCATCTACGCCGCCATGCATTTATGGTGTTCCTCTGCATGCTAAGTGGCTTAAGCCGATAGTCAAAACTACCTATATAGATGGGTACAACTCACATCATAAAACTCCCTGATGATCCATTGGTACGCATGTCCATACGCGTGCATTTCTGACACGGGTGTGCAACCAAATGCTCCGCGGTCCATATGGACAACCATCCCACTCTCAGCGACCCTTAGGCAAGGGACGAAGCCCGAAGAACAAATGGAAACTATAGACTTTCCAAGCACCAATACCTTGGTCAGAAAGTCAGCCCGCTAGGTGCACGTGCCGACCCAAATGACGGATGTTACCTATCATTCCACCAGATTACACATTAAGTGATGCTCAACAGCAATGTGCTTCATGTGTACATGAAATACACCAAGGTTCTCCACAACAGCGAGATCAAATTAATTGTCATGGCGCAAAATGATGAAAGGCAAAAACAGAGGTAACTCACAAAGTAAGCATTGTAGCCACACCTTTTACGAGCTATGTGCAATGCAACCTTACTTTCCGTTGCACCACGACATTACGGTGCCACCCAGCAAAAGCACGTAGTCAATCTGACTGTGACAATCCATTTTCCAATCCCATTCACTATCTGTGTAGCCGTCAACTATCACTGAATACTATCGAAGCAGAGTCTGAAGTATAGCTTGGAAACCATGTAACGTACCACTCGCACAACTGCATAAAGAGGTCTGGCCCTAGAGCACTGTAAGAAACATGCAAGGAGGTTGACAGGGAAGGCAAATTCAAGCCAAGTAGTGATGGCCAAGTACTTTTGAAAGCCAATGAGGCACAAGTAAACGGTCAAGTCTACTGTCTCTCCTAGTTGTGCTGGATCATCCACCTTATAGGCATCCTACCTATCTGGGTGATAGGTGTGGGGGATGTGGAAAGTGCACTGAGGGTAGCGAATCACTCCTTCACAATGTGACCATAGAAAGACTGGTGCAACAAGAGTGTCCAAATCCGGCGGTCACGAATAATCTCCATCCTTCGAAAGACAGAAAGACCAAGGTCCCCCCATTAGGTAGCCTGGAGGACCGCATTGGCTCCCTTCACATCCTCCATTAAAAAAAAAAGTGCGATCAGGAGGCCGTCAACATAGACCAGGATGGCTGGGTCATCATCGATGGCTGGGTCTTCATCTATGAGACTAGCTGGGTACGATCATACAGCTACAATGGCTAGATCGTCATCGATGGAAGACCGGACCACAGGTGAGGGGGCCCGGACTGACCCATCCATAGGCCTAGACTCCCCAGTCCGCCGAGAACGCACACATGTGGGAATGGGGTCTGTGGCCAACAATATAGTGTTAGATAGGTCTTGGTTAGTGAGAGCCTAAAGATGAGGTCATCTCAAGACTACAAGAAGTGGTGGCAACTGGGGTTCTAAAATTGCCAGGCTTCTGACAAAGCGGAGATGACAAGAAAGGCACACATGCAACCCTGAGGTGTGATCTTTGATCCCTATCACTCCTCGGTGTATGAGACACACGCCAGGGAGTCCAAGAAATGAGCGATATGAAGGTCATTGTGATGGCCAAACACAACTCGTGCAGTGTGAGATAGTCCAGCGCGGGACCGTACAGTGGGTAGTTCTAGATCCATGTCATGTCTGAGAAACCGTCAAGGGCAAGAACTCAAGAAGACAACACTCAGACCACATAGCATGAACCGCATCCTCCATGGTGTGGTTCTAATTCTTGGAAACACTGTTTGGCTAGGGGGTGGCAGCGCCAGAGAGCTGGTTAAAGAAACCATGCTCATCAAAGAATGTGGCCATCTCATATGAGAACTCACTACCACGTTTCGACTAGCATTCTGTCACCTGGCCTCACTGTCTTGCCGCATGTGGCTAGTCATCTTCACTTAGTCCCCCTATTGTCACCGATGCTATCAAATGGATTTTTTTTTTTGTTTGTGTGTCTAATGGCTTTTGGATAATTGATTCATGAGCCACTTACCAAATGACATTACAACCTGTCTCCTTTTTTTCCCTTGGTCCTGTCGACACTATCCGCTTTTCTTGTACTGGCTCTGGCCAACTACTCCCTCTTCAGGTAGTGAGTGTTGTTTGTTTTGTGAGCCCTAGGAGGTAGCTCTTCCCCCCTCATGTGTTCTATGCTTCTGATATTAAGATCAGTATTCTCTCTTTCACTACCCTTGACCACCAGAGTTTTTACTTATGTGTTTTAATCAATTCGTGGATTCTACCATTCTGCATGTTGCGTCCTCCCTCACGCCTGCCCATGCTGAGCACCTAAACCACCACCTCTTCCATATTCACACGACTGCTCCTCTATTTACAGTCACCTTTACACTCAGCAAAGGTGAATGCCCCACTGGCTGCCTTAACTATCCAAGCCTGTCAGCTTGGTTGCTTCTACCTTTCCACTTTCCTGCCGTACTGGCTGCCTTAACTCATGACCTCCTAGGGGAGATGGACCTTTATGTTCTCTGTCGCAGTAATGATTTTTCTTTGTCCTTCTCCATAATAGCAATTTCTCTGTTGTCCTTTGAATATGGGTTTTCCAGGCCAAGCTGACATGTAGCAGTCGATTCCACGTATTTTGGTCTGATCATGGAGGCAACTGCATGGGCCCCATCGCCTGCTTTCTTGCATTCCATGGTGTGTACTGAGGCATATTTTCCTACACACTCAAAGAAATGGGGTCTTTTGAAGCCATATCTTACATGACACGGGATAAAGAACCGTGTTCCATACGGTCCTCTTTCCCGCCATGCCACTCCATTTAAGTTGTGGTTTGGTCGTCGTGTTGAATTTCATCTCAAGCACCTTTAGGACTGTATTGCTTCCTTTTGGCACTTCAAATTTCCAGCGCAACAGAAAACTCTCTCCCCACGCTCATTTATCTCCATTCCTTACGTTTTCATCTCTGTCCAAGGCCTGGTGCTTCTGAGATACCGGCATGTGTTGCTGTTATCAGTAACGGGATGCCCTATTGTGTGAGGATGTGTTACTCCATGATTTGTCTCGTCACCCTCTCTTGCCTCGCTTCGTCGGCTTGGTGGAGGTGTTCTTTGTTCAGCCCCGAATCTCAGAGATGTAGTCCTTTTTTAGTCAACAGCTCCCACTTCTATGTCCCCCGTGTCTCTGTTGGATCCAGGTGTTCCCTTTCCTCAAAGATGGAAATTCCTCCCTCTCCCGGTTCCTCATCATTTTCCGCTTCAGCGTCTCAATCAATATCTGAGCCTTCATCTCATGCACTGACTTTGAACACTACACAGATCCCTCCTCCCTTGCAGAGCACTCCTATGCATTGGCTGACCTTGTCTCTCTCATTCTCCTATATGACCCAAACACACCTTCACCTTCTATGCCTCAACCTTCTGTCCCTGTTTTTCATATTGAGACCACTGCTTACACAAATCCATGCCTGCATGGGGAGAGGCTTCTTGGTGTCCCCTCACAGATATTCTCACGATGAGTCACTTGCTCTCATGAGTCACAAAGCTCTGTGATACCATGTGTCCATCCCATAGGACTTGACACCCTTGGTCTCGCCATCGGTATTTTCCAGCCGAACACGTCTCTCACCTACTCTCTGATTGCTGAAGAATTTCACAGTGATATCAAGTCCACAGTTTCAACTTACATGAAGGCTTGCTTTGCTGCCATTAGTCTCTCCCCATTTCTCCATCAGCCCATGACTGTGCGTCAAGCTCGAGAGGCAGCCGATGCTGGCCTCTAAGAGAAATCCATGCACAAGGAGCTTGACGCCCTCAAGGAACACAATTTCCTTGAACTGGTCAACTTGCCTCGCGGTTGCGAGGCACTCTCAGCTGCTAGGTCCTAAAGCGCAATCTGAAGCCTGATGGCAAAGTGGATCGCTATAAGGCACAACTGAGGGCTAACAGGTTTCATCAGGTCTCTCGAGTCTAATCTGACAATAATTTTGTACCAGTTGTTCTTTACACCATTGCTCATGTTCTCCTCAGCCTTATGGCTGAACATGACTAGGATTTTGAGGAGATGGATGTGAACAAAGCATTCATACCCGGCCGGCTCCATGAGATGTACATGGTCCAGACATTTGGCTTTTCTGATGGCACTGAAAAGTTCTGGCACTTGTGCAAGGCCGTGTATGGACTCAAACAGTGGCCTCACTGCCATAAGGGAGGGGGGAGACTATGTACACCCTTCAAGGGAGGGGGCTATCAACGTAGTGCAGCTAACGTTGCACTCTTTCTTTCCTACGCGAGGCAGACATGGGTCACCTCCACATGTCCGAGGCAGATTATGCTGACTTGTAGGAGCGTGGAGGGAGAGAGAGAAAGAGAAGCACAATGGCAATAGTGATGATGACAGTGCTAGGTACAAGAGATTGGTGGTCTGTGTGTGCAACATCTAGTGAGACCGAGTTGATCTTACGCGAGGCAGAAATGGGCCACCTTCACATGTCCGATGTAGATTACGCTGACTTGCAGGAGCATGTAGAGGTGCTGTAGCAGGAGGTGATGGCAGCGCGGGAGCGACCGTCAAAGCAGGGGATCACCACTACTATCAGCAGGAGATTTCTACTACAAGGATCTCGCACACCCATAATCGGGGAAGATCCTGTACCAGCTCCGAATATGATGTATGATGGAGAAACTTCCACAGGAGAGGTGAGCATGCCTTCATTTTCCTCCATCCTTGTTCCTGTCGAATCCATCATCGCTCCTCTTTCTTCTGCTGCTGCCATCACGCACCTCCATCCACCCGCCTCAGCTACTCCATCGTCATCTTTGTCCATGTGTGGTGGTCCAGTTCCTCGTTCCAGCCCTCCTCCTCTTGTGGCGGTGCACCCTTGTGCTTCAGGGTGCTCTATACCGCCTTGGTGGCCAGCTCCGCCACTTCATCCAGGCTTGCGTACTGCTCACCCATTCCCTTTCCTCCAGCGTACACAGATACTTCACAGTGGATCGGAGAGAGAAGAGACTGTGAGTTGGGACCCTTGGCAGTCACACAAGGATTGGTACACTCCAGATGATGCAGGGGCGACGTGTGGAGTCGTAGCCGGAGACACCACTTCGTCTTTGAGGGTGGAAGCAAGCTCGTACGTTACAGGGGAAGTTGTCTCTATGTGATGGAGAGACCACATGATTTATCACCCACGATCTATTCAGCTATGGTATCAGAATCTCCATGGAGGAAATCGCCGCCAGGTTCATCTGCCCAGGGACAGTGTTGTGTGCACCTCGACCTGTCGTGACGTCATGGGAAATGCATGGCGAGGGATCCATGCTCTAGTATGAGAATACTACAGAAGACGGTGTGTGGCTCATGTTCCGTGCCGTCACATCTGCATGTGGATTATAGCACTCTGTTGGTCGAGACCCGGACACGTGGTGAGTTGCACCCGTGTTACGTGGAGATCCTAATATGATCCTCCATTATGGTTGATGTGCTATTGTGGCCGGCATACGGAAACCTGTTGGATTGCTTGAAGTGGTCGAGACCCGGGCACTGGTACCACCATTGTCACGAGGAGACCCTCTTGTCGTTTGATTTGTGTATGATGTGCATGACTCCTCGGATGGTCGAGACCCAGACACTTGGTAAGATGTTCCAGTGTCATGAGGAGACCTTCTCACCTTTATTCTGCTCCAGAGGGACATCGAGCCTAGCCTTTGTGTTTGGATAGACACCAGATATATATGTGTGTGTGTGTGTGTGTGTGTGTGTGTGTGTGTGTGTGTGTGTGTGTGTGTGTGTGTGTGTGTGTGTGTGTGTGTGTGTGTGTAGTTTTGTGTGTGTATGTGTGTGTGTGTATGTGTGTGTGTGTGTATGTGTGTGTTTGTGTGTTTATTACGTATAGATATATATGTGTGTGTGTGTGTGTGTGTGTGTGTGTGTGTGTGTGTGTGTGTGTGTGTGTGTGTGTGTGTGTGTGTGTGTGTGTGTGTGTGTGTATTTGAATTGTGTGGACCATGGTTTTGCATACGCTATTATTCCGTGCCTAGACTCACTTCTTCTGACGTTGACGGCCATGTCAGCCAGGGTGAGTGTTGGTTTGTGTGGCTTCCACCCGTAACGACCAACTTTGATAGATTATCCACATACCCCACTTCGGTGGCATAAGATACATGAGAGCATGACAACACGACGGGCCTCCGGAGTGTCCTGACTTATCTTGCATTTACGACATCGCCGGCGAGACTCGGTCGATGCGTTGCGGCAGCCCTGTTGGCTTGTCGGGAGCTAGGAGAGCTTTCTCGGTGGGTTGAGACCCGTACACCCAGTGGACTGTACCGGTACGACGAGGAGACCCGATGTTTGTAGTAGTGCTTCCGATGTTCAAAAAGCTGTTTGTAATGCCTGGATGCTGATTTTGAGTGTTTCTAGCACTGCTTGTATTTTCTCAGTGGTCGAGACCCGTGCACTCGGAGAGCTATTCCGGTGCCTCAAGGAGACGACCTTATTTGTTCACATGGTCTCTACAATGTGCTCTCCCCGCTGACTCGTTTGGGCTCAGCAGAGGTGACGGGACCCAGTGCGGCTAGCTACCGGTGGCCCTACATAAGCCTGTTAGGGGCTCATTTGTAAACTCTTCTTTATTCTCTCATATTATGCATTCCAGACTTAGCCAAATTCTTGTTGTTTTACAATGCACTCATACTCAGAGCTCATGTTCGTATTTGCATGGGCCTGCATGCACTAATTAATTCTAACTTGGTATCAGAGCGACAGGATCCGCACCCCTGCCGTACCGTGGTACCCCAACGTCAACTCAGGCAGATGATACGGTGGCAGTACATGACATGGAGTCTGAGCCCCACATGGCGCTCATGGTGGAGAATTGCGTGTCATCAAGCTCGACTTCCACATCCGTGCTGGATCCAGACCTTCCGCAGTAGCAGGTTGCACCAAGAGGAGTGAAAGCCCGGCGCCCCTGGGCGGTTCTACTCGTGGCTCTGACCGGTGGCGACCCGGTGGTGGCGCAGGAGTCCCGTACGGATCGGGTTGCCTCTACCAGACTTTTGGGGAAGATTGTGTAGCAGGCTCACACCAGCCCAGCAGAGGTTGTAGTGTAGGAGACATGCGTGTCATTGAGGTCGACATCCACGGTAGAGAAGGATCCGGATGCTCTGTAGTAGTAGGTTGCATCTGGAGGAGTGCAAGCCCCGCGTCCCTGGGCGGTGCCACTTGCGGCTCCGACCGGTGGCGGCCCGGCGGTGGCACAGGAGTCATGTACGGATCAGGATGCCCCTTGCGGATGTCTGGGGGAGTTGGTGCACGAGACTCACACCAGCCCGGCAGCGGTCGTAGTGCATGAGCAGAGTGGACCGTATGGTCTTCCAGAGGTTGAGGCATTCTTGAGAGCAGCGTTAATACGGGAGACCACCTGAATATGTGCTGTAGCAGACACAACATGCTCGACCTTTTCATCAGTGTTACCTGCGGACCAGCTTCAGCATCCGGAGTCGCCCATGCTCCTAGAGTCTACAAGCTTCAGTACACACAGCGCAATAGTGACACACATGACACATTCAGTTATGATCCTTACTCCATCATTGAGCGGGTGATAGCGACTAGTCTTCTCGGTGAGACGATGCGTGAGCGCCAGCTACGCTTGCTCGTTGCCTTGACAGGCATTGGATCAGTCGTCAAGCCGAAGTCCTGCACACTCGCTTCCACTATGCCAGCAGCAGAGGTTAGTGTAGCAAATACGACCATGCAGATGGTCACCTCGTCAGCAGGAGTTGATTTCTACCCTTGTGTGTTCACCTGTTGGTGACCCTACTGATCACATGGACATTGAGAGTGGCAGTACCTGCACAGACGAAATTTCTACATGCTTCACGCACTTTGACAACTCCACCTTCTCCTTCTCTCTTGGCACACGACCGCTCATCCCTCCTTGTCTGACAGACGTGAGTTACGGTCGAGATCCCACACCTTCAGCTATGTCCAATTGTCTAGAATCTCAGCATACTGCGAGTTTGGTTGACCTCCAGGAGGATGCGGGGGTACGGTTCCATCGTCTTCAGTAGCAGAGACACAAATGGAGTTATACTTGTAAGTTCCACAATCTGCGTGTGTAGCATCCACTGAGACAAAGTTGATCCTACGTGAGGTAGACATGGGCCACCTCCACATGTCCGAGGCAGATTACGCTGACTTGCAACAGCGTGTACAGATGCCAAAGCGGGAGGTGATGGCAACGCGGGAGCAACTGTCAGAGCATGGGAGCACCACTACTATCGGCACGAGCTTTTGACTGCTAGGATCTCACACACCCATACTTGGGGAGGATCCTGTACCAGCTCCGAGTACTAGATTTGATGGAGACACTATCACAGGAGAGGTGAGCATACCTTCATTTTTCGCCATCCTCGTTCCCGTCGAATCCATCATCGCTCCTCTTTCTTCTGCTGCTACCATCATGCACCTTCATCCACCTGCCTCAGCTGCTCCATCGGTATCTTTGTCCATGTGTGGTGGTTCAATTCCTCGTTCCAACCCTCCTCCTCTTGTGGTGGTGCACCCTTGTTCTCTAGGGCGTTCTATCCCGCCTCGGGGGCCAGCTCTGCCACTTCGTCCACGCTTGCGTGCTTCTGAACCATTCCCTGTCCTTTGGCGTACACAGATGCATCATGGTAGAGAGGAGAGAGAAGATACTGTGAGTTGGGACCCTTGGTAGTCACACAAGGAGTGGTACACTCCTGATGATGCAAAATCAACGTGAGGAGTCGTAGCCGGAGACACCACTTCGTCTTTGAGGGTCGGAGCAGGCTCGTACGTGACAGGGGGAGTTGTCTCTTCATGATGGAAAGACCACATATTTTTTTGCCCAGGATCTGTTTAGCTACGGTATCAGTATCTCCATGAAGGACATCATCGCCAGGTTCATCTCCCCAGGGGGAGTGTTATGTGGACCTCGACCTGGCATGATGTCATGGGAGATGCATGGCGAGGAGCCATTTAATCTGCTATGAGCATACTACAGAAGCCGGCGTGTGGGTCATACTCTGTGCCTACACACCTGCATGTGGACTGTAGCACTCAGATGGTCAAGACCCAGACACTTGGTGAGTTGCACGTGTGTTACGAGGAGATCCACCTGTGATCCTGTGTTTTGGTTGATGTTGCTATTGTGGCCGGCATACGGACACCTGTTGGATTGCTCGTAATAGTCGAGACCCGGGCATTGGTACCGCCGGTGTCACAAGGAGATTCTCTTGTTGTCTGACTTGAGGATGATGTACATGACTCCTCGGATGGTCGAGATCCGGACACTTGGTAGGATTTTCTAGTGTCATGAGGAGACCTTCTGACCTTGATTCTGCTCCAGAGGGACATCGAGCTTATTGTGATTTGTGACGTTCTTGTTGACCTGTACAGTTTCCTGTGACCACTCGGTGGTGTCCATGCCCGTGTAGATCCCTGATGCGGACCCTGGTGGTACCGGTGCATCGTCTAGTGGTGGACTATGAGCTTGGAGCTGACCGACGACCGTCCCAGAGCAGTGGACGCTGCCAGGGACCTCCTACAGGTTTTCTGCAGCATGTAGGAGTTTATCGGCGGACTAGATGTGGGCCCGATTTGCATGTTTTTGCATTGTGTGTCCACTGTTTGATGCCGGATACATGCATGTGACTAGTCGTAGCGTCTGACTTGTGATTTTGCACGTCTAGGTTCAGACGGCATAGCGTTATGACATGTCTACGCTGAGTTACGACCAAAAGAGTAGTTCTGGGCCGATTTTAGGACAGACCTTGTGCTGCCGCATGCAACACCCGCCGTGCGCTGCCGCAGATACTTATGCCATGGACCTGTAATTTGTCATTTCTCTTTGCAAATGCTATTGAAGCATTATGACACACTGACTTGTGTCTCGTAGCCAAACCCTTGCCGTCTTGTGTACGACCTGTGACTGTTGTCACCGTCTCACGGAGCACTGACGTCCAGTCAGCAGCCGTGTCGCTAGGAAGCTTGTACGCATCCTCTCATGGTATCAGAGCAGGGAGGAATCCCTTGCTGAGCTGCACAGCAGAGACGCAGAGGTGGCAGCAGTAGTGAGAGCCACAGCTAAAGCCACGGTCTTGGGAGGACCCACCAATCCACGATGACCCGCCGCAGCAGATTGCAGCAGCGGAGACACCCTTGCAACCGCATCACCACGCTACCACCACGGGGCAGCCAAGGGTTTCCCAACCCCCTCCAGCAGCAGTTGAGGCATGAGATGTTGAGAAGGGGTCTGTGAAGGGTCCGAGAAGCTTCACTCAGGTCGCACATACCACCCTACATGGACGTGAGATAACACAACTGCCCCACTTGACCACCAATGTCGGCGTGTAAGAGCTCGTTAGGAAGCTCTTGCAAAACCCTATCCATCACTTCCACTCCCGCCTCATTTCATGCCCTGTAGGCTCCAAGAAATGAAATAACGCTCTCAGATACATATTTTTTCCGGATTTTTGACTGAAAAGAAAAATGGTGATGTTTTGACTTTCTTGAAGGATTTTTGGCACAAAACCATTTATGCCCAATCACCCCAAATTCATACAATTCATAATGTGTGTACAACACTGAAACATATGGTGAGGATACTTCTAGGAAAATAACCTAACCATTTGTTAATGTTTCTCGGAAATTGCTGGTTACAATTATGTTCACAATTAGTTTTGTGTACATGAACACAGGAGTTTCTCGGATATTGATTGAGAAATGGATGCAATTTATTTCTTTTTAAATCGATTCTTTAACACAATTGTCCAGAAACACTAAAGCACATGCTCTTTCAACTTTGCATCTATTGTGTGCTTTAAGTTAAGTTCATGTTATGATTGTAATAACGTCACTGATGTATATTTGTACGTTTTTCTACCGTTTCACAATCGACATTATTCCTGTAGGAATCGAGCGGAATGCTACACAGTCGTTGCTAATATTTTCTTCGTCGACGCTCGACGTCCCCCCCCTCCTCCCCCCGCTAAACCGAATTTGTATCGAGGGTGTATTGGGAAGTACATCAGGAGAGGGGGCGACTGAATACACATATGAATTCAATTCACTTGTGTATTGGCGAGTACTCACGATACACTCCCCAATACACTCATAGTGTTTGGAGGGGGGGGGATCCTCATTCGGGCGCACAAATTTTGTCACCACAGTTCGACTAGGAAACTTCGATTGCGTTTTGGTTCTTAGTTCGCACGCTCCAAATACCTTTGGATTCGAATGATCGACGATCGGCGTGAAGTCTGAACAATTTCACAAATGAAGAAATGTTCGTCTTGGATGTCTATTAACGAGAATCTATCCAGGAAATATGTAAACTCTGGAGAGGGGGGATACACATCCCCCCCCCCCCCCCCCCCCCCGCAATCAAAATATATCTGGATGGTGTATCGGGTTGTGTATCAGGAGAGGGTTCGTAACAATACACAAGTGTACAAATTCACTTGTGTACATTTTTGAGCGGATTCCTCGTACACACCCCGATACACACCCCCAATACACTCGGTCGGGGGGGGAGGGGGGAGGAGACCTCTAGATGGGGTGGAGTTTGTTTGCAAAGTGTGAATAGCATGTAATGCTTATGCTCCAGCCCTTGTGATATTCAGTTACCGGAACCTGTTGACTGACTCTGATTGACGGCTTCGATTAGGTTTCGTGTACTGCACATTGTATACACATGTGTATTTTTACGTCTGTCTACCAGATACACTTTCCAATACACTCTCCAGATAGACTTTTCATTTCCGAGGGGGGGGGAGGGGGCTCGTCGTCCCCCC
>SZWC01000888.1:119531-134674 GCA_023375785.1 Penium margaritaceum | reverse complement strand
CCCCCCCCCCCCCCCCGGCAGTTGCGACAGACATAAAGATTACACCGGAAGCCCCTCAACCAATCAAAGGCCATTTCGACACCAATGCCATGAATCCACCGCAAACTACCAACGTGCGGTGCTCGCCAACATGAACTCGTGAGCCACGTCATCTCACATGACTTTCGCAATGCCACATCAGCTCGCCAACCTCCTATACCGCCTTCACCAACTCTGCCGTGCCGGAGCCCGACGCCTCTGGACCACACCCCATATATGTCTTTTTAATTCTGTTATAAATGTAGCAATGATCTTAGCAGGAGGAGAGGAGGTGGGATCTTCCCAACGTTCTTGTCATATGAGGTGGAGCAGGGTAGCTGTGAAGATTAACCAGGATGCATTAAACACTTTGAGTGGCCCAGAAGTAATTTCGGGGTCGTGAGGGGTTTATTAGGGAAGAGAATAGTGGAGAAGATCCCCATTCCCTGCCAAAGAGGGTCTAAGCAACGACAGAGGAGGAAGCAATGTTCTATTGGATCCGTCCATTTTTTTCCTTCAGTCGAGTTCAGAGACAAACCAAGCCCGGACGCCCCTCTTGCACACCACTTCTTCATCCTCTGGCACACCCTCCTCTTCCCCTTCCACCCCGGCTATCCCGACTCAGATGCAGGGTGTGGCAGCCACGACACAATGGAAGAAGGGTAGGAAGAAGTGTGGTTCAGGCCAGTAGCAGTCGCAACAGCATCAGCAGTGCTCGGGCAGTAGTAGTGGACGCACTATCCACTACTAAAACTGTGGAGGCGCTCATCGCTACACCGAGTGCCAGCAGCCGCTTGATTGGGCGTGGATCACTCACGGTCTTCAGGCTGCTCACGCGTAGCGTCTTCAGGCGTCCAGCAGCACAGCCTCCGATCACGCTGCGACCATGACTGCAGCAATTCTCGCTTCCTCACTAGCGAGCAGTGGCGGCCCAGACCCGCGTGACTGTACCATCACCGAGCTTCGTCATCTTCTGGCGCTTCGCTTTTAGGGAGGTGGGAGTGTGCTGTCACAGCCGGGTGGTTTACAAACTATTTGTTTGTCTGTTCTCGTTGCTCGTGATGACTTGTGTGGGGGGGCACAGCTGGCATGTGATGACGATGGGCTTGACAATACAAATTGGATTCATGAGACGCACCTCTGTACCCTTTGTCGTTCCTCCTCACCTATTGCTCAGCGCCCGTCTGAGGCCGAGTGTCCATTTCCCGTTGTACAGTGACGTCCTCCGATCGCAATCCCGGTGACACTTGGATCATCGATTATGGTGCCACTCATCACATGACCTGTCGTCGTAGTGACTTCGTTGTTCTCGGTCCGGTTGCGTCTGTTCACTCCGTTCGCACAGGCTCTGGTCAGTCCTTACCAGTCCAGGGCATTGGGATTGTGTGCTTTGATGGTCCGTCTGGCCTCCTAGATCTTCCTGAGGTGCTTGTTGTGCCTGACCTTGAGCTCAGCTTGCTTTCTGTGCATGCCTGCATACTGATGGGACTCTACAGAGGCCGCGACTGAGACAACTATTGATACTCATACCGTTGTTCTTCGTGCCTTTGTTGTGGATGATCTATATCGTGTCTCTCGGATTTCTCCTCCTCCTTCTTGCTCCCCCTCTCCTCCTGCTCGAGTGTTTCTCACTGGCGTTCTCTTTGCTGAGCACCAGCGACTGCTGCATTGTCGCCTCTGTCATGTGGGCTCCAACACTGTGTCAAAGCTCGTTCAGACACAGCCCACACTCAGTCTTGATGCGGCTTCTTTGAAGAAGCCACCCAAGACCGACTGTCTATTTTGCGCTCAGGATAAGATGCATCCTTGCACCTACCCTGACTCCCGTTCTCGCGCATTTCGCCCTCTCCAGTTGGTCCATTTGGACCTGTCGGTCCTCTACCTGTCGAATCTCTGTTCGATCGGGGCAGATACGTCCTAACCGTGACTGATGACTTCACCCTGATGCGGTGGGTCTACAGCCTACACCAGAAGAGCGATGCCGCTCTCGCGGTTCACTTATGGCTAGTGATGGCTCAGCATCAGTCTCGCCATACGCTGCATACTTTTCGTTCGGATCACAACGGTGAGTTTCTTGGTGAGATGGACAGCTTCTTCATCAAGCACGGGGTTTGTCACTAGGTCTCTGAGCATTGGAACCACACCATGGAGGATGCGGTTCGCGCTATGCGGTCTGAGTGTGGTCTCCCAAAGTCCTTTGCCTTCGAATGATTCACCTATATGACGTGGGTCTAGAATCGCCTCCCGTACGGTCCCCTCCCGGACCACCTTACAGCGTACGAGCTTTGGTTTGGCCACCGTGCTAACCTGAACCTAGCTCGTGTCTGGGGATCCTTGGCTTCTATGTGTTACACCGAGGACTAGCAGGGATCCAAGGTCTCGCTGCGAGGTCGCTTGTGTGCCTTCTTACGCATCTCTTCGCGGTCGAAGGCCAGGCGTTTCTAGGACCCCGCTCGTCGTCGCATCATTGAGTCCCGCAACGCAGTTTTCTTTTAGTCCCTCACCTACCGTGATCTGACCTTGATCACGCCGCTGTCCGTCACGCACGTTCCTACGTGTGAGGCTTCTCGACAGATGGGAGAGTCTGAGCTTGCGAGCACCTCTCGCCCGGCTGATGTGTCCGTTCGAGCCCCCTCCACTTCTCGGTCTCCGGCTCTTGATGATCCAGCGATCATCGCTATTGGCCCAGAGACTTCTCCAGCACAGTTGGCTTCTACCCCTGTTCCCTCACACCCCACAGGCACCCATGATCCTGTACCTGTGTCACCCAGCATGACGGCCTCTGTGCATGGTCCTACCTCACCTACTCTTACTATCACACCCAGTCTCGTGTCTCCCACACATACATCTCCTCGCACGGCATCACCTGCTCCTTTACCTCAGCCCTCACCAGTTGTGGTTGTGCCTGTCCCTACGCCTAAGGTGAGCCCCTCGAGCCCAGGTTACTCACGTGAGCCCGGCGGTCGTCTTCGACCATTGGACTCTGGAGTCCAGCGAGTGTTAGGTCCCGCACCCAGGCGCTCCACTCTCATCATCGCGAGTGGTTTTCCCGGCACAAAGGCCCTAGACCTAAGTGTTCGCATTGAGCTTATAGAGGTACATCCAGCATGCCCTCTAGGGCACGATTCTGTCACTCTCGAGCTTGATATCGCCTGTGATGTAGCAGCTGACCTTGTGGTCACCAGACCTAGCACTGATGCGTGTGCACTTGCCACTCAGAGCTCGACCTCTATGGCACGTGATCCGGACACACTGAGGGAAGCACTCTCATCAGAGGATGCTGACACCTAGCATGCCGCCTGCAAGGGTGAGCTTCGCGCCATCCGAGAGCACGGAGTTTACGAGCTAGTCGACCTTCCACCTGGGAGGAAGGCTATTGAGGTCAAGTGGGTCTTTCTTAAGAAAGTGAAGCCGGATGGCTCACTAGAATGCCACAAGGCTCGCTTGGTCGTCAAGGGGTGCTCTCAGATCAAGGGCATCGATTACACTGACGCCTTTGCCCCTGCTCGCCGCATGACCACAGCTCGCGCTCTGTTTGGTGTAGTTGCTCAGCATGACTAGGAACTACACCTAATGGATGTAAACAATGAATTCATCCATGGCTCTCTGGATGAGGAGATTTACGTGGCTCATCCACCATACTTTCAGCATGGTGACAAGGTCTCGCGCTTGTGCAAGTCCTTGTACGGCCTCAAGCAATCTCCTCGGTGTTGGAACCAGGAGATCACTAGCACCTTGACTCATGCCGGATATGTACGAAGCGAGGCAGATCCCTCTCTCTTTATCCGACGGATGCCTGAGCGGTTGACCGCCATCCTGGTCTATGTGGACGACCTTCTGATCGCATCTCCTACCATGGAGGCCGTGGAGGAGGCCAAGGCAGTCCTCCAGACTGGCTATAGGATGAAGGACCTTGGTCATGCAGCAATGTTTCTTGGCATGGACATCGTGTGAGATTGCAGACGTTGGACACTACTGTTGCATCAGGCCCGATACGCATACATCGAGGGGAGCGCTTCAGTGACCTCCTTTGCGCAGTTCCCACAACCTCCACGCCTCTCACACCTGACGGACAGGATGCCCTAAAGAGGGACGATTCCACACAGCTAGGGGAGACAGTGGATGTGACCTTGTACCTCCGTCTCATCGGATCTCTAATGTACCTGGCCACTACCACACGCCCGACATCACCTTCGCCGTCAACCTCCTTGCACAGTTTTCACAGGCTCCATGTGCTAGAGCTCTTCATACGGCTGTGTGAGTGTTGCGGTACGCGGTCTCCACATCGTACCTCAGACTCTGGTTTTGTCGGCAGTGTTCGGTGGTTCTTGAAGGCTACACCGACAGTGACTGGGCCTGGAGAGCAGATGGACGCAGTCGCACCGGTTACATGTTCCTGCTTGGTGGTACCGTTGTGTCCTGGCACAGTGGGAAGCAGGGATGCATTGCACGTAGCTTGTCAGAGGCAGAGTATGTTGCTCTAGGTACACGGGCTGCTGAGGTAGTATGGCTGCAACGCCTGTTCCTTGAGTTGGGTCAGTCAGTACCCGCCATTGTGCTTCGTTGCGATAACCAGAGTGCCCTTGCCATTTCGGAAAACTCTTGTGTATTTCACGCTCGCACAAATCATTTTGCAGTTGAGCATCACTTTGTGCATGATCTGGTAAAGCGACACGTGATCGTTGTCATATGGGTTGGCACTGACATGTAGCGTGCTGACTTCTTGACGAAGGCACTAGCATGAGGGAAGTTTCTGGTGGCCATTCGTTCTGTTGGGCTTCGTCCCTTGCCTGGGAGTGGTTGAGTGTGGGGTTCGTCTGCGTCTGTATCATGACTGTTTTTGCACTCGTTGTTGTACTCGTTTCAATGTTTGACGTGCATGGACATGCGTACCATCAGGTCATGGGGGAGTGTTGTGATTTGTGACGTTCCTATCGACCTGTACACTTTACTGTGACCACTCAGCCGTGTCCATGCCCGTGCAAATCTCTGATGTGGACCCAGGTGGTACCGGTGCGTCGTCTGGTGGTGGACTACAAGCTTGGAGCTGACATACGACTGTCCCAGAGCTCTAGACGCTGCCAAGGACCTCCTGTAGTTCTTCTGCAACACGTAGGAGTTTATCGGTGGACTGGCCGTGGGCCCCATTTGCATGTTTTTGTATTTTGTATCTACCATTTTATGCTGGATACATGCATGTGACCAGTCGTAGCATCCCGCTTGTGATTCTGCACGTCTAGGTTAAGACGGCGTAGCGTTCTGGCATGTCTACACTGAGATACGGCCAAAACAGTGGTTTTGGGCCGGTTTTAAGACCGACCTTGTACTGCCGCGTGCAACACCCGCCATGTGCCGCGGCAGGTACTTATGCCATGGACCTGTCATTTGTCATTTCTCTCTACAAATGCTATTGAAGTATTATGACACTCTGACTTGTGTCCCCTAGCCAGACCCTTGTCGTCGTGTGTACGACCTGTGACTGTTGTCACGGTCTCACGGGGCACTTACGCCCAGTCAGTGGCTGTGTCGCTAGGAAGCTTGTACGCATCCTCTCAGAGCCCAACCATTCCATTTCGATGGGCACTACATGTGTGTGTGTGTGTGTGTGTGTGTGTGTGTGTGTGTGTGTGTGTGTGTGTGTGTGTGTGTGTGTGTGTGTGTGTGTGTGTGTGTGTGTGTCTGTGGATGTGTGTATGTATGTGTATGTGTATGTGTATGGGTATGTGTATGTGTATGTGTGTGTGTATGTGTATGTGTATGTATGTGTGTGTGTGTGTATGTGTATATGTGTGTGTATGTGTGTGTGTATGTGTGTATGTGTGTATGTGTGTGTGTGTGTGTGTGTGTGTGTGTGTGTGTGTGTGTGTGTGTGTATGTGTGTATGTGTGTGTGTGTGTGTGTGTGTGTGTGTGTGTATGTGTGGTTGAACTATGTAGACCGTGGTTTTGCATACATTATTTTTTCATGCCTTGACTCACTTATTTTGGCGTTGAGGACCATGTCAGCCAAGGGGAGTGTTGGTTTGTGTGGCTTCCACCCGTCACAACTGACTTCGATGGATTTTCCACATACCCCACTTCGGTGGTATAGGGTAGATGAGAGCGTGAAGAAAGGCTGGGCCTCCGGAGTGTCCCGAGACTTCTCTTGCATTTACGACAGCGCCGGGGAGATGCGGTCGATGCGTTTCGGCAACCCGGTTGTCTTGTTGGGAGGTAGGAGAATTTTCTTGGTGGGTTGAGACCCGAGCACTCGGTGGACTGTACGGGTGCGACGAGGAGACCCGATGTTTGTAGGAATGCTTCTGATGTTCGAAAAGTCATTTGTGATGCTTGGACGCTTCTTTTGAGTGTTTCTGGCATTGCTCGTATTTTCTTGGTGGTCGAGACCCGGGCACTCGTACAACTTTTCCGGTGCTTGGAGGAGACGACCTCTGTTGTTCATGTGGTCTCCTCTCCCCGCTGACTCATTTGAGCTCAGCGGGGGTGACGGGGCCCAGTGCGGCTAGCTGCAAGTGTCCCTACATATCACCGTTCATTTTTAAACTCTTCCTTGTGTGCTCTCGACTTAGCCAAATTCTTGTCGTTTTGCAATGCACTCACACTCAAAGCTCATGTTCGTGTTTGCATGGGCCTTGATGCCCTAATTAATTCTAACTTGGTATCAGAGCGACATGATCCGTACCCCGGCTTTACCGTGGTGTCCCAATGTCAGCTCAGGCAAATGCAGATGATACGGTGGTAGTACATGACGTGGAGTTTGATCCAAACATGGCGTTCATGGTGGAGACTTGCGGTGTCATCGAGCTCGACTTCCACTTCTGTGCTGGATCCAGACCTTCCGCAGCAACAGGTTGCACCAGGAGGAGTGCAAGCGCGGCATCCCTGGGCAGTTCCACTCAAGGCTCCGACTGGTGGCGACCCAGCGGTGACACAGGAGTCCCATGCGGATTGGGATGCCTCTACCGGACTTTTGGGGGAGTTTGTTATTGTGATTTGTGACGTTCCTGTCGACCTGTACAGTTTACAGTGACCACTTGGCCGTGTCCATACTCGTGCAGATCCCTGATGTGGACCCTTGAGGCACTAGTGTGCCATCTGGTGGCGGACTACCATCCTGGAGCTGACTGACGACCGTTCCAGAGCTCTGGACGCTACATGGGACCTCTTGCAGTTTTTCTACAGCATGCATGAGTTTATCGGTGGACTGGCCATGGGCCCAATTTGCATGTTTTTGCATTATGTGTCCACCGTTTGATGCCGGATGCATGCATGAGCGTCGGGCTTTTGATCCTGCACGTCTAGGTTCAGATGGCGTAGCGTTCTGATATGTCTGCGCATAGTTACGGCCAAAACGGTGGTTTTGGACCGGATTTAGGACATATCTTACACTGCCGCGTGCGACACCCGCCGTGTGCTGCGGCAGGTACTTATGCCATGGACCTGTCATTTTTCATCTCTCTCTGCAAATGCTATTGAAGCATTCTGACACTTTTCCTTCTGTCTCCTAGCCAGACCCTTGTCGTTGTGTGCACGACTTGTGACTGTCGTCACTGTCTGACCAGGCACTGAAACCTAGTCAGCGGTTGTGTCGCTAGGAAGCTTCCACGCATCTTCTCATGGTATCAGAGCAGTGAGACAGTTCTCACCGAGCTGCACAGCAGAGACGCAGCAGTGCAGCACTAGTAAGAGTCACCGATACAGCAGATCCACAGGGACCTATCGACGACGACAGCGGATCACCGTCGACGTCGCTCAACATCACTACATGAGATTGCATCTGCAGCAGCTGCTAGCGGCAGCACGAGACAGCTACAGTAGACTGCAGTCGCCAGCAGCTGCAGACATTGGCACATGCAGCAGCAGCAGCGCTGAGCAGCAGCAGCAGCACGGCGGCAGCAGCGGCGGTAGCATCGCGCGGCGGCAATAGTAGCGCGCGGCGGCAACAACAGCGCGCGGCGGCAACAGCAGCACGTGGCGGCAGCAGCACAGCAGCAGCATGCAGCGACAGCAGCACAGAAGCAGCGCAGCAGCAGCGGCAGCCGCAGTGGTGGCAGCAGTACAGCAGCAGTGCAGCAGCAGCACAGCAGCAGTGGCACCAGCAACGGCGGCAGTAGCAGCGGGAGCAACAGCAGCCCAGCAGCAGCAGCGGCAACAGCGCACGGTAGCGGCAGTAGCGTGCAGCAGCCGCAGTGCGCAGCAACATCAGCAGCGTGCAGCTGCTGCCACGGCCAATCACACAACCGCCAGGCGGCTGCCCCACACGCAGCAGCGTGGCTGCTACTGTAGCTGACGCCGCAGCAGTAGCTGAGCGGAAGCTGCGCGACGGCTTCCGCTCAGCTTCCGTGCGGCTGCTGCGGAGCGGCCGCCCGCTTGCGCAGCAACCGTGAAGGTTGATAAAAAAGGGGGGGGATGCCAGCTGTCGTCAGCATTTTTACTTGCTGACATCATCAGGTCTTGCTGACGTCAGCAACTTCCTGCTGACGTCAGCACTTGCCTTAGTGAAATTTTTGGTCTGAGGGTCAAACATTGCCAGCGTTTCAAATCCTCAAGAATCGCTCACGTTTCTGCAATCTGACCACGTTGACGTCTCAGCCCATAATGAGTGGCACCTTGGCTCCGTCCGATGAGAAGGGAAAAGGGGTACTAGATCCCTCTTCTTCCTCCTCAGGGGTCATGAGCCCACGTTCGCAGGCCATTGAGGACCTGCGGAGCCAGCAGGACGAGATGCGTCGCTTGCAGCGGGAGCATACTAACGCCATCCGCACACTCACCGAGCTTCTTCCAGGACATTCCACGACTCCGCGAAAAACTTCTGAGGGAGCGGTCAGGGTCGCACCCTCTACACAGCAGTCAGCTCTTGCACTGGAGACAGGAGCTGGAGCCGACCCGCCACCTCTTGATCCTTGGGGCGAGGATCCAGACATGCCAGGCATGGAGGGCGACTCCCCCGAGGGCGGGATTCGTGTGCTTCAGGAGCGTATCCGCCAGCTTCAGATGAGCTTTTGGCCCCCACACACATTTCGCTTTCCGGAGCTCCGATCGTCGCCTGACCTCCACCCCACCGACTTCCCTCTTCCCGGCGTCTTTCCCATCCCTCGTCCTTCCAAACCTAAGGTTGATCTCCCTATGGAGCGGGAACACAAGGACTTCGAGACACCGCCCCCACAGTATGTCAGCGAGGACGGCTTTGACTGCTTGGAGATCCTCTTTCAGGTCTGGGCCACTTCAGAGGGCATGTGGCCCTACTACCACAGTCCGTATCAGACTATGGACCGAGCTCAGGTGCTGACAGTGACTAGGGCGATGCGCGGACGTCTCTACGCCATGCCGTGTGAGAACGTCGTCGGCTTCCGCTCGTTCCTTGGCGAGGCGGGCACAGGCACCGGCGCTGATCCACGCAGGGGATGGGACCTAGCATTGTCCCTGCCTACTGCAGAGACGCACGCCACCTGCGCCGCGCACATCCGTGCCTTTCACTCCCTTTGCCAAGGGCCAGCCGAGCCTGCAGCACACTACTGGCGACGCGCCATGCACATTTACACGCGCCTTGGGACCTTACGAGGTACACAGCTGTGGGCGCTCCGCACGATCATGCTCGGGGTTCGCCTTGAGCACACAAACATCTTCACGCGGTACATCGACGCCGTGCTCGAGCCTTTTTTGGCCTCATTGCAGCTTTCTCCCTGGGCGCACCAACTCTTCGTCCAGGTGACTTCCGCCCCTGAGGCAGCCGTGGCTCATCAGGAGACCTCCATTGCTGTAAAACTCATTGCATCACCACCGACGCCCCTCCTGCAGACTCCTTCTCCATCCTCTGTCTCATCCTCCTCCTCCCCTTCTACCCCGATTACACCGACTCAGACACAGGGTGTCGCGGCAGCAGCACAGGGGAAGAAGTGGTGATGGAGGCGCGGCTCGGGCCAGTAGCAGCCGTCATCGGGCAGTAGCAGTGGATGCTCCGTTCACTGCTACAAATGTGGAGGTACCCATCGCTACAGCGAGTGCCAGCAGCCGCTCGGCTGGGCGCGGATTACTTGCCGGCTCCAGACTGTGTACGCACTTCGGTCTACGTCGTGCAGCACATTCTTCGGAAGTGCGGCGACCACGAACGCAGCAGTTCCCTCTTCACCACCGGCAACCAGCGGCAACCCAGACCAACGTGACCGTACCATCGCCGAGCTCCGACACCTTCTAGCGCTTCGCTTTCAGGGAGGTGTGAGTGTGTTGTCACAGCCGGGTGGTTCACAGACTGCCTGTTCATCTGTTCTTGTGGCTCGGGATGACTCGTGTGGGGGGGCAATGTCGACATGTGATGACGATGGGCCTGACTGTACGGATTGGATTCATGAGTCTCACCTTACTGCCCTTCGTCGTTCCTCCCCACCTGCTGCCCAGCATCCGTCAAAGGCCGAGTGTTTTGTTGCCCATTGTACAATGACGTCCTCTAGTCGTGATCCCGGTGGCACTTGGATCATCGACTCCGGTGCCACTCATCAAATGACCTGTTGTCGTAGTCATTTTTTTGTTCTCGGCCCTGTTGCGTCTGTTCGTTCTGTCCGCACAGGCTTTGGTGAGTCCTTACCAGTCCAAGGTGTTGGGGTTGTCTGTTTCGATGGTCCGTCTGGACCCCTGTATCTTTCCGCGGTGCTATTTGTGCCTGACCTTGAGCTCATTTTGCTTTCTGTACGTGCTTGCACTCTGATGGGACTCTCTGTGGAGTACAATGCAGAGTCCGCGACTGTGACTACTATTGACACTCGCAGCGTTGTCCTTCGTGCCTCTGTTGTGGATGAACTGTATCGTGTCTCTCGGACTTGTGCTCCTTGCTCCCCCTCCCCTTCCGCTCGTGTTTTTGTCATTGGTGTTCTGTCTCCTGAGCACCAGCGATTGCGTCATCGCCGCCTGTGTCATGTAGGCTCCAACACTGTGTGGAAGCTCATTCGGACACAGTCCGCCCTCGGTCTTGACGTGGCTTCTTTCGAGAAGCCACCCAAGACCGACTGCCTCTTCTGCGCTCAGGGTAAGATGCATCATTGCACCTACCCTGACTCCCGTTCATGCGCACTTCGCCCTCTCGAGTTAGTTCATTCGGACCTTCTTGGTCCCCTACCTGTCGAGTCTCTGTCCAATCGGGGCCGATACGTCATGACCCTGACTGATGAATTCGCCAGGATGCGGTGGATCAACAGCTGGCGCCAGAAGAGTGACGTCGTTCTCGCGGTTTGCCTCTGGCTAGTGATGGCTGAGCATCAGCCTCGCCACACGCTGCACACCTTCCGCTCGGATCGCGGCGGCGGGTTCCTTGGCGAGTTGGACAACTTCTTTGCCGAGCACGGGACTTTTCACCAGGTCTCCGCTCCTGCTACTCCTCAGCAGAACAGTGTTTCTGAGCGCTAGAACCGCACCATGGAGGATGCGGTTCGCGCTATTCGGTCTGAGTGCGGTCTTCTGGAGTCCTTCGCTTTTGAAGGCTTTGCCTACATGACTTGGGTCTGGAACCGCCTCCCGCACGGTCCTCTTCCAGACCACGTCACATCATATGAGCTCTGGTTTGGCCATCGTGCTGACTTGCGCCTCGCTCGCGTCTGGGGATCCTTGGCTTCTGTGTGGTACACTGAGGACTAGCAGGGGTCCAAGGTCTTACCGCGGGGTCGCTTGTGTGCCTTCGACGGTATCTCCCTGCGGTCGAAGGCATGGCGTTTATGGGACCCTACTCGTCGTCGCATTGCTGAGTCCCTTGACGCGCTCTTCTTTGAGTCCCTCACCTACCGTGATCTGAATTCAATCACGTCGCTGTCCGTCACACACCTTCCCACGTGTGAGGTTTCTCAACGGATGGGGGAGACTACGCCTGCAAGCACCGATCGCCAGGCTGATGTATCCGTTCGAGCTCCCTCCACTTCTCCTGCGCTTGATGACCCAGCGATCATCGTTGTTGGTCCAGAGATCTCTCCTCCACCGCCGGCTTCTACCCCTGTCCCTTCACGCCCCACAGGTACCCATGATCCTGCACCTATGTGTACTCCTGTGACCGCACCTATGTGCGCCGGCACTCTTGCCTTTGTGCGTGGACCTGTCTCACTTGCTCCTATTGTCACACCGAGCTCCGTGTCTCCCACACCCGCATCTCCTCGCACTACATCACCAGCTTCCTTGGCTCAGCCATCCCTAGCTACGATTGTGCCCGTTCCTGAGCCTGAGATGCACCCCTCGAGCCCGGGTTACTCCCGTGAGCCTGGCGGTCGTCTTCGACCATTGGACTCCGTAGCTCAGCGAGTGTCTAGTTCTGCACCTAGGCGCTCCACTCGCAGCATCGCGAGTGGTGATCCCCGCACAAATGCTGTAGGCCTGAGTGCCCACACTAAGCACGAAGAGGTACATCCAGCGTGTCCCGTAGGACACGACATCATCACTCACGAGTTTCATATCGCTTGTGATGCAGCAGCCGATCTTGTGATCGTCAGACCTAGCACTGAGGCGTGCGCTCTTGCCACGCAGAGCTCTCCCTCTATGGCGCCTGACCCGGGCACACTGAGGGAAGCTCGCTCGTCACAGGATGATGACGCTTGGCGTGCTGCTTGCGAGGATGAGCTTCGCGCCATCCGAGAGCACAGAGTTTACGAGCTAGTCGACCTTCCACCTGGGAGGAAGGCTATTGAGGTCAAGTAGGTTTTTCGCAAGAAGGTGAAGCCGGATGGCTCACTGGAATGCCACAAGGCTCACTTGGTCGTCAAGGGGTACTCTCAGATTGAGGGCATCAATTACACAGACACCTTTACCCCTGTCAGCCGCATGACCTCAGCTTGAGCTCTGTTCGGTGTAGTGGCTCAGCATGACTGGGAATTGCACCAGATGGATGTGAACAATACGTTCCTCCATGGCTCTCTAGATGAGGAGATTTACGTGGCTCAGCCACCCGGCTTTGAGGACGGTGACAAGGTCTGGCGCTTGCGCAAGTCCTTGTACGACCTCAAGCAGTCTCCTCGGTGTTGGAACCAGGAGATCACTGGCACCCTGACTCCTGCGGGATATGTACAGAGTGAGGCAGATCCCTCTCTCTTCATTCGACGGACGCCTGAGCGATTCACCGCCATCCTGGTCTATGTCGGCGACCTTCTGATCGCGTCTCCTTCATTGGAGGCCGTGAAGGAGGCTAAGGATGTCCTCCAGACTGCCTACAAGATGAAGAACCTTGGTCCTGCAGCAGTGTTTCTTCGCATGGAGATCGTGCGAGATTGCAGACGTCGTACTCTACTACTGCATCAGGCCCGATACGCACGTGTTGTGGGGGAGCGCTTCAGCGACTTTCTCGGTGCAGTGCTCACTGCTTCCGCACCTCTCACACCTGACGGGCAAGATTCCCTGAAGATTGACGGTCCCACACAGCTGGGGGAGATAGTGGATGTGACCCTGTACCTCCGTCTCATCGGATCTTTGATGTACCTGGCCACTACCACATGTCCTGACATCGCATTTGCCGTCAACCTCCTTGCCCAATTTTCGCACGCTCCACGCGCTAGACCCCTTCACGTGGCTGTGCGAGTGGTGCGGTACGTGGTCTCCACACCATACCTCAAACTCTGATTTTGCCGGCAGTGTTCGGTGGTCCTTGACCGCTACACCGACAGCGACTGGGCCTGGAGCCCAGATGGACGCAATCGCACCGGTTACGTGTTCCTGCTCGGTGGGACCGCTGTGTCCTGGCGCAGCGGGAAGCAGGGCTGCATTGCAAGTAGCTCATCGGAGGCACAGTACATTCCTCTAGGTGCAGTGGCTCCTGAGGCGGTATGGCTGCAGTGCCTGTTCCTTGAGCTTGGCCAGTCAATACCCGCCATTGTGCTTCGTTGCGATAACCAGATTGCTCTTGCCATTGCAAAGAACTCTGGTGTCTTTCATGCTCGAACGAAGCACATTACGGTTGAGCACCACTTCGTGCGTGATCTAGTGGAGCGACACGTGATCTCCGTCATTTGCGTTGGCGATAACATGCAGCATGCTGACTTCTTGACGAAGGCACTAGCACGCCGAAAGTACCTTGTGGCCATTCATTCTGTTGGACTTCGCCCCTTGCCTGAGAGTGGTTGAGTGTGGGCTGTGTTTGTGTCCATGCCACATTTTTCATTGCACTTGTTTTTGTACTCGTCTCAGTGCTGCATGTGTATGGACATGCATACCATCGGGTCATGGGGGAGTGTTGAGATTTGTGACGTTCCTGTCGACCTGTACAGTTTACTGTGACCACCCGACCGTGTCCATACTCGTGCACATCCATGATGCGGACCCTGGAGGCACCGGTGCGTCATCTGGTGGTGGACTACCATCCTGGAGCTGACTGATGACCGTTCCAGAGCTCTGGACGCTACCGGGACCTCCTGCAGTTTTTCACCACCACGCAAGAGTTTATTGGTGGACTGGCCATGGGCCCAATTTGCATGTTCTTGCATTGTGTGTCTACCGTTTGATGCCGGATGCATGCATGTGACCAGTCGTAGCATCCGGCTTTTGATCCTGCACGTCTAGGTTCACACGGCGTAGCGTTCTGATATGTCTGCGCAGAGCTACGGCCAAAACAGTGGTTTTGGGCCGGTTTTAGGACCGATCTTGCACTGCCGCGTGCGACACCCGCCGTGTGCCACGGCAGGTACTTATGCCATGGACCTATCATTTGTCTGTTGTTGTGTGCGTCCACAGCTTACGGTGACCCCTCGGCTCACGTCCATGCTCGTGCAGGTACCTGACGTGTGGGCTGTCACCGCCAACTGCGTGGTTGTCACGGACGAGTGGGGGAGCGGACATGCTCTCGGCTGTTTCTCGTCTGGGGCGCCATCCTAATGTGTTTGGATGACATGCAGGTTATTCAAGTCTTTGGCAGTCACCCTGACAGTGTAGCTCGTATTTTTCTGGTTGTTGCACTTTTTCCGGTTTCTAATTTGGCCTCGTGGTGAGGCTGTAGCAGCCCGTGCAGCCAGAATGCCGTCGGAATTCTTCTCGATGACCATCAGGGGTGTTCCAATAATTGGGAAGCAACAACGAAGTTGCTGTGGGGGAGCGTAGCCCTGGCGCAAACCTCAAGCGATGATCGATCGTCGCTTGGGTTCCCCACAAGGCTCCTTACCCCCCCCCCCC
>SZWC01000888.1:39130-112682 GCA_023375785.1 Penium margaritaceum | reverse complement strand
GACGACCATCAGGGGCGTTCCAATAATTAGGAAGCAACAAGGAAGTTGTTGTGGGGGAGCGTAGCCCTGGCGCGAACCTCAAGCGACGATCGATCGTCGCTTGGGTTCCCCACAAGGCTCCTTACCCCCCCCCACCCCCCCCGCTATGTTACTCTTCGCTCTTTTTGACCTAACTCCCCCGTTCCCTCACCGTTTCCCTTGCCGCTGAGTGCGTTGGAACCGTGGTGAACAGCACCACGCTGTGGTGCATATGAACGTGGATTTCTTAGTTCATGTCATTGTCATCTCACTCTGCAAATGCTATTGAAGCATTCTGACACTTTGCCTTGTGTCTCCTAGCCAGACCCTTGCCGTTGTGTGCACGACTTGTGACTATCGTCACCGTCTGACCAGGCACTGACGCCTAGTCAGCGGCTGTGTCGCTAGGAAGCTTCCACGCATCTTCTCATTTGTGCAGCAAGTTCACACCAGCCCGGCGGAGGTTGTAATGCAGGAGACATGCGATGCGGTCACAGCAGGCAATGTGCGGTGACCTCAACCTCCCCGCTTGCGAGTGCCTCACCTGACTGGACGTTGTCACCACGTCTGTGACAGCAATGCGAGGAAGCTTCGTAACTGTTTCTCAAAACTGACCCTATCGCATGCATCGCGCTCTGTGCGCCACGGCAATTGTTTATGCTTTGGGCTTATCACTTGCCTTTTCTCTCTGCACATTGAAGCTCATGAAGCTCTTGGGACTGTGTCTCTCCTAGCCAACCCCTTTCCATTTATGCACCTTTGTTGTGTGATAGTGTATATACTGACTAGACAATGTTGCCATGTTTGGAACAAGAAAGTTAGGGAATTTTCAAGCAACTTCTCAATCATGAGTGCTCAAGACAGTGTTGTCACGTTAGCATAGCAATGATAGGAAGCCTCCATGATGTTTCTTAATTTGCACTAGAGACAGATTGTTGCCTTTACGGAAGGTTGTGCTTCCTTCAAGTGCAATTTTGCCATGGAACAAGAAATGAAGAGTGAATCACAGGGCTTGGATTGTACCTACACTGCTCCTGCATGCAAAAAGTTGGTGTCATGTGTTTCCCCAATTACTTTGCAGCTCAATACCAGTTCCTGTGAACATGATTTTTGCATATTTGCATCCTTTCACTTGGTCAAATTTACTTGTGTTTTTTTCTCGGGTTCGGTCACCATATGCCCAGTTTTCGGAACTATATAGCTCATTCGCCCGTCGTCGTGCAAAAAATAACCCAGGTATCAACGGACCCTCGGAAATAACGCAGGTATCAACGCCTAGCGAGAAAGCAACCAGCCGCCCACGAGGTAAAAAATATTACTCATCCGCCAACGTTACAAAAAAAATACCTGAGGAACCCAGAAACGCTAAAAAAAATGTCATGTTCTCGCCACATACCATGTAGCATTGATGCATGAGATGATTTTTGTCATTCACTATGTCTCAGACGAATGCACCATTGCAATTTTTTCCATGTCAGGTCCAAAACACATGCTGTGATCGAGCATGAAAAAAGGGGTGGGCAGCAGGTTGATTTTGTTGCGGAGGCTGGGCGGATGGTTGCTTTTGTAATGCAAGGTGGGCGGATGGTTCCTTTTCTTCCGAACCACGGGCGGATCGTTACTTTTCTTCCGAACGACGGGCGGATGAGAGTCACACTTTGCGTTTTATGGGTATCTGAGCTATTTCACCCTTTATTCTCTCCAGTTTGCACACTGGGACAGTTGTCTGCACTATATCAGAGTAGTATGTTTGTAGCTACTAAGAGATGGTCCCCGAACTAGAGATAGAATGCACATTAGCAGCCAGATCTGTATCACTTCAATCTTTCTCTGCGGTTTACAAACCTACCTTTATGCTTATCCAGTTCTGCAGAGAAGCATGCAGGAGAGGGCTTCCTATGACAAAAGATTATGAAAACATATCTTCCCATCCATACATAGCTGCAGTGGAAGAGAGGTGTTACCTCTCTCGTCCTTCAACCCTAATCTAGTTTGCAAGTGTCTCGATCCAAGTCTGGACGCCAGACATTCTGTACAAGTGTTCAGAGAAGCCCACACTCCAGCAATCACAACCTACAACCAGGCCCAACCTAAGCCTCAAGAATCTGACCCCGAGGTATCCCCACTCGGCATCAGAAATTTGGCATACATGTCAATTCACAGGAACCCCAACCCGTGAACAAGCGTAAAATCAGCTCTTCGACTCTTGGCCCATAAAACTACCTGCAAGCTGCACCTGCTCTGGAACCGCAGACTGGAGAGGATGAAACGCTGAAGCATGGTATCCGGGATAGAACCCGACCATCTGAGCTCCAAATGGTGGGACTTGAGCTGAAGCCCCAGGCAGTGGAGCTCCACCCATGTGAAGGCTGCTGTTCTCAGCAAGCGATGATTGCTGCACAGGGTTGCTGCTGAGCATACCCATGTTTCCAGGGAGCTCAACAACTGCACCAACAAGACTAGTGCGCTGTCCTTCACTGCTGAGGGGGATAGAACGGCTCTCTGAATTCGGCCCGCCATGACCGAGGAACTGCACTTGATCTTGTTGTAAGTGATGTTGAGCTTGTGGCTGTCGAACATCCTGATACTGCTGTATTTGCTGAAACTGCTGCAACTGCTGAAGCTGCTGCTGTTGCGCCTGTTGGTGCTGCTGATGTTGCTGCTGCTGTTCCTGCTGCTGCTGCACCTGCTGCTGCTGCTGCTGCTGCTGCTGCTGCATCTGCCGGTCAAGACCAAGTTCTGGTACAGTTTGCCCAGACTTCGACAAACTGGCTACAGTCATATGATGCAACACGTGCTGCGATTGTTGCGGCTGCTGAGGCTGATGAAGTTGCTGCTCCTGTGTCTGATGTTGCTGCTGCTCCTGTTGCTGCTGTTGTTGCTCTTGGCGTGGTGACTGCTGCTGCTGCTGCAATTGCTGCTTACTTCGTGCTCCGCCACCTTGCTGCATACTCGCCTGCTGCTGCTGTGAGTCGCTCACTGATTTTCGGCTCCCTCTTCCCTCTGTCCCTGACTCATCCTGGCTATTGTCCCCGCCACGCTCTGGACTGCTTCCGCCATTTTCTTTATCGGACTTTGTGTTCAGAAAGCGACCTCCACAGCCACGAGCCCTCCGAAGGGCATGCTGATGGCGGGACTCGTGCAAGTAGGGCTGCTTACACAGAAAACGAGGCAAAAAGCAAGTTGAACATGGACATGTTGGACAGGTTCAACAGAAATCTGCCATCGTCACAAATATTCAAGCAGCAAGTCTCCATACCTTTCGAGTCTTCACAAGACGGTTTTCAGCCTCAGCCTTGGCCCTGGCTTGGCGCCGCCTGAGAATGCCGTGATACTGCTTGGCGTTGACGTACACGGGTTCCTCCTCAAGCATCTCGGAGGGTAGCGGCATGCGAGTTTGTGCCATGCCTACCAAATGTGGAGCCATCTGATAAGCACGCAAGCAAGGGAAAGGGGGGGGGGGGGGGGGGGGGGACTTAAGACCGTGCTTTCCACTTCAGAGGACCAACATGAAAGCTCCAATGACGGGACTCACCAGCGCCTGAGTGCCGTATGCCATCAGACTGCCGTAGTAAGGGTCGGGATAGGGGTATGCAGCTCTCTGAGCAGCCTGCACGGCGGGCGAGCAACCATTAGCCTCACAAAACGACAGCACGTCACCTAATTTCAGACGCAAGTGGTTTCCGAGGACTGCACCATACCATTGCAGCTGAACCAAGCTCAAGTTGAGCATGCGGCATGCTCATGAAGTCTGCCGTTGTTGCCAGAGGCGTTATTGTGGCTACTTGGGCCGGCTGCTGCTGTTGATCGTCTGGCACAGCGAGACCCATAACTGTGACATGACACGCGAGAACAACACTCCGCGCTTAAGCTTCTACTTCATGTAACTTCACCCCGAATCGAACGACGGATTGAAGTGATGGCAAAACACCCAACGAGCAACAAACACTTTCAAGGAGCAACAAGCACCTGGGTGAGTCGCCATGTTTCAGCTGGCGGCTGAATCTCGATCTTTCTGATGGCCAATCCAATTTCGCCAAGTCCAGTCTCGCCGGACGAGGAGGGCCTGCTGGCACGAACAACACGAGCCACCCCATCAGGAACTCCGAAATGCACCAGCGTTAGACCACCGTAGCGCTGCATGAGCGTGAATGGCGCTAGCTACACCTTCGCACGCTGGGAAAAAAGGGCATTCCCCGTGTACCTCAAGGTGCTGGGCGCTCACCTAGAACGGTTTCAGGGATTGGTCCCCGCAAGCGAGGTGCGAGAATCAAGAAGGGTTTGGAAAGTGCAACGGGGATGACAGCAATCAGTGTCAGCAGTCCAACCAACGTGAAGCAGCTTCTCGTCTACTGGTGATGCCAGTTTAGGGCAGGAGGCCAGGACGCACGCTTGGCGAATGACCGTCAGGTACAGTTCCTTGGCAACGACCCCATTCGTCGGCCCACCGAGGGTTTCGTGCCTGGCCTAGGCTCGGATGGCTGGTTCGGCACACGAAGTCCGCTTAGGCCGGGTTTGGACATCAACGATTGGTTGTAAGCGTTGGCTTGGATTCCAGGTTAGACTTCTCTGGTGGCCTTTTAGATGGTGAGGTTGCAGCTTCGGTCGCAGCTCGACTACAAAAATTGAACTGGCACTGCCCGAACTCACAAGTTGCTCTCGAGGTGCAAAACATGAAAGAGTCCTCACGTTCAAAACCCTTTTGACCGGAAAACTTATTTTCGTTTCAACGTTAACGTGGGTCAAGTAGATTTGGATCTTTCATCAATCATTCGAGCCCAAACGACATTTTACGCCTGCCCGAACGATATCGGGCAGGAAAGATCGACGGCACCGTGTACTCCGGTCTGTACAGCGGCCCAGGGACAGCGAACTTGTCTTCGAGCTCTGGCCAAAAACATCACTCGAGTGTGAACAGCTCTGTAGAACAAACATTTCAAGTCTTGCTTCTTTGGGCAGTTCGACGTCAGGGCCCTGGTTAGTCCTGCGGCTCGATAAGGCGGCCCGTTTTGTTAGTTCGTCAACTATGGAGCCTCGACGGTCAATCTCACCAACCGTGGGGCCCGGACGGCCAATCTGAGTGATAGCGGGGCCCTTCGCCGCCATCCTGTTTGTCAGACTCGCGATCCGGCCGAGTTGAAGTTCGACACACACGACCAGCCAGGGCGAAGTCGCACGTCTCCTGGTTCGTCGTCCACTCCGATCGCACACCGGGTACGCCAACGGCAAGACCCCCTTTGCGATAATGTAGGCACCTCCGATTGACTTCAGTAGTTTGAATGTCAAACTCTCTTTTCCTGGAACGTTTGTACTGAGTACTCGTGATATTTTTTTCATACATGACGACTAGACAACTAGGAACCAGCAGCTACACGGGCCCTAATGGCGGGCCGACTTACCGTAACGTCGGAAATCCATTCACCGGTACAAATACCGGCGACCTCGAAGCGCGAGGCTCGCCGGCGGGCCCTCGCGTTGATGGCCGTCCGAACACAGGCCCCGGCGCTGATGGACCCAGCAATACAGGTCCTCGCGTTGGATCGCGCATCATACCCGGGCCCTCTGGTCAATTTATCCTGCTTCTTTTCGTCACCGAGTGAGGCGGGATGGTACCAGAGAACCGAGACCAGCCTATATATCGAACCCGGTCCTGAACGCAGTCCAGAACCCGGTCCAAATATCAAAACTTAGATATAAAAAATATTAAATTTAGAATAAATAATCCTTTATTACCTTTCTGGATACCAAAATACTCAATGGGGCCTTAGCCAAGGAATTGCATGATACCATAGTGTAGAAACAAGGCGAGGACAATGATTTGACCTCTTCTTTATAGATATTTTCTTAAAAATTATGGATTGATATATGGGAAACCAAATCTATTTCATATCATAGTAAGAAGGAGAATACAAGGTTTGGAAAAATATAGGTTGTGCCCATCTCTCTTACGCAGTGAAATGAAAGAGAATATGTTGTATCACAAATCTCAGAGCGCAGTGAGAGTTTCCAGAAGTATAATTATTATAATTGTGGGTTCATATGGTTGGTTGTGGGAGCATGTGTGAACTAAACACACCATGGGAAAGTTTTAGGAAGCTTCCTAGCCTTGCGGACATGGCAACACTTTCCAGTCAGCTAATGCACTAGCATGCAAGAAGGTGCATGAAGAAACAGGGGTTGGGCTAGGGAAACGTGCACAATCTCATAATCTCTTATAGCCTAGCATGAACAAATATGCCAACAAACATGCACGTCGCACGAATACCTCCTACAGGGGACGGTGACGAACACACCAGTGTGAGTTTGCCCTTAAACTGGCCAAAAACAAGTCGTAGCTCCGTGCACAGGCATCTGAATGGTGAACCCTTCGAAGGCGGAGTCTCTATTTGGATAACACACATGCGTGCATTGGTGGACGTACATTAGAAAACATGCAAATTGGGCCTAAAATAGAGTCCACTAAGAAAACCCTGTAGGTTACAAAAAAAAACTGTAGGACACCCCACGAAGCACCAAGGACGCAGTCACAACTATCTGGCAGTTGATGATGTGTGGGCTACCACTCGATGGTACTCCAATGCGAGCTGGGATAGCACGAAGGATGTACTTGAGCATGAACATGGCCAAGTGATTACATTGGGGTATACGATTAGATAAGGACGGTTCACATCACAACTGCCCACCATGACCTGATTGTATGCATGTCCATACACATGATGAACTCACAAAGATTCGCAACGAGACGCCTCGCTCGCTGGTCGCTGGCCAGCCTCCCTGCCGTCGCAACACCGGCTTCGTGTCTGCCTGCTGTCGCGGCATGGTCTTGTCGCGACCGTGCCTGCCATTGCAACAAGCCTTTTGCCTAGCCCGCCATCGCGGCGAGCTGGTGTGACGTCCAACGTGGACGTCGCTCCCCTGCCCCTCGCACAGCGCTCCCCTCCCTAGCCCTTGTTTCGCTTGTGAGAGTGAGGGTCCAGCCTTTGTCTTCTCTTTCCTTTTTTTGGGGTCGTGCTGTTCTGGTCGCGCAACTTGCGCACCACTACTCGACCTACTGGGGCTCCATTTCGTAACTGCAGCGCAACAGCCACATTCGGCTTCCAACGCGCTCCCATTGTTTTTAAAAGCTGCTCCAAGGTCGCAGTTTGCACGCCTCAGCCAACAAAAGTAGCTAGCTTGACTTGTTATGAGAGCTGCATCAACGAGGATCAAAGCAATTGCATGCTGTTGCTGGTCATTGCTTCACTAACTGCTGCCACTACTTTGCTGTTGCACCGACTGCTGATGAAGGATGGTCCATGGTGGCCACAAGAAAACTCGCCGTCAAATCTTTTTATGGGGGAGAGGAAACCCGAAACTGGGTTCTCACTATTGGCGAAACAAAATCTGTGTTCCGGTAGTTCCTTTATCCACCAGGGTACTTCAAGTAGAGATGGGACGTCTTCCACTTTTCTACCTTTATGACTGCTGCTATTGCTATTGGTTGTTGCTTCTGCGAAGATTCTAGAAAGATTCCTCGCACGCTTGCCACTGGCTGCGTATCAGCGCTCAGTCAGCTTGCAGCGTCAACACAGGTGAAACGACAACGGTTTGGCTAGACGACACGAACACAGTGTCAAATATACTTCCATAAATAAACACATGCAGAGAGAGTTAAAAAATGACAGGTCCACAGCATAAACACCTGCTGCGGCGCACGATGGGTGTCGCACGCGGCGGTGCAAGGTATGTCCTAAAACCGGCCCCAAAACACTGTTTTGGCCGTAACTATGGGCAGACAAATCATAACGATATGCCGTCTGAGCCTAGAGATGCAGAATCTCAAGCCCGACGCTACGACTGGTCACATGCATAAGTCCGGCACCGATCAGTGGACAGACAATGTAAAACATACAAATCGGGTTCAAGAGCTAGTCCATCGAGAAAACTCTAGCGTTTGCAGAAAAAAGGGCAAAGCACCCCGGCATGCACCCAGGACGTCGTGGCGGCTCTATGGCAGCTACTGGTGGGTGGAGCCACCACTCGTCAGTGCTCCGGCGCCAGCTGCGTCCGCATCAAGGATATGCTACAAAAAAACTGTAGAAGGCCTGAGACAGCATCCACGATGCTGGAGCAGTCGTCGGTCAGCTCCGAGTGGGTGGTCCAACACCTGTCGACGCGCCGGTGCCTCCCGGGTCCACATCGGGGATCATGTCGTCGCGCTCTCCTGTATCGCTGCTCTCCTGGCCGTCGCTCGTGACGGTTGGAAGCCACACACGCCAACACTTCGTCTGCTGCCTCAGTCCTCGGCTCCAAGGTAGTCATGGGTAGACACTCCATCCCTCCCACGACCGATACACTTTCAGAAGGTGGAAGGGGGGTGACATACCGATCCTGCAACTGGGGACGATGGAAGCGGCTCATCGGCAACGTCCATCACTGCTGGTGATGCTGCTGTCGGCACTGCTACTACTTACTGGGCACGTCTAGCCTGTCGAGCCATCCGTTGTCTCGCTCAACAAGTGCATGCACGAGGGGTGCCGACAGAAGTGACGGCTAAGATAGCGATGGGGTCGGAGGTCGGGATGACACTGACTGACTCCAGGACAGAGCGGAGGACGTCAGATGTGGAGTTGAGGTCGGGTGGCGAGGGACCATCAGGTGACGAGATTGTAGGAGGTGAGGATGGCGAGGAGGGAGACAGGGGTGTCTGCAACGGTATGGTGGCAATGGCCCGCTCAGAGACTACATGGTCTGTGAGCTGTTGCACCATGCGCTTTAGACCCTAGCGCTCAGCGTACACCGCAGCCATAGCTCCACTGAGGGGTGCCAAGGTATCGGCTAACAACGTCTCTGAGTCGGATGGTGAAGACAAAGGGCGGGACTGTATCCAAGGTGGTCGCCACCACGTACGATGATGTCGACACTGGCGCCATCCATGGTGCCGATCCCCTACAGTAGTAGCAGGCAAAGCCATTAGACGCCTGAGGCGTATGCCACGGCTAGAATTGCCACTGTGGACGCGACGCTTGCGACGTATGCAGAGCCAGTGCCAACCACGGCACTGGCTGTGCTCCCTCCCACGCCAGTCTGCTCATCTCCGGAGCTCGGCATGGGTGAGTGCACACGGCACTTGCTCCCGCTGGCACAAGGCCATAGGGGGAGGTGAGCGATTGAAGCACAATCTCTCAGACGTGATGAGACGTCATCACGAGGACGGCCACCACCACACTAGTGGTGTGCTGTTATGCAACTGCTCCACGATTGGTATGCTGATATTGCTCGGCAAATGCAATTTGCGACCTCAAGTAGCCTTCGGTGCTGATTCTACTCCGGGTGCCGTCGTCAGCCGATGGCTGTGGCCTCAAGCCACCTTCACCGCTGATGCTACTGCTATGACTCTCGCGGCGGTTATTGCTACAGCGATTCCATCGTCAGCCGACGGTGGTGACCTCAAGCCACACTAAAATGTAAAATAATGTTTAAAAAAGAACTCATCCCCTTTTTGCTTTTTTTTGTATTTTTTTTGTTCCACCTCCTCGGATGTCCCCTTGGGGTCGTTTTGGGATGCCCCACTCGAGGACTCCCCCTCCTTTCCATTTTGTTTTCTTCGCCGGCTCGCTCGATCCTCCTGGCGATTGTAGTGGAGGAGGAGGCTCGCTCCTCCCCCTTCGCGCGTAGCTGTTCGGAGGCCGCACGCAGGCCTCCCCTGCCCCTCTCGGCCGATAGGAGGCAGACGTTTGGCCGGTTCGCGCCAGCGCACGCACTGGCTCGTGCGCCGGTACTCGGTCGGCGTTCTGTCGCGCCCCCCGTCGGCACGACAGGCCTGACCAAGGGGACCCCTCCGGACGGGTCCCTCGCATTGGGTCCCCCTTAGGCCCGATGGCAGCAGTTGCTACAACAACTACTGCTGCGGTTGCTGTAGCAACTGTTGCTGCTACGGTTGCTGCAGCTGCTGCCTGCTGCTGTTGTTGTTGCGACTACTGTTGTGGCTGTTGCCTGCTGTTGTAGCTGTTGCGAATGTTGTAACAACTGTTACTACAACTGCTCGCCACCGTTACTACTACTACTACAGCTGTTGCCCGCCACCGCCGCAGCTGTGGCTACTTCTGCGGTTGTTGCCTACTACTGCTGCTACTACTACTGCGGTTGCTACCTGCTGTTGCTGCTACGGTTGGTGTGGTAGCTGCTGCACTGTTGTTGTAGCTCGTGATTGCTGATGTCGCTACTGCTGCAAGCTGCTGCCACCTGTACGCGCTACCACTGCTCATAGCGCTACCGCAAGCTGCTTCTTCCCTTTTTTGTGTACACACCGGTAGCTAGACACGGCTACTACTACCACACGGTGCTGCTACTATAGTGGCTGCTCCCGTAGCGGGTATCACTGCAAGTGCTTTTGGCACTTATTGCTGCTACGGCCGCTGTTGCTTGCAGTTGCCGCCGTTGTCTCTGCTACCTCCACCGCTCTGCTGCAACATAGTCGTGGTAGGTCCCTCCCGGATCTACTGCTGCTGCTCTCGGTTGCTGCCGCTGCTGCCACTTACTACTGCTCTTGCTTCTATGTTGTAGAACACAACAAGCTGTGGCTTGTTTGCTCTGATACCATGAGAAGATTACAGGATGCTTCCTAGCAAGCTTGCCACTGGCTGGGCGTCAGCGCTCAGTCAGCTCGTTGCGTCAACACAGGTCTGACGTGAAACAGCAAGGGTTTGGCTAGGTGACACGTACATAGTGTCAAATGTGCTTCCCTAAATAAACACATGCAGAGAGAGTTAACAAATGACAGGTACATAGCATAAATACCTGCCGCGGCGCACGAGGGATGTCGCACGCGGCGGTGCAAGGTCTGTCCTAAAACTGGCCCAAAAACACTATTTTGGCCGTAACCGTGTGCAGACTAATCATAGCGCTACGCCGTCTAAACCTAGAGATGCACAATCTTGAACCGGATGCTACGACTGGTCACACGCATAATTCCGGCAACGATCGGTGGAAAGACAATGCAAAACATACAAATTGGGCTGAAGAGCTTGTCCATGAAGAAAACTCTAGCGTGTGTAGAAAATCCGCAAAGCACCCCGGCATGCACCCAAGACGTCGGGCAACTCTCTAGCAGTTTCTGGTGGGTGAAGGCACCACTCGTCAGTGCTCCGATGCCAGCTGCGTCCGCATCAAGGATAGGCTACAAGAAACCTGAATAAGATCCGAGACAACATCCACGTCGCTAGGACAGTCGTCGGTCAGCTTCGAGTGGATGGTCCACCACCTGCCGATGCGCCGATGCCTCCAGGGTCCGCATCGGGGTTCATGTCGTCGCGCTCTCCTGTACTGCTGCTCTCCTGGCCATCGCTCGTGACGGGTGGAAGCCACACACACCAAAAGCTTCCACCTTTCACAAGGCACAATACACGAGCTTGGCTAAAAGCTCCAATCCACATAACAGACGCCCTCAGCAATGTAGCTTGTGATTGCAAGGACTAGCTCTAAGGTTGTTCACGGACCTCCCACTCCTTCCTTGGACTTGGCAGCTGCAGTAACCATTGCACTTTGGCTCTGGTTTCTGCTATGTGACTAGTTACCCTCCATTATGCTGCTTCAGGAGTGAATTTTCTGGTCGTGAGGAGCAAATTTGCCCCTTCACCATTTTTTGCCTTCAGGTGAAAATCCGAGGATCAGGTCCTTGTCTAGTTTGGAGATTAGATTTGCATCCAAATTTCCTTGATGCCTTTTCTCCACCTACCACCTTGGTAGGATTTTGACATGGAGCACAACTGCTTCCTTTATGCATGCCACCTGACCACGTGAAATTACTGCATCCACCAGCCGCCTTGGCAGGATTTTGACATGGAGTGTAACTGCTCCAATTTTACATGCCACCTGTCATGTGGTGGCCTTACTGCCTCCACTTGCCACTCTCAAAGGATTTTGACATGGAGTGCAACTGCTCCATTTGTGCATGCTACCAGTCCCTTGGTGGGCCTATTGTGTCCACCTGCCGCTCCGGCAGGATTTTGTCTACTTCTTAGCTCGCTGCATCGTGGTTGCTTCGAGGCTTGACCAAGAACTTTTCTCTCCCTCTCCCTCACTCCAGAATCTCCTTTTCCATTGCTTTGACAAAGTAAGTTGTTTCTGGAACTTTCACGATTGCTACAGCTATGGCCGATGCTGACTTGCTCCTCTGCTAATGTGCTCAGGAGTTTAAACTCAATCGAGTGTTTGAAAGAGGGCAGAGGTCTCCTCAGATGCGCAATGCATCTTTGCTGGTGTTGTCCTGGCCAAGTCTAAAGTTGCAAAGATTGATGTGCTCTCACGGAAGGGATTGTTGCCGTTATAGGTTTTTCCTTTGGCTTTGGATTGCCTCTGGATCAACACCTGCTTGCTGACACTGAGCAACACCCTAGTGATATGCGTGACCACATTGTCGTATACCTTGACTCTGGTTGCTCCATTGCATCATGAAGTTTGTTGCATTTGTGCTACTGCTGCACTTGCCGGTGTCGACGCTACAAACAAATGGTGCTTTGGGATTCCATCCCATGTTTTTTGCTCAGACACTCCCCTTTATTTTTCTTCTTCTTCTTCATCCGATACTGTCCACTTCTTGTCATAGAGCGGGATTTGCGGTTGTGAGAAGCACATGTCAGACTGCTGACGAGCGTCTCTGCCTTAGTGCACTCGTCACTGTTGCGGCGGTGGTGGTGGGCTTATCCGAAGCTGCCATCATACTCATTCCTCCTGTATCGATGATGTGTCGATACAATTGCAGCTCGTGAGCTCATTCTTTGAGCTCCCACATACTCGTGGCTGCATACATGAGTACGAGCTACATCATTGCTACTCTTACAGGTCGCAGGTTGGCTTCTCCTTGGCCGCCTGCTAGATTGGCAGTGCATTCTGCTGTCGCGTTGGCTCCGTACATGTTGATGAGGAGTCAGATTTTAGCGTGCTTTTAGGCTCATGTGAGTCTCTGTTTGTTGCCAAAGAAGACTAAAACACGTCCAACTTAGCTGCTCTTCTACGCCATCATTATTGAGCTGTTGGATTGTCTTCTGTTGGATGGAGCATGAGAACTCCATTCCTTCCTTGGTCGACTCGTAGACGTGCGGGGAGTCGTCCAACTCTGCGACCTCTAGTGCCGACACCATGACCAGAGGTTGGCACTGTCCATGCGTCTGTTTCTTATCACTACTAGGCTGCTGATGGCAGTCTGGTTGCTTTGTCATCACTCCACCCTCCATGAGCTGCTGCAAGATGGCTGCTTGTCTTGGCACAGTAGCAACGTGAGTTGTTGCTGATCGCATTTGTGCTTGCTGTTTGCAACACAGTGTATGGAGTGATAGTGACCCTTGCGACATCATTACGTGGGTATTTCAGGAGCACTCTTGCTTGTCATCAGCTACTACTTGTGGCACTTGAAACCTTGGTGGCAGTGCTATACGCTTTGGTTGCTATAATGGTGCTGTAGTGGCTGCTTCAAAAGACTCCATGTTTTTATGAACGCTTCCTCCATGAGCACATGAAGCAGACTTCATCAGCTGAGGGCAGACATACTTTGACATTTCAGGAGAAGAATTGAGCTATGGTAGTTGTGCAGATAGCTCAAGTGGCACAGATGAAGCCTGTTTTTGCTTCAAGGACTCATTCTTTTGCTCGATCTATGCTACTTATCCTTGAAATTGAGCTACGGGAGCACCTCACAGCTCACCAATGTGCTGGTGCTTGCCAATCTGCTGCCGTTGCTACATGCTTTCATGCATGAAAGCTTTTCCCGAATTGTCTCATGCTGACTTGTATCAAGCAGTGCTCATACAACTGCCATGGATGACACTTTTGTTGTAGCCTGTTGTGTCTACAGGACAACTTCTTGTATCGTGCCAAACTATGTGGATCCTATCACTAGCATCCGTACTGGCATGAGATCCTGTGTCATCAACTCTGTCACATCAGCCTGCAAGACGTTTGCAAGTGTTGATGTTTGTGGTTGTGCCAGTAGAAGCTGATGTTGATCATACAACTGCTGCGGAATCTGGAACAACTTGTGTTGAAGCTGTGCAAGGTGAGCTTCACAACTTGTACGCTTCGCTTTCTATAGGAGAAGCTCAACACAAGGATCTATCAAATTATGATGCAAGGCTCTATTTAAATGCACATTGTCTTGGCGTGTCCTTGTCCGAAGCGCCTTCTCTCTTGAGAGCTTCGCCTCCTCAGGTACTACTTGCTCCTCCTTGGTCCATGCACAAGCTTGATGGTGAGAGGCCATTCAGCTGTTAAGAGTCTATGTGTGGGCTCTCCATATTGATTTTGCTGAAAGCGTCCTCAATGAATCCATGTGCGTAGGGCTGCCACGTCATCCGCTTACCCTTTCATTGGTGAGTGATGACAGACATTGTCATAATTTGAAGCTTGAGTTGTAACTGTTGCTTCTTGTTGGCGGCATGGATCTGTTGCTCTAATACCATGTTGGGTTTTTGGACCATGTAGTGACGAAGTCATCTATCCTCTGATGCAACAAGGAGGACTTGCTACTGTCCAAGATATGTGTGCCTAGCAAGCTAACCGTGTACTCCAACGTGCAAAAGCGGAAGACTTGGATTGAACTTGTAGTTGAAAAATATCATCAAGTAGAGGTGTGGTACAGGGAAACAACAATGTATTACAACTCAGCTCAATGCTCTGACACAACCAGCCCCATCCTCAGGCACAACACCTTGTTAGGCCGTCAAGGTTGTCGTTGCAAGGGTCTCAGCACAGTCACCATACGTTCAAGTGAAATGACCTTCAGGTTGTAAGGACAGCCTCCTCTCCATGTTGGCAGCCACTGCCAGACTGGGTCATCAGAGGACTTTGGACCCTCCTAGCCAAGCTGACAAAGTGTTGTCAGGCTTACTGGGTCAACACAGGGGAACTCTCGCAAAGTCCTTCAGCACTGCAAAGTAGAGATGACGCTAGATACTAACTCTGGGCTGAACGCCTAGACACAGCTCTTGGCTCAGCGATGAGCAACGTCCAAAGAGACAGCTCTAGCAAAGCCACGCTCTAGTATTGGACGTATTCTGGCCACCTCTTCAAGGTAGTCGGGCTTTCAAGCAGTCTAAAACGCCCATCATCCAAGGCTGGCAGAAGGCTGCAAGGTTGACATGGGTCTTCAGGTGAGAGAGCATCTGCAGAGTCTTGGTCTGAGGCATTGTCTGGCAAAGACAGACTGTTGGTCTCTAGGTGTAGCTATTGGAGTTGTACTTGAAGTTGTGTTGGATTTTATTCTAGAGTTGTGTTGGATTTGTCGGTGTTACTGGAGTAACGAAGTCCAGTCTGCTCTTTTACTCAGTGTCTTGAGGAAACTTCCTCTTGCACGGTTGTAGTTTCCTTCTCAAGGAATCTTCCTTCTCTAAGGCATACAACTTCCTCTCAAAGGAAGCTTTCACTTGACACTGGTCCCAGCTACTGAGTCGTGCATGTAGCCATTGACGCATGGCGGTCCTCGCTTCTGGCTGTGCATGTTGTTGATGAGTCGTGCATGCATGCATTGATGCAATGCACAGACAAAAGAAACTTTCTAGTGCACAGGTTGGGGTAGTGGCTTTGTTGATGCAATGTGCGGGAATCTACGCTCGTTGCTTAGTCTGCTCCCTTAGTCTGCTACACTAGAGTCTAAGTCTGAGAGCTCTGTTTTGTTACTCAAAAGTGCACGCGCCAGAGTTAGCGCCAAAAAGCAACTGGAATGAAGCAATGAATGATTAGGAATGAAGAATGAGCAACCAACTGAGACCCCTCCCAGTTCTAACCTCAACTCAGCTCTATGAGGTTTGCTATTCAGAAAATAAGCCAACCAGAAAATTTCTAACATTATCCTGTCTGGCAGAATTTTCTGGGTGAACCCTACCAGACACCAGACAACCCCAAACCCGATGTTGTCCGTTTTTCCTAACAACTGGACCATACGAAAATAGCCACACTACAAACATAGCCGTGCAGTCAAAGTTAGCATGAAAAGCAACTACGTGGAGTTACGTCTGTCCAAACTCGGGTGCTGACTGCACTGCTCCTGAGAGCTATCTACGACTACTAGTGACGTGACAACTAAGAGTTGCTGCCGATGGAGCTGGTCATGTAAGGATGTAGTGTCAGAAGTGCAAGAGGAGGAGAACAACTTGCTTGACTTCACGGCGACACGTCTACTCCATTGAACAACACTCCGTTAGCATTAGCGCCCGTCCATTTAGTCCTCTGCACAAGCATGTACACTAGCCTAGAGGTCACAGTATGAGTCAGTGAGGCAGTGTATGGACAAAACAACAACACTCCCCCATGATCTAAAGGTGTTAGTGTACATGAAAATATAGATGGCATGCTCCCCCATGCTCCCTAGCCCAATACTCATTAGAAGAGAAAAAGGAGATGAATCACATGTACAACAGGAACCCATGCAAGCAGAAGGATTACATTACACACATTCAGGACAGCAATCCGACCATACTCACAGCCATCTTGAACGAGTTGCACTTTAGTACCTTGTGAGGAAGTCAGCCAACTGCTTCACAGTCTCGATCCACACGATGTGAATGCTACCCTCATGCAAGAAGGAATGTACGTAGTGATACTCAACATTGATGTGTTTCGTGTGTGCATGGTGGAAACCATCATGTTTTGCAATCGCAACGACACTCTTGTTGTCATCCTGCAAGGTGGTGGACGACACAGGCTGATGCATCTCACCCAACAAGCAACGTAGCCACACACTCTCACATGTACTAGTGTCCAAAGCCACATAATTTGCCTCTGTTGTGCTGCGTGACACACACCCTTGTTTCTCGCTACGCCATGGTACTGCCGTGTCCCCGATGAGAAAGATCCAACCAGTGCGGTTCTTCCCATCTGGGCTCCATGTCCAGTCACTGTTAGTGTAGCCTACGACCACCACGGACGACTGATGATGGAATGTGAGGCCTTGGTGTGGGATGGAGACCACGTAGCATAATACACAAACATTTGTATGAAGGTGCAGCTAGTGTGGAGCCTTTAAAAACTGGACGAGGACATTCACAACAAAGGCATCGTTGGCTTGTGTGGTGGTGGCGAGACACATGATTGACCCAATGACGCGGAGGAACGCCGTGATGCCCATCGCTGCACCCAAGGTGCTTGCTTTAGTAGCCTTCAGCTTTTCCTGCCCGTATGAGGTCATCGGGATGGAGGCCCTGGGGACAGTGATCAGAAGATCGACAAAGCGGTCAACAAGCGTGTGAACGTACGTTGTCCGATGTACCCGCATGATGCCGAGCGCAAGATCGGGCTTTATCTCCATACCGAGAAACAGCTACGTTAGTTCGAGATCCTTTATCTTGTAGGTTGCCTTCAACAACTCCTTCACCCACTTGATAGCGGCAAGGTCTGGTGATGAGTAGGTTTTCCACGTAGATGAGGATCGTAGCAAAGGGGGTCCTAGGAGGAGTGATGAAGAGTGCCGGGTCTGTAGTGTTGTAAAGAAATCTGTCCTTCAGAAGGGTATGGCTGATCTCCATGTTCCAGCACCAAGGAGATTGCTTGAGGCCATACAGGGTCTTCCGCAATCGCCAGACTCGGCCCATCCCATCCTGAAAGCCAGGGAGCTGGATCATGTAGAGATCCTCACCATCGAGAACACCGTGAAGAAAGGCATTGCTCATGTCCGTCTGGTGGAGCTCCCAACCATGCTGAAGGCTAAAGAGCGCTTGGCTGGTGGTGAAACAGCCAATCAGGGCAAATACCCGGTAGTAGTCAACTCCAGCAACCTGGGAGAAGCCCGTGGCGGTGAGCTGGGTCATGTACTTTTCTAGAGTGTCATCTGGCTTCCACTTTCAGCGAAACACCAACTTCGTCCCTAGGGCCTTATGGCCAGGGAGAGGCTCCACGAGCTCCTATACTACGTGCTCGTTGATGGTGGCGAACTCCTCCCGACAGGCATCCTTCCATTGGTCTGCATCGAGAGTGGCACGGGCCTCTGGAAGGCTCTATGGGTAGAGTGCCAATGGGGACGGTCGTCCCCTCAGCACACGTGGGGTGCAAAGTCCTGAACGACCCCGGGCCATAGTGCTGGAGACCGCACGACGATGCTCCGAGGAGATGAGAGCGCATCCTAGGACCGAGCCTAGGTGAGTGTCCTGGGCAATGAGGCCAAGGGCCGTGAGGCCAAGGACCTTGATGCCGGACTCATCGCTCACGACAGTGTGGGGTGAGGAAGATGTGTCAATGGATGTGCTAGAGGCTGGACAGGGGGTCCTGGTGCGAGGACCTAGGGGCGGCACCGGCTTACGGGACCGCAGAATGCCGCCAGAAGCGCGGGCGTATACCTGGTGCGCCGGGGTGCCAGTGATGGCAGAGGGAGCCTGACGAGGACGAGGTGGCAAGGTGGGGGTAGGCGCCAGGTCCGATTTCAGGGAACCGCTAAATACGTGCAGGTTCACAGGGATGGGTGCATTGGAGGCCAGAAGGGGGTCAGCCAAGGGGACAGGCTGGACTCAGGACATAGTGGAGGACTTCGACTCTGAAAGGTGCATGGCATCGCCGGTAGGGGACCTAGGCGGCAAGGTGGATGGCGAGGGAGGAGCATCCGAGCCATCCCTTGCCGGGAGTGTGGATGCAGGTGGGACAACCTGTGCCTCTCGAGCCAGAGCGTCAGCATGACAAATATCTCCTCCACAAGACGACAACGATGGAGGCAAAGAGTAGGTAGACCAGACACGAGGGAGGTTGCAGGGGAAGATGTCCTCAAAGAAGAGGGTGTCACAGGACTCAACAAAGCGATGCCGGACCAGGTCCTAGAAGGGCCAGGCCTTGGACCGACAAGAGACACCAATGAAGGTGTAGAGACAGCCGTGAGGGACAAGTATGCCATCCCATTGGTCCTCGGTGAGCGAGACGTTGGCGATGCATCCCCAGACACGAGGAGGCCGAAGATTGGTCCACTGACTGTACCACAATGTGTACAATGTGACCTGGTGGGGAAGGGGATTATGGGGATCGCGGTTCCACACCTATGTCGTGTAGGACATGGCTTCAAAGAAGAAGCCTTAGTACAAACCGGACTCGACACGCATGGTGCGGAAAACATCGGCCATGGTGCGGTTCCAACGCTCGAAAATGCCATTCTGCTGGGGTGTCCCAGGGGGGGATGTATTATGACGGATCCCATGACTGGTGAGATTGGCGGTAGCGTTCTCCATGTACTCACTGCTGTGGTCAGACCAAAAATGTCGAAGGGTGCGACCGCACTTGCGCTCAGACGTGAGGTGCCAGGCACGAATGGCGGAGGCCACGTCGCTCTACCGTCAGAGGCAAATGACCCAACAATAACGCGAGTAGTCATCCTTGAGGGTCAACACATACTTGCCGCCCTCGACAACGGACGCGACTAGGAGAGGGTCCATGAGGTCCGCGTGGACGAGCTCTAGTGGGTGCGTGGCCCAAGAAGAGGATGCAGGGTAGGAGACACGGTACAACTTGCCTTGGGTGTAGTGAATGCACTCGGAGCTGCAAGGCCAGTTGAAAGTGGAGGGATCAAGTCCGAGCGCGGGTTGAGTGCAGAGCATGCTATCGATAGCATCAGAGTGTATGTGGCAAAGGTGGCGGTGGAGGAGGTGCATGTGCTGGGGGGAGAGAATACTGGTGACAAACACATGTACACTGGTGGACGAGGGAGGGGACATGGATGAAGGAAGTCGAGTGACGTGGCAAAGGTTGTTGCGGCAAACAACACGGAACATGACCTGACCGGATGGGCGAAGGGAGACAGTGCAAATGCCACAGGAGTGACGGACGTCTATGCTCATGAGGTCGAGAGCCGTGCCAGATAGGAGACAAAGTTCCAAACCAGACACATACAGCAAATCAGTCACGAAGATGTCACCGGATGGACCACAAAAACGAACGACACCAACACCACGGACTAGCAAGATCGGACCCCGTCCAGACCCGGACCCCGTCCAGACACTGTGAACATCGCCAACGGGACCAAGCATGCTAAACGCCTGGGGATAGGATATCATGTGATGCGTGGTACCGGAGTCGATGATCAAGGTGCCATCAGGATCGCGGTTCAAGGCCATGACATTGTAGTGAGTGACGAAATAGGAAGCGGGAAGTGAGATGGAGGTTGCAAGCTAAGCACACGGGACAAATGTAAAGTGATAATGCCAATCATCCAACCATGGGACATCATCCAATGTCAGCTCCGAAGGGCAACATGCGGCTTCCCCGAGGTCCCCTTGGAGGTCGGTCTCTGTCTGGCAGAGGGAGACCTCTCGGCTAGCAAACACAAAACTCGCAATTCCCTGGGGAGGAGGTGTGATGTCCAGCTACGTGGTAATGAAAGTCTGCAGCTGGCGAATCCGAGAGCCAGAGTTGATGGGCGCCACGGACTGTGGGGTCACAGCTCCGGAGGAGGGTTATGAGCTCCATTAGGACAGAAGCTATGGGTAGTACACCGACTACGACGGAACATACTACTATTGATGCGGTGGTGGTGCATACGGTTGTGGCTCAGGCAGGACATACTGCAGCAGCTACTGCTGATGGAGAAGGGACAACAGAAGTTACGGTCGAGGTTGAGGAGCCGGTTGCGGGGTGGAGTAGGTGGTGGCCACAATGTTGCTAGGGGAGAAAGGAGCAGTGGTGGCGGTGGAGGTACCAAGGCGGCGCTCACACTGATGGCACATGGCTGCGAGAATGCGGGCCTCATCAATATGGGTGGGGTACGTGCAACACCTGCACCCGTCTGGCCGTAGTTATGGCATGTCAGGATAGTGCCACCGATCAAAGACTACTGCCCCTTTCCCTTGCCCTTCCTGTCCTTCTTTCCCTTGCCCTTGGTACAGTCAGAGAAGAAAGTATAGGGGGAAGGGGTGGAGGAACCGCCGGAGGTAGTAGCTATTATCGCGGAAGGGCCGTTGCGCTAAAGCTGTGTGTCTCTGTGTGCTTCCTCCACGTCGGGGAAGAGGTCGTACGCCCAAGTCGTCAAAGTACCCTGGGCCACCAGTGCCTCGAGGATGGGTAGGCCGTAGGGGATGAAAATTTTCGTAAACTCAGGAGTGGCACCACTCTTGATGGTGAGGAGGGCAGCAAGTGGGGTAGGCACGGCTGTCTTGGCAGGAAGTAGGATATCCTGTGCACGGTGCCAGTAGGTCAGGAAGGACTCGGACTCTCTCATTTGAAGGGAGCTTAACTCCTTCAGGAGGCGGCTGACAACTACCTGGCTGGAGGCGCGATACGGCCGTGTCAGCGTGTACTAAGCCTGCCGGGGTTCAGCGCTGGTGTCGTCAGTGGTGTCACCGAGGAACGGCTTTAGGGCAGTGTGGTCAGCATCGGGAGCGATGAGGATGAGTGCACAGACGGCATGGCCTGCCTCAAGCGTCTGCTCTGGGATGATTTCATGATGCAAAAGAGAGTAATATGGCCACAAATCCTCCCCCTGTGTCCAGAGGGGCCGGCCGCTCGAGTGCCTAGGACGCTAGTAACTATCTACTGCTATTGATGGACATACTGCTACGATGCCGCAATCATAGCAAGGCCATGCTGTCCGGGGAGAATAGTCAGGCTAGTACTGGTTGTGGCAAGCATTTGGCGCAGCTAATTGACCTGGCGCTACAGATTTGTTATGGGGTCTGCAGTGGGTGGGTCTGCAGAGCTATCCTACGTGTCCGGGACATTGTCTTGACTGGGCATTGTCGGTGCTGCTGAGGCTGCTGACGCCTCGACTGCCGCTGCGGCTACTGGAGCTGCTACCACTGCTGCTACTGCCGCTACTGCTGCTGCCGCTGCCTTTGCTGCTGCTGCTGCTGTTTCCATTGCTACTGCTACTGTCGTTGCTGTTGTCGTTACTACTGTTGCTACTACCGTAACTGCTACTACCGGTACTAATACTGCCGTCCCACACCGCATTGGTGCGTAGTCTCCCATCTGTTAAGAGCTGGATGATAAAAGTGGTCCGATTGAAAATCTGACAGCGTTTCTTGCTGATTTGGGATCGTGGCAAAAATTGATCTCCTAAGTGCTGAAATTTTAAAATTTCAAATTTCAGCACTTAAAAACCAAGGCTGTCCAAATCAAGCAGAATTCGGACCACAGGTGTGCCTGAAATTGCTGAATGCATTGGTGGAAGTCTTGGCTTGAAAAGGTGAAAATAAATGCCAAAACGACCTAGTTTTGTGCTAAGCTCGAAATGTTAAAAAAATCTGGATATGCGACGCAGGACGGTTAATGCTGCAGGCTACAGACCACCAAAGGAGCCAAGCATGGTGGCTATGGAAATCTTGTGACCTAATTTTTCTAACAAGCATATGCGTGCAATATTTGACATCTATTTGAGTCTGCTCCACTCGGTCGTAGGGGACGTGGATGGCTGACGTGATTTGTGTCTGCATCTCCTCCTCATCCAATCGACTTCCTGGGAGGTGCGCGAATGGGGTAATAGCTACAAACGGTGCTCCTGCCTCCTTTCTCTCCCTCTTGGGTGTCTGCTATTGCCGCTACTGCTGCTCCTTGCTGTTGTAGCTATGTGAGACAATGCCAATGCTACGACTTTGATGCTGCTATCGTTGCTGCTACTGCTCTTGCTGTTGCTACTAGTGCTGCGGGTCACTCACACCTCTGGTTGACATCGCCACATGCGTCATTGCCAGTAGTTTGTCTGACTTCGTTGCGCTGACCGCTCACCTCCCTGTGTCAAACGTGGGGGTCAGAGCTTCCGGAAAAAAATTGGCAGCATTTCCCCTTGTCCTGTCGCCGTGGAAAAATTCTTACGCCCCCACCAGGCAGGTCATTGCTGCCGGAAAACATCTGGCAGCATTTCCCCTGCACTGGCACGTATGGGAGGTCTGCCGGCGTAGTCAGGAACCTATACGCCACTGATACTGCTACCGCGTCTGTTGCGCTACGGCTCTGATAGCAGAAAGATACTAGCTAGAGCGCAAGTTCGGGCAGTGGCAAAGTTGATGCAGCGTGCGGGAACCCACGCTCGTTGCTTAGTCTGCCCCCTAGTCTGCTGCACAAGAGTCTAAGTATGAGAGCTTTGGTTTGTTACTCAAAAGTGCACGCGCCAGAGTTAGCGCCAGAAGGCATCTGGAATGAAGCAATGACGGATTAGGAATGGAACATCAGCAACCAACTTGGACTCCTCCCAGTTCTAGCCTCACCTCATCTCTGTGAGGCTTGTTACTTGGAGACACTGCCAACCAGAAAATTCCTAACATTATCCCACCTGGCAGAATTTCCTAGGCGAGCCCAACCAAACACCAGACAGCCCAAAACCCGGGCATTGTACGTTTTTCCTAAAAACTAGACCATAACCAAAATAACCGCAATACGAACGCAATCGTGTCGTCAGAATTAAATTGGAAAATAACTACGTGGAGTTACGGCTGCCCAAACCTGGGTGCTGACTGCACTGCTCCTGAGACCTATCTATGACTACTATGTTGTGATGTGAGTCATCCCCGTCTGTTTGTACAACTTACTGTGACCACTCGGCCGTGTCCATGCTCGTGCATATCCTTGATGCAGACGCAGCTGGCGCCGGAGCACCAACAAGTGGTTACTCCACCCACCAGCAGCTCCTAGACAGCTGGCATGACGTCTTGGGTGCTTGCCGGGGTGCTTTCCGGTTTTTCTGCAGACGATAGAGTTTTCTCGGTAGACTGTCTCTTGAGCCTGATTTGCATGTTTTGCATTGTCTGTCCACCGATTGATACCGGACTTATACGTGTAACCAGTTGTAGTGTCAGGCTCGAGATTTTGCATCTCTAGACGGTGTTACGTTTGGATACCTGTGCGCAGAGTTACGACCAAAATAATGATTCTGGGCTGGTTTTAGGATAAACTGACACTATCGCATGCATCACCCGTCGTGCACCGCGGCAGCTTTTTATGCTGTGTGCTTGTCGCTTGTCATTTTTCTCTATACTACTAAGCTTCCTAACCTTGCAGCAGCAAGGTTAGGAAGCTTCCTAGTTGTTTCTCATGGTATCAGAGCAGCGAGATCTCTCTTGCTGAGCTACACCATAGAGACATAGCACCGGCAGCAGCAGTAAGCGTCACCGCCGCCGCTGTATCCTGGGACTCGTTGCAATTGTTTAGAGTAGCGACATCACCACAAAATTCCTATCACCACACCGGCTGAGCTGCGGCAGTTTCCACCTCCAGCAGCCACGCCGAGCAGTAGCACCAGCACCGGGTGGCAGCAGCAGCCATGTCTGGCTGTCCATCTCTACAAAAAAGGGGGGAAATCAGCTTACATCAGCTCGCGGCAACGGCTGCGAGAAGTGGCAGCGCGTAGTGGCCACAACAGCTTGAAGAAGCCGCGGTGTGAGCAGCCGCGGACAGCAAGAGTAGCGTAGCAGTGGCGGCAGAAGCAGTTACATCAGTGCAGCAGTAGTGGCGACGGCCACAGCAATGACAGCAAGTAGTGCTGCTGCACAACACTATTGCACAAAAGCTGCACAACACTAAACAAGGCTGTGCAGGACTGTCCAGGGCTGTACAAGGCTGTGCAAGGTAGGGGATGACGCGGTCACCTCTACCGAGGAGTCTGCATGACTTAAAAAAATAGCTGGCATGAAATACGCCAGCGTAAAGAACGCTAGCATTTTTTCGTTGTGGTAAAAAACGCTGATGTCACTATTGGTTTTGCTGATGTCAACAATTTTGGAGTCAAAACGTCATTTTTTCTTCATGTTTCAACTCCTCGAGAAACGCTATCGGTTTCTTGTTCGGAGCACCTTTGATGTTCGGCCCAAAACTAAGCACTTTGATGGCGCCAGTGTATGACAAAGGCAAAGGCCTCGAAGACCCATCTTCTTCTCCCTCTTCGGGCATCATGAGCCCACGATCGCAGTCAATCACGATCGACGAGCTTCGTCGGACGCAGGACGAGGTACACCGGTAGTAGCAACAGCAGAGCGATGCATTATAGTAGATTACTGAGCTACTACGGGGTCGTTTGGGAGCCTCATTGTAGCCACCTGGAGGATCTATAAGAGGTATACTATCGTTTTAGCAGCCTGCAGCATACACAGCGCTGTGGCCTCAGCACCCCTCATCACTGGTTGATGCCTGGGATGAGGAGGAGATAGAGGATGACACATGTGAGGACGATATTTGTGTCCTTCAGGAGCACATTCATGAGCTACGTCTGGGGTCATAGCCTCTTACCCCGCCACCTTCTCGTTGTCAGGATCAGGCATGTCGATGTTAAGTTTTTGTGGCGTTTCTCTCACTGGTGGTCTCCCTATACCCCGTCCACCATCTCCCGAGCCTGAGATCACCCTCTCGACGGAGTGGCAACCGAAGGACTTTGAGACGCCTCCACCCCGATACGATAGCGACGAGGAATTCGACTGGAAGGAGACATTCTTTCAGGTATTGGTCGATTCTGAGGACGACTGGTCTTACTTCCAGAGTCAGTACCAGACTTGCGACGCTCACTAGGTCTAGACAACAGTGAGAGTGATGCGTGGTCTTCTCTACGCCATGCCACGGGAGATTGTGGTCGACTTTCGCCCCTTTCTGGGTGAGACCGGGACCAGGACTGGAGCGGAACCGTGTCAGGGCTAGGAGCTGGCCCTGAATCTTCTCGCTGCAAAGACCCATGCTATGAGGGCCGCCCGACTACGTGAGTTTCAATCCCTCTGTCAGGGTTCCATGGAGCTTGCAGCTGACTACTAGAGGGGCGCGATGCGCCTTTTCACGTGCCTTAGGACCGGTGGCGGGACGCAGTTGTGGGCACTCGACACCATCATGATGGGGACGCACTTGGGCCACGTGAAGCTCTTTACGAGCTTTGACCGTGTGGCTCTCTCTGAGTCATCGGAGTCACCCCAGCAGATTCCGTGGGCCCATCGCTACTTCCTCCAGGCCACATCGGCTCATGAGGCTGCTATCGCCCATAAGAAGAGTCCACTTGTTGTAGCAGTGATCGCGACCATCCCATGCCATTGTCCAAGCTCACTGGCCCCACCTCCATCGCTTCCTCCTCCTCTTCCTTGAGCGGCCACACTCAGGACGTTACAGCGGCCGTACAAGGGAAGAAGGGTAGGAACGACACGGAAAGGGACAACAATAGCAGCAACAACAATAGCAACTGGTGCGTAGTGGTAGTGGACGTTCTTTCCACTGCTACTACTGTGGAGGCGCTCACCACTACACGGAGTGTGAGCAGTCCCTTGATTGGACTCGGGTCATGCGCGACCATCAAGTGGCACACATGCAGTGGATTTCCTTGTGTGGCACACGACCAGAACGCGCCGCGACCATGGTTGCAACAGACACGTCCATTTCATCAGGCGACATCAGTGATATGGACCCTCGGGATCGCACGATCGCGGAGCTTCATGAGCTGCTAATGCTTCGTACTCAGGGAGGTGCGAGTGTGTTGTCACAGCCGAGTGCTCCTGTGACATCTTGTCTTACTACGTCTGTTGCCTGTGATCATGCTTCTGGTGGAGCTCAGTTAGCTTGCGATGAGGATGGACCTGACACTGCCAATTGGCTTGACGAGTCACAGATCAGTGCTGTTCGTTGTTGTCCTGAGTCCTCTACTGAGCGTCCAGTAGAGGCAGAGTATTCTATGGCATGTTCCTCAGTGTCGACGACTGGTCATGAGCCGAGTGGCACTTGGATCATTGACTCTGGTGCCATCCATCACATGACCTGTCGTCATAGTGACTTCATTGTGCTAGGTCCCGTAACGGATCCGTTGCGCTTTTTTGGTCCGTTCGCATAGGATCTGGTCAGTGGTTGCCTGTGCAAGGAGTTGGGGTTGTGCGGTTTGATGGTCCGTCTGGCCCCTTGTACATTTCTGATGTGCTCTTTGTCCCTTCTCTTGAGCTCAGCCTGCTCTCTGTTGGTGCATACACAAGGATGGGCCTCACTGTTGAGCACTCTGCTGACTTTGCCACAGTGACTGCTCTTGACACATGTTCTATCGTGCTACATGCCTCTGTTGTTGATGACCTCTGTCATGTATCTCGTTGCATTCCCTCTGTTCCTCCCCTTTCCTCTTATGTGCAACTATTTGTTACTGGTGTTCTCTCCCCCGAGCACCAGCGCTTGTTACATCGTCGCCTATACCATGTGAGCTCAGACACTGTGTCTAAGCTCATTTGAACTTAGCCAGCCCTCGGTCTTGACACAAATTCCTTTGAGAAGCCGCCCAAGACTGATTGTATTTTTTGCGTCCAGGGTAAGATGCATCACTGCTCTTACCCTGAATCCTCCTCTCCGGCACTGCCCCTACTAGAGTTGGTCCACTCGGACCTTCTCGGTCCTCTCCCAGTCGAGTCGCTCTCTAGTCAAGGTCAATATGTTCTCACCCTGACCGATGACTTCACTCGGATGCGGTGGTCTCTGCCACAAGAGCGACACCATGTTGGCGGTCTACGTGTGGCTTGTGATGGCTGAGCGTCAGTCTTGTCACACCCTGCACACGTTCCGCTCGGATTGTGTGGCGAGTTCTTAAGTAAGATGGATGCCTACTTTGCTGAGTATGGTATCTTTCACTAGATATCCGCCCCTGCTACACCATAGCATAACTGTATATCTGAGCGTTGGAACTGGACCATGGAGGATGCGGTTCACGCTAGGCAGTCTGAGTGCGGTCTTCCGGAGTCCATTGCCTTCGAGGGCTTCTCCTACATGACGTGGGTTTGGAACCGCTTGCCGCATGGTCCACTTCAAGACCATGTCATGCCATACGAGTTTTGGCCATCGTGCTGATCTCCGTCTCGCCTGCGTTTGGTGGTCCCTCGCCTGCGTCTGGTACACCGAGGACCAATAGGGGTCCAAGGTCTCACCTCGCGGACGCATGTGTACCTTCCTCGGCATATCCCCGTGGTCAAAGGCCTGGCGCTTTTTTGACCCTACTTGCCATCACATTATCGAATCTTGAGATACTCTCTTCTTTGAGGCTCTCACCTACCGTGACTTGTCCAGCATTCTGTCGCTGGCCGCCGACCACGTCCCTACTTGTGTGGCTTCCCGGCAGATGGGGGAGACTAGTCCTGCGAATGGGTCCATCTGGGCCCCCTCACCTACAGTCCTGTCTCTGGCTGCTGATGATCCTGCCATTGTGGTTGTGGGTCCCATAGCCTCATCAGTCTCCTCTGGCACACCTCATCCTGTGCTGGTGTCAGATCCTTCTGGCACATTTGATCCCGTGCCAGTGTCGGTCTCCTCTGGCACACTTGATCCCGTGCTGATGTCAGACCCTTCTGGCACATCTGATCCCGTGCCAGTGTCGGTCCCCTCTGAAATACCTGATCCCGTGTCAGTGTTAGATCCTTTTGGCAAACCTGATCCTATGCCAGTGTTGGTCCCTTCTGACACACATGATCCCGTGCGGGTGTCAGACCCCTCGGGCACATCTAATCCCGTAAGAGCATCAGTCCCCTCAGTCACACCCGATCTCGTGCCAGTGTTAGTCTTCCCTGTCTCACCCACTCCCATGCATGTACCTGTTTGACCTACGACTATGGCCCAGCAGCATTCTCCGCAGCCTGAGGTGAGCGCCTCTGCATCGGACTACTCCCGCGAGCCCGGTGGTCGTCTCCGACCACTGGCCTTTAGGGCTCAGCGGATTGCTGACTCGGCGTCTAGACGCCCGACTCGTGCAATTCAGAGTGACAAGCATGGCACAAAGGCCCTTGGTCTGAGTGTCCAGGCGGACTACATTGAGGTGCATCCGACATATCCTGTCAGCCACGAGTTGGTCTCCCGAGAGTTCTCGGTCACTTGCGATGCCACAGTCGACCTTTTCGTGGTCAAACTGAGTCTAGAGGCATGTGTCGTAGCCATCTGGAGCTCTCCCTCGATGATGCCTGATCCAAGCACGTTGAAGGGAGTACTCTTAGCTCAGGATGTAGACTTGTGGTATACAGCTTGTGAGGATGAGCTGCGAGCCATCCGTGAGCATGGGGTCTACGAGCTTGTCGACCTCCCACCTGGGCGGAAGGCTGTATAGGCGAAGTAAGTCTTTCGTAAGTAGGTGAAGCCTGATGGCACAATGGATTGCTACAAGGCTCTCTTGAAGGCCAAGGGATTCTCGTAGGTTGAGGGTGTAGATTTTATTGACACCTTTGCACCCGTTGGCCGCATGACCACCGCTCGCGCTCTGTTCGGGGTTGTTGCTCAGCATGACTGGGAGCTGCACCAGATCGATGTGAACAATGCGTTCCTCCACGACACCTTAGAGGAGGAGATCTACATGGTTCAGCCACTGGATTCAAGGTCGGTGATAAGGTCTGGCGCTTGTACAAGGCCTTGTTCATCCAGGTGCTAGAACTTGGAGATCACCGGTACACTGACACGTGCCGGTTACGTGCAGAGTGACGCTGACCCGTCCCTTTTTCTCAGACGAACAGCTGAGAGCCTCACCGCCATCCTGGTCTACATGGAAAACGTCCTGATTGCGTCTCCTTTGATGGAGGCCGTGAAGGAGGCCAAGGCAGTCTTTCAGGCTGCCTATAGAGTGAAGGAAAAGCGGTTTTCTTTCTTGGGATGGAGATCGTGCGTGATCGTCAACGACAGACACTATTATTGTATCAGGCATGCTACACACACGTTGTGGGGGAGTGGTTTACTAACCTCCTTGGTGCAGTTCCCACAGCCTCCACCCCCATCACAACTGATGGACACGATGCTCTGAAGGTGGATGATCCAACAGAGCTGGGGAGACAGTGGATGTGACCCTGTACTTGTGCTTGATTGGCTTTTTGATGTACTTGGCCACTACCACACGACCCGGCATTGCCGTCTCTTTCAACCTCCTTGCGTAGTTTTCATAGTGTCCTTGGGCGAGAGCCTTTCACGTGGCTGTGTGAGTTGTGCGGTATGTAGTGTCCACACCGTACCTCAGACTTTGCTTCTGACGGCAGTATTCGGTGGTAGTCGACGGCTACACAGATATTGACTGGGCGTGGAGTCCTGCTGGGCGCAGTCGCACATGCTATGTGTTCTTGCTTGGTGGCACCGCTGTGTTGTGGCGAGTGGCAAGGAGGGTTGCATTGCACGTAGCTCATCAGAGGCTGAGCATGTCGCTCTGGGGGATGGGGCTGCTGAGGCGGTGTGGTTGCAATGTCTGTTTCATGAGTTACGTCCGTCAGTTCCTTGCGTCGTTCTACCCTGTGACAACCAGAGTGCTCTTGCCATTGTAGAGAACTATGGTGTGCTTCATGCATGCATAGAGCACATTGTTGTTGAGCATCACTTTGTGTGTGATCTTGTGGAGCGACAGGTGATCTCCGTCATTTGGGTCGGCATGGACATGGAGGTGGCCAACTTCTTGACCAAGGCACTTGTTCGCAGAAAGTTCATGGTGGCCATTCATTTCTGTCGGGCTTCATCCCTTACCTCAGAGTGGCTGATAGTGGGGTGTGTGAGCATGGACTATTGACCATCTTGTTGCACACCCGTGTCAGTTTTGCATGTGTATGGACATGCGTACCATCGTTTCATGGAGGAGTGTTGTGATGTGAGTCGTCCCCGTGTGTTTGTAGAGCTTACTCTGACCACTCAGCTGTGTCCATGCTCATGCAGATCCTTGATGCGGATGCAGCTGGCGTCGGAGCACCGACGAGTGGTGGCTCCACCCATCAGCAGCTGCCAAACAGCTGCCACGACGTCCTGGGTGCTTGCTGAGGTGCTTTGCTATTTTTCAGCAAACGTAATAGTTTTCTCGACGGACTGGCTCTTGAGCTCGATTTGCATGTTTTACATTGTCTGTCCACCAATCGATACCGGACTTATGTGTGTGACCAGTCATAGCATCCGGCTCAAGACTCTGCATCTCTAGGTTCAGACGGTGTTTTGTTTGGATACCTATGCGCAGAGTTACGGCCACAACACTGGTTTTGGGCCGGTTTTAGGACAAACTGACACTGTCGCATGCGTCACCCACCGTGCGCCACGGCAACTATTTATGCTGTGTGATTGTCAGTTGTTATTTCTCTCTGTATTTCTGAGCTATTGGAGCTTATGAGACTTTGCGCGTCTCCCTAGCCCGACCCTTGCTGTTTCTTGCACCTGCTTGCTTGCTAGTGCGCTAGCTGATTAGATTGTATTTCCAAGTCAGCAACAACAAGGTTAGGAAGCTTCCTAGCAGTTTCTCATACCAATGACGTGACTGCTAAGAGTTGCTGCCGATGGAGCTGGACATGTATGGGTGTAGTGTCCACTTCACAGAAGCACGAGGAGGAGGAGAATCACACGCTCGGCTTCACAGCGACATGTCCACTCCACCGAACAACTCCCCGTCCCGTTAGCATTAGCGTCCATCGAGTCAGTCGTCTACAAAAGCATGTACACCAGCCGAGAGGTCAAAGGAGGATTCAGTGAGGCAGGGCACAAACAAAAAAACACAGACGTGCATGCGTGCACTGATGTAGAGAGGTCCCCACTGCAGGCCTTGCATGTTGCTGTTGAGTCACGCTGATGCAGCCACTCATGTAGGGCGGTCCTCGCTGTCCAGTCAGGTGTAGACCCACCCTGACTGGACCTAGCATAGTACCTAGCAGTGCTTGCTTGCACTGTACAACTGTTGACCAACCTGGGTCAACAGGCATACACAACCTTGCCGTGCATGCAGCACACAAAGATCGAGGCTCCTTTCCTCCCTTGGACTGGATACGAGAGTTGAATCTGGACTGTACACTAGGAAATTCCCTGCCAAGCCGTAACCAGGTATTTACGGATAAAAATCGGTAACTTTGAGTACAGACCTCGATCTGACTATGCCATGTGGAAGCACTCGCTCAGCACAATTATCGCTCACCCCAATATTCCGTACATGTTGCTTCTTTTGGTTTGTCATTCGGACAACCAAGGAGCCCATATGCTTGTGGGGCTCTCTTGCAGCCAGATTAGTCTGTTTTCTAACTGGTTGGTTGGCTTCGTGCGCTTAGTTTTGCATGTGGGTAAGAATATACCTACACGTTCATGTGATTATTTTGTTATCTAAATTCTACATTTTAAAGCACATCCTTTTCATCTCTCCACCTTTTAGAGCACCGTCTGTTACATTGTGGTCTAGGGAGTGTGCCCTTTGACACGGAATGTTACTTAGGGGATTCCTCTATTCCCTGTTGGTTTGTGTGGCTTCCATCGGTCACGACTGACGCTGATGGATTACCCATATACCCTACGTTGGTGGTATAGGGTGGCGGAGAGCGTGACAATACAATGGGCCTCCGGAGTGTACCGAGAACTTCTCTAGCACCTACGACAGTGCCGGCGAGACGCGGTCGATGTGTTCCGGCAGCTCTGTTGGCTTGTCGGGAGGTAGGAGAGTTTTCTTGGTGTGTTGAGACCTGCGCACCTGGTGGACTGTACCGGTGCGACGAGGAGACTCGATGGCTGTAGTAGTGCTTCCGATGTTTGGAAAGCCGTTTGTGATGTCTGGATGTTGATTTCAAGTGTTTCTAGCACTGCTCATATTTTCTTGGTGGTCGAGACCCGAGCACTCGAAGAGCTGTTCCAGTGCCTAGAGGAGACCACCTTTATTGTTCTCTTGGTGTATGCAGTGTGTTCTCCCCGCTGACCCGTTTGGGTTCAGCGGGGGTGACGGGGCCCGGTGCGGCTAGCTGTCAGCGTCCCTACATAAGCCCGATAGGGGCTCATTTGTATTTTCTCTTTGTTTTTTCATATGATGCATTCCAGACTTAGCCAAAATCTTGCCATTTCGCATTGCACTCATACATAGAGTTCATGTTCATGTTTGCATGGGCCTGCATGCCCTTATTATTTCTGACTTGGTATCAGAGCATAAGGGTGCGTGTGAGCAATAGACGTAGCAGAAGCAGCAGCAGTGGGTGGAACACAGAGAGAACACGCCGCGTGGTGCCACGCCGACAATAGCGTGAGGGAGTGCAAAATGACTGCACGTGAACCCTATAGGGGTGGTGAGCCACGCACAACAGCATTAGCGACTACGACAACAGCAGCAATAGCAGTAGTAGATGTAGGAGTAGCGTTAGCTGCGGTGCCATGCAACAGGAGTAGTGGTAGCAGAGCAGCCGTTCAGAGAAAGAGAAGCAATGATGGCAGCAACAGCAGTAGCGGCGGGTGCTAGAATTTGCAACAACAACGGTGGGTGCTAGTATTTGCAGCAGCTGTGCCGGCGGCAGCAGTAGCAGTAGTGAAAACTGCTGTGCTGTGTAGCAGTAGTAGCAATGGTAGTTGTAGTAGCGTAGCAGCCGCTATAGTAGCAGCGATAGCAGTAGCAGTGCCAAGCAGCAGCAGTAGCAACAGCCGCTACAGAAGTGGCGGCAGTAGTAGCAGCGCGTAGCAGCAATGGCAGTAGCAGCAGCGTTCAACAGTAGCAGCCTCGGTGAGAGCAGCAAGCAACAACGGTGGTAGCAGCAAGCAACAGTAGTAGCTGTTGCGTAGAGTAAGAGTAGTAGCAGCAGTAGTGGAAGCAACAGCAGCAACATTAACCGCAACAGCTGCACCCACCACCATACCTGTTGCTACAGGAGGGCCTCAAAGCCCTCCCTCCGAGGGTCCCCCTCGGAGAGACCCCATCAAGTCCCCGCAAAGAGGCCCCCTCGGAGGGGGCCTGTTGGCCCATCGAGCTCCCCTCTCAAGGGGCCCCTCGGAGTGGCCCGTGAGGCTCGTGAGCCCCTCGCCCCGTCGGCCCCGTCGGTCCCGTCGGCCAACCGACGGAGGGGGGGCTGACGGTGAGAGAGGGGTGGACCCGCCCTCCCTCCCTCCGTGGTTTGCTCGCTCGCTCGCACAAGCAAGTGAGCGAGCGAGCAAGCATGGGAGGGAGGGCCGGACGAGCCGGACACCTCCCACCGCCTCCTCCTCAATCCCCCTTTTCTTATTTTCTCCATTGCCCCAACTTTGGGGAAATCGCGAATAGGAGGGATGAGAGAAAAAAAAACATACAAAGGGGTGCACCTGAGACCAAGTGGTGAAGAGAAAAAAATGGGGTTGAGGACAAGAAGGAAGACAATGAATTATAAGAAATTTTTAAGTACCTACCACCGACAACCGCACATGCAACCCATCAAGCAACCATCGCAACATCTCCTGCAGTGGCATTAGCCAGAGCAGCAACAACAACTTCCGTAGTAGCAGTGGCACTTGCGATGGAATGGCGACGACTACATATTGTAGAGTAGTTGCAGCGGCGCTTGTAGTCTCCCCTTCCCAGTCGACAACATATTGTCATCAGCAGTGACTTATTTTTTGAGATACGTTGTGAACCGACATCTCTGTAGGGACTATGGATTGGTCCCCGTCCTTCAATCCGTAGGATCAATGGCGTATTCAGGTTTTTCCATCTCCGAGGGCTTGGTCGTCTATCGCTTGGAGCAGCAGCCGCACCTACATCCGCCTTTTTTTCTCGGAGTAGTTTTTGCTCCTTTAGTGACAGCAACACTAGTAGTCGCAGCTGGTGAGACTCCCTTCTCCGGGCATGTTGACATTGTGCAGCTTGTCCCATCTGGTCATGTTTGTTGATCTCGACACCGTGTCCTATACTAGTGACCAGTGTCTACTGGTCTCATCTTCTCCTATGGCTTAGTGTTTACCACCAGGAGTAGGTAACATTGGCACCTATCCATCGTCTTACGCACAAGATGAGTGTGCAGACATCTGAGTAGGCATCCTACGCGTTCACCTGCTACTATTGTGGTAATGGACGTCATGGTTGGTGTCGCTGCTGGAAGCGCTTTTGCGACTGGGATCCACCTTGGCTTCAGCCTTGTCCGAGCATGCGTCCTCCACAGGATGCGAATCTACCAGCGTTAGTAGATCCCCTAGTTGGACCTCTGGCGACCATATTCGCCAAGATTCACGGCATGAGGCAGATGGTACAGCGGCGTTGTGACCTGGTCATCATCGAGCATGCTTCTTTTACTAGTTCGTTGACGGCCTCCTTGATTTCATCTCCTTCATCCTCTACTCATTCTTCATCCGATGGTGTCCCTTCAGCTCCACCTGCCGGCCAGTCCCAGGCTACCACCATCCTCTCGATCCTCCACTCACCTGCTACCACGATGCCACCTCAAGATGACATATCTCCATGTAGTCGTTGCAGTTGTGTGTGCCCGCGGCTTCAACTTTAGCGCTCCGTACGCCGTCCTCGTGCAAGTCTTGATACATCCTCCACCTCCTCGACTTACGTTGCTTCACCTGTCGAGGGAGAGTGTGGTCACTGTGCATTGCCTGCTGTGACCGTAGCGATAGGAGCCGCGCTCACACCGTGTCGTTGTGCCTGAACGTCAGCTCAGGCAGATTAAGATGATGCGGTGACAGCACATGACGTAGAGTCTGATCCCGACATGGCGTTCATGCTGGAGACTTGCGTGTCATTCAGCTCAACTTTCACGTCCGGGCTGGATCTAGATCTTCCGCAGTAGCAGGTTATATCAGGAGGAGCACAGGCCTGGCATCCTCAGGCAGTGCCACTCGCGGCTACGACCGGTGGCGACCCAGCGGTGGCACAAGAGTCCCGGACGGATCGGGATGCGTCTACCGAACGTTTCGGGGAGTGTGTGCAGCAGGCTCATACCAGTCCGGTGGAGATTGCAGCACATGAGATATGCATGTCATCGAGGTCGACATCCATGCTGGGATAGGAGCCGGACATTCTTCAGCAACAGATTACATCATGAGGAGTGCACGTCCCGCATGCCTTGGCGGAGCCACTCGCGACTTCGACCGGTAGCGGCCCGGCGGTGGCACAAGAGTCTCGTGCAGATCGGGATGCCCCTTACGGGTTTCTGGGGGCGTTGGTGCATGAGGCTCAAACCAGCCCGGCAGCTGTCGCAGTGCATGAGCAGAGTCGGCCGGCTGGTCTTTCAGAGGTTGAGGCATTCTTGAGAGCAGCAGTTCTGAGAGATGTCACTGGGACATGTGCTGTAGTAGACACAGCGGTCTCCACCTTGTCATCGGCGCTACCTGAGGATTAGCTTCAGCGTCAAGAGTCGCCCATGTTCCCGAACTCTACAGGATTCAGCACACACGGCACAACAACGACACACATGATAGAGTCAGATGATGGGCATCACTCCATCATCGAACGGGTGACATCGACCAGTCTTCCCAGCGAGACGGTGCGTAAGCGCGAGCCATGCTTGCTGGTCGCCTTGACGGGCATTGTTGAGCCAGAGCTCTGTAGAGCCGTGTCCACTACGCCAGCAGTTGAGGACAATGTTGTGCATGTGACCATGCGTATGGAGTCGACTCGTCTGCAGGAGCTGAGTTGTGCCCTCGTGTATTCATCTCTTGGTGACCCTACTGATTACATCAACGTTGAGTGTGGTAGTACCTGCACGGACAAAATTTCTACATGCACCGCGGACTCCGACGACTCTGCCTTCTCCTCTCTAAGCATGCAACCACTCACCCATCGTACGACTGATACAAGCTTTGGTAGGGATGCGCCACCTTTAGCTGCGTCCGAGTGTGTAGCATCTCAGTACGTTGCAAGTTTCATTGACCCCCAGGTGGATGCATCGGCACTAGCTCCATTTCCTTCAATACCAGAGACGTAGATGGAGTTGTACTCACGAGTACTGCAGTCTACATGTGCAGCATCCAGTGAGGCACAGTTGATCCTATGCGAGGCAGACATGGGCCACCTCCACATGTCCGAGGCAGATTACGCTGACCTACATGAGCGTTTAGTGATGGTACAACGGGAGGTGAGGATAGCGCGGGTGCGAATGTCAGAGCAGGGCAGACCCACTACTGCCAACACTAGCTTTCCACCATCAGGATCTCGCACACCCATACTCGAGGAGGATCTTGTACCAACTCCGAGTATGACATCTGATGGAGACAGTACCACAGCAGAGGTGAGCATGCCTTCAGCTTCCACCATGCTCATTCCTGTGTACTCCATCATCGTTTCTCTGTCTACTGCTACTGCCATCACATACCTTCATCCACCGGCTTCAGCTGCTGCATCGTCATCTTCATCTGTGTGGTGGTCGGGTTCGTCGTTCCAGTCCTCCTCCTCTTCTGGCGGTACACCCCTGTGGTTCAGGGTGCTCTATCCCGCCTAGGAGGCCAGCTCTGCCACTTCATCCATGCTTGTGTGCTGCTCAGCCATTCTCTTTCCTCTGACGTACACAAATGCATGGCGGTAGAGCGGAGAGATGAGAGTCTGTGAGTTGGGACCCTTGGCAGTCACACGAGGACTAGTATACTCTAGGTGATGGAGGAGCGACGTGAGGAGTCGTAGCAGGAGACACCACTTCGTCTTTGAGGGTGAGAGCCTCCTCCCTCCAACGTGCTCAGCTCCATCGGCAGACCTCCTCAACAGTCATGTCGTCGGCAGGCATTGTCACTGCATATGCTGTCTCCACGCGTCTAGCGCCATTTCTGACTGCACTATTGCATTCGCAGTGCCATGTTATGCCTAGGGTCAAAGTTTCATGATTTTCGGGCACTGTTGGTACCGGGAATTAGCATAGACACTACCTCGGTTTAGGCAGCCATAGGTCCTCACTGCTATTTTTCTGGCTGATTCTGAGGCACGACTGCGTTTGCAGTGTGCGTGTTATGGTATGGTCCAATTTTCAGGCAAAACGGACGACGCCCGGGTTTTGGACTGTCGGCCATCTGGCAGGGCTCAACGAGAAAACCATGCCTGCCAGAAAATAAGTCCATTTTCTGATTGGCTTAGCAACTAAGTAACAATCTCTATGGAGCTGGGGGGGAGGTAGAATTTGAAGGGGTCTCCCATTGCTGCTCATTCTCAGCTCATAATCAGTCATTTCCAGTTCTCAGCAGCTTTTTGGCGCTAACACTGGCGCGCGCGTCTCTGAGTAACAAACCCAGAGCAGTCAGACTTAGACTCTAGAACGGCAGACTGAGGGGACACCAGACTAAGCAACGAAAGTGGAAGCCCGCACGCTGCATCCACAATGCAACTGTCCCAACCTGAACACTAAATCAGTTTCCAGCTTGGTATGAGAGCCAGAGCACAACATCAGCAGCAGACAACTAGCGTACAGGTTCCTGACTACGCCGGCGTACCTCCATACATGCCAGTGCAGGAGAAATGCTGCCGGATTTTTCCCGGCAGCATTGACCCGCCTGGTGGCGGCATCAGATTATTCCCCACGGCCACTGGGCCAGGGGAAATGCTACCGGATTTTTCCGAAAGCACTGATCCCCACGTGTGACGCAAGGAGGTGAACGGCAGGCCACGTCGGGTACCAGCTGGCGATGATGCATGTGGCGACGTCAACCAGGTGTAGTGACTGGAAGTAACTTGCAGCAGCAGCAACAGTAGCCTGCATCAGCACTGAGTAGTCGCAGCAGCAACAAGCAGCAGCTGTGCGTAGCAGCAGCAGCCGGCAGCAGCAACAGCTTGTGGCAGCTCGCAGCTGTAGTAGTCCACAACAGCAAGCAGCAGCAACAGCCAGCAACAGCAACTCACAGTAGCACTAGTATGCAGTAGCAACAAACAGTAGCAGCAGCCAGTAGCAGCAGGGAGCAGGAGCAGCAGCGGGCTGTAGCAGTAGTAGCAGGGAGCAGCAACCAGTAGATGCAGCAGCGGCCTCTAGTAGTAGCAGCAGCAGCTGCTCGCATCCCACTGCCTTAAGCGAGCAGGAAGCTATGAGCAGCGAGCCCGTTGCTCACGGCTCGTAGCGAGCAACGAGCTCGCTGATCGCAGTGATGAACGAAGAAGAAAAAAAAGGGAAAACACAAAAATAATCCCTCATCTCGCAAGTGGCCCTACAGCAGCTACAACAGCTGTAGTAGCCACCACAACCGCTACAGCAGCCATAGCAGTCGGAGTAGCACGCACCAGGTTAGCGGTGGCAGCAGCAGCAGTAGCAGCTGTTGCTACAACAATAGCCGTAGCAGCAGCAACAGTGGAAACTACAGCATAAGCAACATCAGCTACTGCAACAACAGCCGTAGTAGCAGTAGTAGCAACAACAGCAGCAACAGCAGCTGTAGCAGCAAACGAGCAGCAGTAGCAGCAGCAAAAACAACAGTAGTTGTAGCAGCAGCAGCAACAGCCTTGTAGCTGACGCAACAGTGGCTCTAGCAATAACCGTTGTTGACGTCAGCCATCCTCATCTGACATCAATACTAATGTCACTACTAATGTCAACAACAACAAAAAACTACAACAGCAACACTATAGATTATGCAGCAACACCTGCTGACGTCAACCATCCTAGGCTGACATCACTTCTGACGTCACTGTTGACATCAGTAGCACACAAAAAAAGCAAGGAGGGGACACAAAGGACACCATGGCAGAGGACAAAGAGGGGTCCTCCATTGTTGGAGGATCCCCCTTCCCGCAACAACTAGAGCAACTGCAGCAGCAGCTGCAGCTGCCGCCGTTGCAACAGCAATAAGAGCAGCAGTAGCAACAGTAGCAGCAGCCACGGCAGTAGTCACAACAATAGCAACAGCAACAGTAGCAGCCATAGTAGGAGCCGTAGCAACAACTATAACAGCCACAACATCAGCAGTAGCAACAACAACAATACCAATATCCCGCAGGCTCTGTCATAGTTCATGCTGGCTCAACAGATCTGCTCGCCACTTTGAGTCAGAAGCTAGCAACTCTGACACAGTAGCTAGCAGTAATGCAGTGGCCGACACCACTTCCGTAGCAGCAGTCACAACAGCAATATAAGAAGCTGCTGCAGCAGCAGTAGTAGCCGCCGCACCAGGAGCAGTAACGTCAGCAAGCACCTTTTGTTCCACCCAGGTATGCAAGCCCTGCTGTATCCTATGTCACGCAGTACCTGGTGCAGCAACACACCAAACTCCAATAGCAGACGGTGACGTCAGTCCTAGGCCCCACTCTGGGTGCCAACCGTAGGCCAAAGGACATCGAAACTCCACCGCCGCCGCTTCAGGCTAGCGACCTGTTCCGGAGCTGGGAGCTTAGCTTCCGGATCTGGGCACAGGGCGAGGGCTTGTGGCCCTATTATTACCTGTCTTTTGACTCCACCTAGGCTGACCAGGTATATTGCGCTGGTTGCGCCGTGCGTGTCCTTGTCCATGTGGCCCCTCCAGTTTACGTCTCATCCTCGAGCCCTTCCTCGAAAACCTCACCACTAGCGCACTTCCTGACCCGGCAGCAGCATGTCACGTACTCACGTGCCCTCATTGCCTGTCCAGTGACGCCGAGACCAGCCGCCTGATTTGAGAGTTCAACTCCCTCCGCAAGCGGGAGAAAGAGACGGTCACTCCTATTGGCAGCGTGCAGAGGACATCCTGCGCCGCCTCGGAGACATCGCGCCACCCCCTCTCTCCACGCTCCTGACCATCAAGCGTGGCGCCACCGCCACCTTCTCCGACGTTTTCGTCCAGTACTCCAAGGACTTCCTCGTTGTGATGGCTGCCTAAGGTACCCTCATGCCCTGGATAAATGAGCTCTTCCTCTGCATTGAGGAGGCTCGTCAGGAATCACACATCCATTACACAGAGTCCCTCGCCTCTCCTACCGTCGCCTCAGTAGCTATTGTAGCCCCAGCAGTAGCAGCGTCTTCCGGTGCCACCTCGTCAGGCAAGAAGAAGCGCAGGGGAAAGAAGGACAAGGGTCCTCAACAGCAGTCTAGCGGATCCAGCGGTGCCAGCCTCGTCTGCCACAGTTGTGGCCAGTCAAGACACGGGTGGTACACGTGTCCACTCCCGACTGACGAGGCTCGCGTCATCGCCACCATGAGTTGCCAGTGCGAGCGTTACCTTGCCACCACTGTCGTAACCATCGCTGCTCCTACTGCATCTACGCCGCTTGCGACGGCTCCACCGTAGTATCTTCCACGTCCGTCCGCACCCGCTCCTTCGTCACCAGCGCCTTCCTCCTCCTTCTTGGACTCCGGTGCCATTACACCGCAGTCGGTCTACTCTGTCAGACCCTCCACCAGCGAGCGTCAGCTGGAGTAGTTCATCGTAAACCCTGCTTGCCGTTCCTCGTCCTCCTCTCCCGGGAAGTGCGAGTTGAGTAGTCGCTAGATCCTCCCTACACTGCATGAAAGAGTCAGTGCTGCAGTCGTATCATGTATCTTTGTCCACTCCATCCTCTACCATGCCTTTCCCACCTGCTCCTCTTCATGATGATGTCACCTGGCTGGATGAGTGGCAGTCTCGGTTCGCACCTTTGTCCACCGCGTCAACGTCGCTTGCCCATTGCCATGTGACTGTCAACGACCTAGCCACATCGGTCCAGGATCCGTTAGAGACCTGGATAATTGACTCTGGGGCCACGAATCATATGACGGCCTCACGCAGTGTCCTTGGTCCTATCACCGATGTCACCGGGATTCCGATGGGTTCTGGTCAGGTGTTACCCATTTTTGGTGTCGGCGTCGTTCGTTTCCGTGGTCCTATTGGTGATGTCTTCATGAATGAGGTCCTCTTTGTTCCTGGCCTTGAGTTCAGCCTCTCATTTGTCATCATCCTTGATCGGATGAGCATGGACGTTCTACACTCGCGTGGTGTGGATATTATGTCGTTGCATCCGTCACGTTGTGTCATTTTGCATGCCACCACACATGGAAACTTGTGGCATGTACCACGCCTGTCCACTTCTACCTCTGTCCCCTCCTCATCGGGTGACACTCGCCACGTGTTTGCTACCAGCACACTGTCTCTGCAACACACACGTCTCCTGCATCGCTGTCTCTTTCACGTTCACTCTTCCACTGTTGATAGCATGCTTCGTACACAGCCAGCCACGGGCCTTGAACCAGCCTCCTTTCCTCTGCCGTGTCCCATCAATTGCATTGATTGCATTCAGGAGTTGATGCACCGTTCCACCTACCCCCTCTTTGCCTCTTGAGCAACCACCTCGCTCGACTTGGTTCCCTGTGATGTCATGGGTCCCCTCCGAAAAAGTCAGTCGGCGAGCACGGTCATTATGTCCAGACACTTACGGACGACTACTCTCGCTATCGGTGGGTCTTCTGCCTTCGGCTAAAGAGCAACGTCGCTCCCACCATTCGGGACTGGCTTGTCTGTGCTGAGCGTGAGTGCGGTTGTCCCCTCCACCGCTTCCGTTTTGATTCTGGTAGTGATTTTCTGGGGGAGACCACACTCTTCCTCGCCTCTTGTGGTGTCCATCATGAGACATCGGCGTCTTACACGCTAGCCCAGAACGGTGTCTCTGAGTGATGGAACCGTACCATGGCTGACGCAGTCCGCACCATGCGGGTCGAATCCGGTATCTCTAAAGGCTTCTACTTTCAGGCCATGACCTACATGACGTGGGTCTGGAACCGGGTTCCCCACGGACCAATTCCCCGTCAGTCCACACCATACCAGCACTGGTGTGGAGAGCGAGCCGACCTCCATCTGGCCCACGTCTGGGGCTGTGTGGCCATCTTGTGGTTGCCTATCCCACACCAGGGTGGCAAGCTCGAGCCTCGCGGCCGTCCCGGGATACCTTACTTGGCATCTCGCATCAATCAAAGGCATGGCGTTTCTAGGATCCCACCCGGCACTGCATTGTCGAGTCCTGGGATGCCCTCTTCTTTGAGGACCTATTTCCCCATGACCTCATTCACTCCAGTGCGTCGATGTCCACCCGTCAGTGTCCACCAGCCCCTCAAGGCCGGCTGCCCCGTCCATGTCCGCCAGCCCCTCAAGACCGCCTGTACCGTCCGTATCGGAGCGCTACACACGTGGTCCGGGCATGAGCCTTAGACCCAGGCCGACAGTGAGCACTCTGGCCGCCTCCTCATGTCCTCTCCCGCCACAACCCCTAGTCATCCCACGAGGCTCCTTACCTCATGTCAGACCCATTTCCATAGTCGTGAGTGGGGACCCCGACACCAAGGCACTTGGCTTGGCCACACTGTCAGTCATCACTCACCTACATCCAGGGTAAGTTCCGGGTTATGCCCTGCTCCATTAGGAGTACCGGTATGCCGTTGTGACCACGTTCACGCAGATGGCACCAGGGGTATGGGATGCGCACGCCCTTACTGTCCGTCCCACGCAGCGACCAGAGGATCCAACCACCCTACTTGAGGCTCGGGCGTCTCCCGAGGCCGCTCACTAGGAGGCTGCATGCGCCGACGAGCTTGCTGCCATTCGGCAACATCATGTCTATGAGCTCGTCGACCTCCCCCCGGGTCATAAGGCCATCGGCGCCAAGTGGATTCCCTGGCAAAAGTGGAAGCCAGACGGGTCCCTGGACAAGTACAAAGCTCATCTCACAACCAAGGAGTTTGCTCAGGTCCCTGGGATCGACTATAACCAGATCTTTGCCCCGATCGGTCGGCTATCCACCATTCGAGCATTGTTCAGCCTGGTTAATCAGCACGGTTGGGAACTGCATGAGATGGATGTGAGCAATGCCTTTCTCCATGGCTCACTGGAGGACAAAGAGCTCTATATGGTACAGCCTCCATGCTTCGACGATGGCTCCGGCAAGGTCTGGAAGCTGTGGAAGGCCCTCTATGGCTTGAAGCAGTCACCGCGCTACTAGAAACAGGAGATTAGTCGTACGCTTCTCAGCGGTGGCCTCCTTTGCAACTCTGCCGACCCCGTACTTTTTATTAGTCCGCGAGGTTAGACCCTCATCGCTATCTTGGTCTATGTCGACGACTTGCTCATCGCATCGCCGGATGCACCTGCCATTGAGCGGGTCAAGGACCTGTTGCATGCTACCTACGAGATGAAGGACCCTCGGCCAGCACGAGTCTTTCTGGGCATGAAGCTTGACCATGATCGCACTTTGGGCATCCTTAATGTCCATTAGGCCGCCTATGTCCAGACCTTGTCCTGGCGCTTCGCTGAGGACCTGCCCCTCGTGCCAAGAGCATCCTCACCCATGCCACCCGATGGTCAGATGATGCTCAAGAGCTCTGGTCTATTTGTGGTGGGGGAGCTAGTAGACGTGACCACGTATTTGTGCGTTGTTGGGTCACTCATGTTCCTTGCGACGACGACGCATCCAGGCATTGTGTTCGTCGTCAAGCTCCTGGCACAGTTCTCTCAGGAGCCGCATCACCTCCACTTCGAGGCCGCGATCTGAGTACTGCACTTTGTTGTCTCTACCCCACGGCGAGGCCTCATATTCTATTGACAGACGTCCGTTGTGGTGACGGGATAGACTAACAGTGAGTGGGCCGTCAGTCTGGATGGCAATAGTTGTACGGGCTGGATCTTCCTAAATGGTAGAATAGTTATATCCTGGCGTAGCGACAAGCAAGACTGCATTGCGTGCAACACTCCTGAGGCTAAGTATGTGGCCCTTGGTTTTGGCACTTGTGAGATCGTGTGGTTGCGCCGCCTGTTGTCAAAGTTGCGTCAGTCAATCTCGTCCATCACGATGCACTGTGAGAATGAGAGTGCCATGGCCATAGCTGACAATGATGGCGTGTATCACACTCGCACAAAGCACATCAATGTTGAGCATCACTATGTGCGTTCGTTGTTGCATGATGGCAGCATCAGCAATGTGTGGGTTGAGACAACACGGTGGTTGGCTAACGTTTTTACCAAGGCACTGAAGCGTGAATCATTCAGGAACGCTGTGAGTGTAGTCAATGTGTGTCTGTGAGGTTCTCTCTCTCTCTCTCTCTCTCTCTCTCTCTCTCTCTCCCCCTGTCCACTTGGTCTCTGTGCTCTCTGCCTGTCCATGTACACGGCGTCAGTGAGTCATGGGAGAGTGTTGGAGTTTCACGCATCTCTTACTTTTACTCTGTTCTATCCTCCCTTCTTGTGTACATCGACGTGCAGATGAATGACGACGAGATGTGGTACTGCTGGAGTGTCGTCTGGTGGAGCCGATGCACGCTGAGGCCTACACGCATTTTGCTCGAGCCTCCTCCCTCCAACGTGCTCAGCTCCATCGACAGACCTCCTCGGCAGTTGTTTTGCTGGCAGTTATTGTCACAGCATATGCTGTCTACACACGTCTAGCATTGTGTCTGATTGCACTGTTGCATTTGCAACCCCTTGTTAAGCCTAGGGTCCAGATTTCATTATTTTCGGGCACTGTTGGTACCGAGGATTAGTGTAGACGCTGCCTGGGTTTAGGCAGCCATAACTCCTCACTGCTTTTCTTTTCAGCTGATTCTGACTGCCCGACTGCGTTTGCAGCGTGCGTATTATGGTATGGTCCAATTTTCAAGCAAAACGGACGACGCCTGGATTTTGGGCTGTCGGTCTTCTGGCAGGGCTCATCGAGAAAACCCTGCATGCCAGAAAACGGTGAAAATGCCGATCCCCCCTGTTTTGTCACTCATGACCCTCATATACCCCTCAGTCGGAACAAGAAGCCTCATTCGCCCCTCCGCCAGAGCAATAAGCCTCATATACTCCTCCGTCGGAATGACTAAGCCCCTATCCGCCAACAATAAGCCCTATCAGCCCCCCATTTTCACCAGGCTCAAACAACGACACATGTCGCTGCTTAAGCATGGCGAAATCGGTCATGTCGTGCTAGAATGCGGTCCTCCATCGTGGACGTCACGATGGAGGGCCGCGATAGAATCGGGGGCGGGGATGGGGGAGGGGGAGATTGCCGGCCGACATCCGTCGGTTGGCACTTCGTCAACCGCCGCACCCCTACCCACCTCCCCCCCCGCCTCTCGTAGCCCACCTGTCCACCCACCCGCCCGTCGATTGAGGCCCTCGCGATTGAGGGCAGCGATGGAACGGGGGGCTGGTGGGCTGCCGAGAGGCGAGGGGGAGTGGGGGGAGGAGGGAGGAGGACTTCGCCGGGGATTCCGGCCGACGGGAGTCCGCAGGAATCCCTGCTCCACTAGTGGGGAGTCAAAAATCCCTTTTTGTTTTATTTTACATTTTGTTCAACTTTACACCCTCATTTGATATCCAAACTATGGAAAACCCACCCCCTAATTTCACTCGGGGTTTTAGAGTTTATTTTTGCGCGGGCACCTACTGGACCCCGCGATCGCGGGGCCCAGCAGGTTCCCTTTTAACGCATGGGGAGTCTCGGACCCCCCATGCAAAATCCCTGCAAACCATTTATGAAGAATGACAAACCCTTCTATTGAGGAGTTTGTGATGATCGGATCAAAAAGGTGACATCAGCATGTCGACGGCGCATCCATGTGACGTCGACAAGCTTTCTTTTGACAAAGGAGAGGGGCATATTGTTCATTTTTTCATGCCTGCAAAAGTCACGTTCATGTCGAAAGGGCGGATGAGGCTTATTGTTCCGACGCAGGGGTAGATGGGGCTTATTGTTCTGATGGAGGGACGGATGGGGCTTATTACTCTGACGGAGGGGCGGATGGGACTTATTGTCCGAAACGAGGGGTATATGGTATTTCCACCCACCAGAAAATAGGTCTATTTTCTGATTGGCTTAGAAAATGAGAAACAAGCTCTACAGAGCTATGGGGGAGCTAGAATTTGGAGGGGTCTCCCATTGTTGCTGATTCTCAGTTCTTAATCAGTCATTTCCAGTTCTGAGCTGCTTTCTGGCGCTAACACTGGTGCGCGTGTCTCTGAGTAACAAACCCAGAGCACTCAGACTTAGACTATAGAACGACAGACTAAGGGGACAGCAAACTAAGCAATGAGCATGGAAGCCCGCACGCTGCATCGACAACGTAGCTGCCTCAACCTACGCACTAAAACCCTTTCCCGGACACTTGGTGGGTTGTACAAGTGTCACGAGGAGACCATGTGAACGTGTGTTTTGGTGTGTGACCTTACTACGTGTGGCATGTGCATGCGAGCTGAATTGCTCATCGTGGTCGAGACCCGGACACGTGGTGACTTGCACCCGTGTTACGAGGAGATCCCCCTATGACACTGTGTGTTGGATGCCGATGCTATTGTGGGCGGCATACGGACACCTATTGGATTGCTTGTAGCGGTCATCGGATATGTGTATGATGTGCATTACACTGGTTTGTGCCCGTGTGCATCACTCCTCTCATGGTCGAGACCCGGACACTTGGTAGAATGTGCCTGTGTCGTGAGCAGACCTTAGATGGACAGCAGATGCAAATGTGTGTCGGTTCTCAGGTGCATATTGTGGTTTGGCATCCGCTGTTATTCCATGCTTTCGTTCATTTGTTCTGGAGTTCATGGCTATGTCAGCCAGGGGGAGTGTTGGTTTGTGTGGCTTCCACCCGTCACGACCGACGGCGATGGATTACCCATAAACCCCACATTGGTGGTATAGGGTGGAGGAGAGCATGACGACACGACAGGCCTCTGGAGTGTACCGAGACTTCTCCAGTACCTACTACAATGCCGGCGAGATGCGGTCGATGTGTTCCGACAGAAATTCTAGGTAGCAGGTTGGGGCAGCAGCGTTGTTGATGCAGCGTGCGAGCTTCCATGCTCGTTGCTTAAGTCTGCTGCCCCCTCAGTCTGCTACTCTAGAGACTAAGTCTGGAAGCTCTAGGTTTGTTACTCAAAATTATGTGCGCCAATGTTAGCACCAAAAAGCAGCTGGAAACTGAAAGTAACTGATTAGGAATGAAGAGTAAGCAACAATGGGAGACCCCTCCAAGTTCTAGCTCCCCCCCACTGGTGTAGAACTTGTTACTCAGCTAACCAGCGAATCAGAAAATTGTCCTAGACCTATTTTCTGGCGGGCGGAGTGACTATATACCCCAAGTTTCGCACAATAAGCCCCATCCGCTGCTTCGTCGGCACGATAAGCCCCATTCGCCCCTCCGCGAGACCGATAAGCCTGATCCGCCCCTCCATCGGGACGATAAGCCTGTTCTGCCCCTCCGCCAGTACGATAAGCCTCATTCGCCCCTCCGCCAGCACGATAAGCCTCATTCGCCCCTAACCATGAACAATAAGCCCCATATACCCCTTGCAATTGTCGAAGTCATCATGTGACGGCATATGGTTCATTTTTCTGCAGGAGAAGGGTGTCCTGGTATTATTTTTTCACTTTTCCAACAATTTGTGCCTCAATTCGTACAACCACGCCGCATGCATGTAGTCGATACTTGTACATTACTATGAAGTCGACGTCGACAATGTTTCGGCACTCGACAATGTGCGGTTCAACGTCCTTCATGCGCTCGATAAGTGGGGGTATCCTTTCATTCTGAAAATAATTCAAGGACTCGGAGTTTCCTTCAAACCCCACACCGCACGTCTGCATGGCCGTCTCACCAGCACATGCAATGCCCTCGTAACATCGAAACACTCCCTGCGAATACTCGGTCCTCAGCTGGCGTGGTTCATGCACCGGCATCCAAACGTCATGCCGCGCCTAACAGCTGTATGGCCAGCGCAACAAGCGATAAGCGTGCCAATTACATTGCGCCGCTGGACCTGTCGATGGATGTCCGTGTTGCAACTTCAACGACACGCCATGACAAGCTGCCAATCACATGTCGCTGTCACATCCTTTCAACCGGCGATGACTATGGGCATGCCGTTGGGTACCCAAAACCATGGTGTACATTTAGTTGCCGGCGGACAGTGGATGACATGCACTACAGTCACAGAGTACGTGCATGAAGAGGGGTATCGGCGGACAGTACCCTCATCCTACGTGTACACCTATCCTCGGACTATCCGCCACTTGCACCACATGTTGCGGCAGGGTGCCTGTCGAGTTTCATCCGTTGTCATTCAGTGTTGCGTCGTCGTCGTTGACACTGTCACCGCTCCCTCTAATGATGTTGCTTCTACTGCTGCATCCTTCGTGAAGCCGGAATGGTGGACGACCAAGTCGTCGAAGACGCCGGTAAGCCTAATGAGGAGGGTAGATGGGATAAATAGGAAGATTTTTTCTGGACAAAATACCCACCATTTTGGATGGCTTCCCACGAACACGCTTGGCTCGTTGCCACGCAACCAAGTCCTGACGAGAACGTTGCTCGGTCTGTTGACGGACCTGCACCGCGGTGGTACCCCGATAATCCTCCGCCGAACAACCCATCAGGCACGTTTCAAGATGTTATGTTTTGGTTGACTTGAGATTGGAACGATGACTGGTGGTCCCGGCGATTGGACGAGTGGGACGCCCTCCCACAGAACCAACTCGGGGATGAACCACCCCGTGCTCCCAGGTCCCCCGATGTGCGGGAAGCCGGACCGGTTAGGTTTAGCATGGGGCGCCGTTGCATGCTGTCCGTACCACATGGCCACCTCGGTAATGCTCACTTCGTGCCCAGGATGCATCCTATGTCTGGTTGTTTTAGGAAGACGGAGACAGTGCATGGAAGTACAGGTTCCTCTTCCTGGTTTTGCATGGACTCCATTCTAAACCCATGCTCTCTCATGCCATTTTATGCGGTGCTTTCATGGACAGGTGATTCGGACGACGAACCATGTCACAGCCCGAAGAAGCAGAAGGCAATGCCGAAGGAGCCGGCAGAGGGTATGTTGTTTGACAACATGGACGCAGCCCGGGCGTTTGTGGAGGACTACGCGGTTGACAACCACTTCGGGCTTAAGTGGGTGCATAGTGAGCCCGCCAGATTCCACGTGACATGCGCCGAGGCAAAGAACAAGAGTTGTACCTGGCTCCTGCGCGCACGTGTGACAAGCAAGTTTGGTGCCGTGACTGTGTCCCACTATGCCGACGGACACAAGTGTGTCCCCAAGATTGGCCGCAGCAATCCGGCCCGCCAGAAAGGGTGGGTGGCCCGCAAAATAGGTGAAGCACTGCAGCGCAACCCAAATGCATCTACAGCCACCCTGCGGCAGGTACTCCACGAGAGGACCGACATCAAGATCTCCAACAACACACTGTACCGCGTGAAGTCACAGGCCCAGGAAAATTTGATGGGCAAGAAAACCGACACGTGGAGTCTCTTTCCATCGTACATCGACGAGGTACGCAAACATGTCCGCTTCAAACCTTGAACAAAGCAGTGTTCATTCAACTTTCGGTTCAATTGACTTGTGTACATCCATTTCGTGCGTGCAGCTGAGACGCGTTGACCCAGGAACCCACGCGGTCGCGCACAAGGACAAGAACGGTGCTTTTCTGTGGACGTTCGTCGCTCCAGTGGCTGCCAGGATCGCTTTCTAGCACAGTTGCCGCATTCTCACCATGGATGCAACGTTTTTGAAAAACGGGCATAAGAAAACTCTGCTGCTTGCCCAATTTTTTGACGCCAATGACCACGCAGTGCCCATGACGTGGGTACTGGCACCGACCGAGGACGAGAAGAGTTGGAACTTTTTTTGCGCACAGGTTGCCCTCGCATATCCCACTGCTGCTCTGCCTGGGACAAGCATCATCACAGACAGAGAGAAGGGCCTAGAGAAAGCGGTGAAGAAGTACTTAGGTGGTACAACACACATGTTCTGCGCATGGCACTTGCGCGAGAACGTCCGCATTGCCTACGGGAAGAAAGCCACACACTGGGCATGGAAGTGTGCGCATGCGCTCAATGTCGACCAGTGGCAAAAGGCAACCACCCACCTGCGGCAAGTGAGTGCATCTGCCTACGCATATCTGTTTGGCAGGCCAGGTGGGGATGGGTCTGTGGTCGGGGGTGTACCTCTGGAGAAATGGACACGTCTCCACTGCCCCCTTGGCAGGGGAGGCCACACCACCTCCAACGCAGCAGAGAGCTGGAACGCACGCATCGCANGCGAGAACGTCCGCATTGCCTACGGGAAGAAAGCCACACACTGGGCATGGAAGTGTGCGCATGCGCTCAATGTCGACCAGTGGCAAAAGGCAACCACCCACCTGCGGCAAGTGAGTGCATCTGCCTACGCATATCTGTTTGGCAGGCCAGGTGGGGATGGGTCTGTGGTCGGGGGTGTACCTCTGGAGAAATGGACACGTCTCCACTGCCCCCTTGGTAGGGGAGGCCACACAACCTCCAACGCAGCAGAGAGCTAAAACGCACGCATCGCAACGCACCGCAAGATGTAGCCATACTACTGCTCTATGAGCATCCTGCCCTTTGTGCAGCGCATGTTTTGTGCTCGGCGTGTTCAGGCGGAAGCTGTGCAGACGTCCTTGGCCCCTGTCCAAGCCGACTGACTGCTCAACTGCCTTGCCGTGGCCCGTGAGTACAATGTGACTGAGGAGGGCCCAAACGCTGCAACTGTGGATAGACCAACCAACAATCCCCAACAGGTAGACCTGCTGGAGAAGACTTGCAGCTGTGGCAGGTGGAAGGAGTTTGGAATGCCATGTCATCATGCTTGCGCTTTCCTGTTCGTGAAGCGCATCAACGCAGAGAACCTTGTCGACCATGGACTCACGCGCATGGCGTTCCGACGTGCATACAACAACCCCATCCCCTTGCCGGTGGTGAAAAACATTGTGCCCGTCGAACCACAGTGGCTGCAACCGGGACCAAGGCATGGGAAGGGACGCCCGCGCAGCGCAAGGAAAGACCGTGAGACGATGCGGAAGAAAAACTTCATTTGCCCATGGTGTGGGTAAAAAGGCCACACCAGGACACGCTGTAAAAACCCGCCTGCATCAAGTCCTGCACAGGCCGTAGTAAGGGGATACGATGGACGTCTAGAGGCTGTTGCTGCACAGGCCGCAGCAGCCTTGGAGGCACGTGCAAGTGCCTCCACAGCTGTGGGTGCTCCACTTGCAGCGTATGCCAGTGGTGACATGGAGTACGATCCCGAGGCTCCGCCCCGGGATGAAGTGGATGATGATGATGTTGGTGCTGAAAGTGATGACTCTGGTGCAAACTCCCCTCCTAATGGTGATGATGGTGAGACGGTGACACAGGATGAGCACACCCAGCAGTTGGATGAGGAGGAGAGAGAGTGGCAGGAGATGTATGAGGAGGAGCCAGAGGAGGAGGAGTGAGGTACGTACTTGTTCTGTTTGTCGTCATGCCCTGTAATTCACATTTTGAAGGAACTCTCATCGGTTTACGGGTGTTTCTCATGACTAATACTTGCTTTTGTTCATGTGTAGGATGAAGTTTGCTGGACTATGGAGATTGAGCACACCATAGTGAGAGGCGGAGCCTAGTTCACCCGGAGAGGGGGGTTTCAGGTTAGGCAGAAGGTCAGAGTTAGGCTTAGACACAGTAGTTCATTGCATGTGGGGAGGGGGGCCAGTAGTGTGTATGTTCCGAGAAGCAGACATGGCTGCCAAGATTCAGACACTGAGGCCGAGGTCTTCTACGATGCTGAGCACTGTCAGCCATGGGAACAGCTGTGTCCTGTCTGTGACATTGTTCATTTTCTCCGGGGATTGAGTCGTGAACTCTTCGAGAAAATTACGTATCCCACGTTCACTGTCTATGGTGTTTAGTGTTTGACATTTCCTTAATTGATTGTACTCAATCCAAGTCCCTTGTGCAAGGTTGGTTATTTCAAGTGCCAACTTCATTAGCAAGTAGTGCCAGAAGTAGGTGAAGTGTACTTCTCAGTGTTCATAAGGTAATGCTTGTGATGTAAAGACTGTTCATAGCGTTCAACTGACTGCTTCTCTTCCAACATCATAAGAACAAGCCAAAATCCATGTCATTCTTTCATAAGGACAACCTTCACATACCACGTACAAACACAATACATGACACTGTCTGTTATAGGCTGTACAACCACCACATGGGAAGTAAGTACATGATATATTAATGAAGTAAGAAATGATTTCATTGGTACAATGTTCATAAAGTGTACTACTGAGGATGGCACATTGCTGTACAACCTTACCATACGTTGCTGAAGAGGTGACATTTCACTTATGATGTTGCTTACTATAACAACAGTGAGGTAGGCATATTGATGATGAAAGTTGAAGGTACTTGATCCCACAATATCTAGTATAACGGTACAATTGTACGCATGTAATGTCCTCATTTGACTGCTACATTGGTTTTTAATACTTCCAGAAATAGTGTACAATAGAGGACATTCCGTTTTTTTTAATGCACACTAATAATGACGATAAGGGTGGTACATTGTTCATTTTCATGGAAACACTTTATTCCACGATGCCCTGCATATGGTTATGAACTTCAGTAAAGACATGAGGTAAAGGATGACGTTAATCACAACCGTGACCATGGAAGTGGCCAGACCGAGATCCATGGCGCCCAATTGGGTAGACATAACAATGGTCGGGCATGAGGTGCTTTCATGCCCAACTGCCAACACATGGTGTATGGGTCCTCGGGTGTATTTGGGTTGATGATGTCCCATGCGCACTTTATCTTTGCCCACTCCGCCACCGCAGTTCCGTGATCCATTGGCGGGGGGAGGGGGGATTATCACGGTTCCCCAAGGACCGTACACCGGTTCAGGGCGGCCACCCCAGCCCTGCAACGGTGGCAGAGGATACGTTTCTCAAACATTGGACATGTCGCAAGAGGGTTTGATCATTGTACTCTTGAGTACGGGAGAAGGTAGTAGTCCATTGCGATTAAACCAGTTATATATGCAGAGCATACGTACGGGTTTGACATCGAAAATGACACGACGGGCAATATATTTGCAAAGCATCAGTCGTCATGTATGGCCGACTGCACACCGCAGAAGGGAGGCGCAGGTGCCGAAATGGTACCATGCCGAGCCTGTACGCAGACCCAAGCACGTACGCTCGGCATCAGGTGTCTAGGGAAAGGTTCCGTTTCGCTGATAGTGTTATGTCACATCACAAACCTTGGGTACATTAGGCTTATTTTCCGTCATTTTCAACGGTTTTACATTAAAACCCGCTCGAGGGGTATATGGGGCTTATTGTTCATGGGTAGGGGCGAATGAGGCTTATCGTGCTGGCGAAGGGGCAGATCAGGCTTATTGCTTCGACGGAGGGGTGGATCAGGCTTATCGCTCCGACGGAGGGGCGAATGGGGCTTATCGTTTCGACAGAGGGGCGAATGAGGCTTATTGTTCCGACGGAGGGGCGGATGGGGGTGAAGGGTGACAAAACAGGGGGTAATCGGCATTTTCACTGTTTTCTGGCAGGCAGGGTTTTCTCGGTGAGCCCTACCAGATGCCCGACAGCCCAAAACCCGGGCGTCGTCCGTTTTGCCTGAAAACTGGACCATACCATAATACCAACGTTGCAAAAGCAGTCGTGCGGTCAGAATTAGCTAGAAAAATAGTAGCAAAGAGTTACGGCTGTCCGAACCCAGGCAGTGCCTACGACAGTCAGTGATGCCAAACATGGCCACACAGCATGAGACATGGACCCTAGGCACAGCATGATGTTGCAGACGCAATGCCACAACCAGAAATAGCGCTGGGTACATGTAGACAACATCTGTAGTGGTTGTGACCGGCGGTCACAACCACTGCAGATGGCAGGCCTCCTCGGCGGTCCGAACGCCGAGGAGGCCTGCCGATGGAGCTGAGCGCGTCGCCGGAGGGAGGAGGCTCCAGCAAACTGTGAGTGGGTCTCAACGTGCGTCAGCTCCATCGAGCGAAACTCTAGCAGCGTTGAGCCTCGTCGTCAATCATCTGCACGCCGATGTACACAAGGCGGGAGGACACAACAGAGTATAATGAGAGATGCACGAAAACCAACACTCCCCCATGAGTCACAGGCCTAGTGCACATGTGCAGGCAGAGACACAGTCAACAACCAGACTCCCCCAGGCCACGCAGAAACACAAGCACGGACAAAGAGAGCCACTCACAGACGCACACCGACTGAACTCACAGCCTTCTTGAACGGGTCACGATTCAGTGCCTCGATCAAGAAGTGAGCCAACTGCCGTGCTGTCTCAATCCACAAGATGCTGATGCTGCAGTCATGCAACAACAAATGCACATAGTGATGCTCAACATTGATGTGCTTTGTGCGTGTATTATGCATGCCGTCATTGTCAGTGATGGCCATGGCACTCTCATTGTCACAACGCAGTGTGATGGATGCGACAAGCTGATGCAACTTGGACAACAGACGACGCAACCACACACTCACACACGCGCTTGACTCAATAGCAACGTACTCAGCCTCAAAAGTGCTGCGTGCAATGCACCCCTGCTTGCCACTATGCCAGGACACAGTTGTGTCGCCAATCAGAAAGATCCAGCCTGTGCTACTCTTACCGTTCGGACTGCCGGCCCAGTCACTGTCGGTGTAGCCTACCGCGACAACAGACGGTTGGCGGCAGAACATGAGACCTCACCGAGGAGTCAAGACGACATAGCGCAGTACTCGGATCGCGGCCTCAAAGTGGAGGTGACATGACTCCTGAGAAAACTGGACCAGGAGGTTGACGGCGAACGCAATGTCTGGGCGCGTTGACATCGCCAAGAACATCAATGACCACATGACTCGCAGGTACGTGGTCACGTCAACTAGCTTCCCCAGAACAGCTGGGTCAGGACTCTTCAACTTCACCTGACTATCAGGTGACATGGGTGAAGATGCGCTCGGCACGAGTGGCAGTTCCTCCGCAAAGCGCGTGGACAGAGTCTGCACATAGGCAGCCTGGTGGATGTGCAGCATGCCCTGGGAGCAATCATGCTTGAGCTCCATGCCCAGAAACTCGGGCAGACCCAAGATCCTTCATCTGGTAGGCAGCGTGCAGCAAGTCCTTGATACGTTGGATGGCAGCCATGTCTGGCGACGCGATGAGGAGATCGTCGACGTAAACCAGAACAGTAGCAAAAGTCTGGCCTCGCAAACTGACAAACAGTGCGGGGTCAGCGGTGTTGCACTGGAGCCCGCCGTGAAGGAGCATGCTGCTGATCTCCAGGTTCTAGCACCGAGGTGACTGCTTCAGGCCATCGAGGGCCTTCCGTAGCCGCCAGACTCTCCCAGTGCCATCGTCGAAGCCTGGGGGCTACACCATGTAGAGCTCCTCACCCTCCAGTGAGCTATGGAGAAAAACGTTGCTCATGTCCATCTGATGCAGCTCCCACCCATGCTGGGCAACCAGGCTGAAGAGCGCCTGGCTAGTGGAGAACCGGCCAACTGGGGCAAAGATCTGCTTGTAATCGACCCGAAGGATCTGGACAAACCCTTGGCTGTGAGGCGGGCCTTGTACTTGTCCAAGGACCCGTTGGGTTTCCACTTGCGCTGAAAGACCCACTTGGTGCCGATGGCCTTCCGACCTGGAGGAAGGTCAACGAGGTTGTACACGTGGTGTTGTCGGATGGCAGCAAGCTCATCGGCGTAGGTAACGTCCCAGTGTGCAGCCTCAGGAGAGGCTCGTTCCTCTCACAGGATGGCTGGAGGACTAAGAGAGCATGTGTATCTTGAGCTCCAGGTGGGATGCGCGCGAGTGCAACCACGACAGCGTGCTAAGGCTCGTGATGAAGCATGGCGTAGCATAGTGCGGAGCCCGGATGAAGGTTTGCAATGATGGCCGAGGTGGTCAGGCCAAGGGCCTTGGTGCCAGGACCCTCACTCACAACCGTGGGAGTGGAGGAGACACGTTGAGCCTCAGGGGGCCAAGGTGACACGGAGCGCGGTGCCACGGTCTGCGTGATCACCGACGGCCTGGGTCGGAGGCTGCCGCATGGGCCACGTGTGTAGCGTGGCAGGGCAGGAGATGGCACTGAGTCCAACGGGCCTACGGAGGCGGACGGGACCGCTGGCCCGGAGGGGCCAGCGGATGCAGCCAGGGCTGTTGGCCAGAAGGGGTCAGTGGATGCAACTGGGGCTGCCGGCCCGGAGAGGCCAGTTGACGCTACTGGGGTTGCTGGCCTGGAGGGGTCAGTAGACGCGACTGGGGTTGTTGGCCTGGAGGGGCCAGTGGACGCGACTGGGACTGCCGGCCTAGAGGGGCCAGTGGAAGCGACTGGGGCTGCCGGCCCGGAGGGGCCGGTGGACGCGACTGGGGCTGCTGGCCCAGAGGGGTCAGCGGACGTGATTGGGACTGCCGGCCCGGAGGGGCCAGTGGACGCGACTGGGGCTGCTGGCCCGGAGGGGCTAGTGGACGCGAGTGGGGCTGCCGGCCCGGAGGGGCCAGTGGACACGATTGGGGCTGCCGGCCCGGAGGGGCTGGTGGACGCGACTAGGGCTGCTGGCCCGGAGGGGCTAGCGGATGCGACTGGGGCTGCCGGCCCGGATGGGCAAGTGGACGCGTGTGGAGTAGTTGGCCCGGAGGGGCCAGTGGACGCGGCTGGGGCTGCCGGCCCGGAGAGGCTGAGGGATGTGTCACCCGGAAGCAGCAGGATAGAGGACGAACTCACCACTCCCCCACGCGACAGGGTAGACACGGACAAGCCGCGGCGAATGAGGTTGCGGGGAAAGAGGTCCTCAAAGAAGAGGGCATCGCGGGACTCGACGATGCAGTGCTGGGATGGATCCTAGAAGCGCCAGGCCTTGGACTGACGAGAAACACCGAGGAAGGTGCAGAGACGTCCGGGGGGGGGGTGAGCTTGCCGCCCTGCTACGGGACGGGTAACCACACAATGGCCACGCAGTCCCAGACGCGAGCTAGACGGAGGTCAGCGTGCTGACCGTACGAATGCTGGTACGGCGTGGACTGATGGGGAAGGGGACCATGGGGAATCCGGTTCCAGACCCATGTCATGTAGGCCATGGCTTCAAAATAGAAGCCATCGGAGAGACCAGACTCGACTCGCATGGTGCGGACGACGTTGGCCATGGTGCCGTTCCACCGTTCGGAGACACCGTTCTGGGCGGGCGTGTAGCGCGTAGACGTCTCATGGTGGATACCGCGGAAGGCGAGAAAGGTCATGGTCTCACCCATCTACTCACCACTGCGATTGGGGTGAAAGCGGCAAAGAGGATGACCACACTCGCGCTCCACAAGGACAAACTATTGCTGGATGGCTCGGGCGACATCGCTTTCCTGCCGAAGACCCAGCGGTAGGGAGAATAGTCATCAGTGAGGGTGAGGACATAGCGGCCATGCTCTCCGACGGACTTGGTGTGAAGAGGATCCATGACGTCAGAGTGGACCAGGTCGAGAGGGGCGGATGTACGGGAGGAAGACAAAGGGTATGTGGACATGTGCATCTTGCCCTCAGCGCAATCAATGCACTATGTGGGGCACGGGAGAGGAAAAGTCTCCGGGTGAAGGCCCTCGGCAGGCTGGGTGCGGAGCATGCTATCTACGACAGCAGAGTGGACGTGGCAAAGGCGGCGGTGCAAGAGGCGGGTGTGCTAAGGGAAGAGCATGCTGGTGACAAACACATGGCCTATGGCGGCCAATGGGAAGGAGACTGAAGGAGAGGAGGACCGACGGGGGACATGCTACAGGTTGCCACGGGCGGCGGCGTACAGTACGACAAGACGAGACAGACTTAACGACACAGTGACAACACCAAGCGAGTGCACAACGTCCATGCTCATGCAGTCAAGGGCAGTGACGAACAGGAGGCTGAGCTCAAGACCTGGGATGAAGACGACATCGGTCAGAAATACATCACCGGCAGGACCACGGAAACGAAAAACAACGACACTACGCACAGACAACACCTGTCCGGAGCCCGTCTGGACACCGAAGACATCGCCAACAGGACCGAGCATGCTAAAGGCCTCTCGAGAGGCCGTCATGTGATGCGTGGCCCCGGAGTCGATGATCCAGGTCTCAGCAGGGTCCTGGACCGGGGTCGCTAGATCACTAATGGTCACATGGCAGGAAGCAAGAGAGGCGGACGCGGTGGAAGGGGGCGCGAACCGGGACTACCAGTCATCAAGCCACGCAACGTCGTCATGGAGGGGGATAGAGGAGTCCACATGAGACAACAAGAAAGACAAGGAAACGGGACACGACTGTAGCTCAATCTCATTCATGCAGGGCTGGGCAGGAGAGCAGGAAGTGACGCGACTCACACTTCCCTTGGGGGGAGGGCGAGGCAGGCCGAGTTGGAGCGCGATGAACTGCTTCAGCTGACGCTCGTGGGAGGACGGCCGGGGAGTGTAGAACGAGTGCGGAGTGATGGCACCGGAGCCCAGGTAGGAGGAGGATTGTGCAAGCAAAGGAAACGGAGGCACTGACGGCTGCGGCACTGGTGGCTGCTGGACTGCCAAAGCTGTCAGAGTGGCGGAGCTGCTAGACGAGGCCAAGGCGTCAGGACCGGCGGCAGCTACGGCGGCGAAGGCAAGACGGCGCTCCCGCTGGCAACGCATGGTGGTGATGACGCGCGCCTCGTCCGTCGGGAAAGGACACATTGTACCACCCGTACCCGGGCTTGCCACAGTTGTGGCAGACCGAGCCACCACCGCTAGACCCGGTCGACGGCTGCTGCTACTGCTGCGGTAGACCATTGCCTTTCTTGTTCCGGCACTTCTTCTTCCCCGAAGATGATGAGGTAGCTGCGGCGAAGGAAGTGACGGCCACGGAGGCGACGGCGGGGGAGGCGAGATCCTCCGTGCACTGGAGTCGAGACTCCAGACGAGCTTCTTCAATCTGGAGGAAGAGCTCGTATACCCAAGGCATGAGGGTGCCTTGGGCCGCCATGGTAGAGAGGACGTCCTAAGAGTAGTGCATGAAGACATCCGCGTACGCATCGGTGGCGCCGTGCTTGATGGTGAGGAGCGCGGCCAGAGGGGGTGGGGTAGAGGTGCCGAGACGATGAAGGATATCCTCCGTCCACTACGAGTAGGCGGTGACCGTCTCGGTCTCCCCCATGTACAGGGAGTTGAACTCCCGCAGCAGACGGCTGGTCTAAACCTCCCTAGACAGGCGATGGGGACGAGTAAGGACATGCCACGCGGCTGCTGGGTCTGGGGTGGCGCCGGCGGTGAAGTCGTCGAGGAAAGGCTCTAGGGCGAGGCAAGAAGTCGGAGGGGCGACAAGGACGAGGGCACGTGTAGCGCGACCAGCATCATACAACTTGTCGGCCTGGGTGGGGTCATACGGGAGGGTGTAGTATGCGCACATGCCCTCACCTTGCGCCCAGATCCGGAAGCTAAGCTCCCAGCTCCGGAACCGCTCGCTGGCCTGAAGCGGGGGAGGCGGCATCTCAAAGTCCTTCTGCCTGCGGCCGGCTCCGAGAGTGGGGCCGAGGACGGAGGTCACCGTCTGCCGCTGGCGCTGAGTCTGCTGTCGCGCTAGGTAATGCGTGGCGGTGGACACAACAGGGCTGGCGTATCCTGGAGGAATAAATGGTGGCAGCATACTGGTGGCAACGTGGGAGGCCAATGGCTGCAGCGCTACAAGCTGCTGCCTCAAGGCGACGAGCTATTGCTGAAGAGCAGCCAGGGGGTCAAGGTTACCGGGGTTGCCGCCAACAACGCTAGAGGGTTGCTGTTGCTGCTACTGCTACTACTGCTACTGCTGCTACTACTGTTGCTACTGCTACCACTACTACTGCTACTGCTACTACTATTGCTGCTGCTGCTACTTCTGTTGTTGTTGCTGTTGTTGTTGCTGCTGTAGCTGCTGCAGCTGCTGTAGGAAAGGGGGGCTGGGGGTCCCCCCAATAGGGGAGGACCTCTCCTTAGAGGGGCTGTTAGTCAAAGTGGCTTATGGTGCCTCTCTTCCTCTCTTTTTTTTTCTCTTTTGTATGCTGCTGATGTCAGTAGTGACATCAGCCAAAGATGGCTGACGTCAGCAGAGGCTAGTGTGATGTGTACAGGGCTACTGTTTCCCCCCCATTTTTTGTGTTGTTGATGATGTCAGCAGTGACGTCAGTGGACGGCTCGTGATGTCAGCAGTGGTTGATGTAGCCGATGCTGCGCGGCTGCAGCCGTTGTTGCTGCTGCTACTGCTGTTGCTGTTGCTGCTGGTACTGCTACTGCTGCTGCTGCTGCTACTACTGATGTTGCTGCTGTTGTTGCTGCTGCGACTGCTGGCGGGGTCGGGATCTTGTTTTTTTTCTTCTTTCTCGTCGCTACGACTTTGTTGCTCGCTGCGAGCGACGAGCCGCAAGTAGTGAGCTCGCTGCTCGCTGCTTGTTGCAAGGAGCAAGCTCGCTACCAGCAGCTCGCTGCTTGCAGCGAGTAGCGGGCTGCGGGCAGCTGCAGCTGCGGTGCTGCTGGTTAACGCTGCACCTGCTGCTGCTACCGCCGGCTGCTGCTACTACGACCTGCTGCAAGCTGCTGCTACTATCGGCTGCTGCTCGTTGCTTCTGCTCCTACTTCTGTGGGCTACTGTTGTTGCGAGCTGTTGTTGCTGTTCGCTTCTGCTGTGTGGAGATGTTGTTGGCTGCTGCTGCCACTGCTCGCTGCCGCTGCAAGCTGCTGCTGCTGTTGGGTGCTGCTGTCAGTCACACCTAGATGATGTCGCCACGTGCGTCGTCTCCAGCAAGCGCCTGACATGGCCTGCCGCTCACCTCCTCGCGTCAAGCGTTGGGGTCAGTGTTTTCGGAAAAAATCCGGCAGCATTTCCCCTGGCCCCATGTCCGTGGAAAAAATTCTGACGCCGCCACCAGGCAGGTCAATGCTGCCGGAAAAAATCCGGCAGCATTTCCCCTGCACTGGCGCGTATGGAGGTCCGCCGGCGTTGTCTGGCACCTGTACGTCAGTCTTCTGCTGTTGTTGCTACGCTCTGGCTATGATACCAAGACAGAAATGGTAGGCAGCAGGTTGGGTTAGCCGCGCTGTTGATGCAGCGTGCGGCCTTCCACCCTCGTTGCTTAAGTCTGTTGCTCCCTCAGTCTATTGCTCTAGAGAATAAGTCTGAACGCTCTGGGTTTTCTTACTCAGAAGTGCACGCGCCAGTGTTAGCGCCAGAAAGCAACTGGAAACTGAAAGTAGCTGATTAGGAATGAAGAATAAGCAACAATGGGAGACCCCTCCAAGTTCTAGCTCCCCCCCACTACTGTAGAACTTGTTACTCAGCAAACCAGCCAATCAGAAAATAGTCCTAGACCTATTTTCTGGCAGGCAGGGTTTTCTCAGTGAGCCCTGTCAGATGCCCGACAGCCCAAAACCCGGGCATCGTCCGTTTTGCCTGAAAAGTGGACCATACCATAATACCAACGCTGCGAACGTAGTCGTGCAGTCAGAATCAGCTAGAAAAATAGTAGCAAAGAGTTACGGCTGCCCGAACCCAGGCAGTGCCTACGACAGTCTGTGATGCCAAACAAGGCCACATAGCTGGAGACATGGACCCTAGGCACAACATGATGATGCAGACGCAATGCCACAACCAGAAACAGCATTGGGTGCATGTAGACAGCATCTGCACTGGTAGTGACCACTGGCAGCCTGACCACCGAAGAGGCCTGCCGATGGAGCTGAGGGCATCGCCGGAGGGAGGAGGCTCACGCGAACTATGAGTGGGCCTTAGCGTGTGTCGGCTCCACCAAGCGACACTCCAGCAGCGTCGAGTCTCGCCATCAGTCATGTGTACGCCGATGTTCACAAGCCGGGAGGACACAAAAGAGTACAATGACAGATGCACGAAATCCAACAGTTGGCTTGTCGGGAGCTATTAGAGTTTTCTCGGTTGGTTGAGACCCGCGCACCCGGTGGATTGTACTGTTGGTTTCTGTGGCTTCGACCCATCACGACTAACGCTGATGAATTATCCATATACCCACGTTGGCGGTATATGGTAGAGGAGGGCGTGACGACACGACGGGCCTCCGGACTGTACCAAGACTTCTCCAGCACCTATGACAGATCGGCGAGACGCAGTCGATGCGTTCTGGCAGCCCTGTGGGCTTGTCGGGAGCTAGGAGAGTTTTCTCGGTGGGTTGAGACCCGCGCACCCGGTGGACAGTACCGATGCGACGAGGAGACCCGGTGGCTATACTAACGCTTCCGATGTTCGGAAAGCCGTGTGTGATGTTTGGACGTTGTTCTGAGTTTTTCTGGCACTACTCCTATTTTCTCGGTGGTCAAGACCCGGGCACTCGGAGAGCTATTCCGGTGCCTCGAGGAGACCACCGTTATTTTTATCGTGGTGCAAGTGGTGTGTTCTCCCGCCTGACTCGTTTGGGTTCAGCGGGGATGACAGGGCCTAGTGCGGCTTGCTGCCGGCGCCCCTACTTAAGCCCGCTAGGGGCTCTATTGTACTTTTCTCCTTGTTCTTTTATATCCAGCGTTCCAGACTTAGCCAAATTCTTGCTGTCTTGCATCGCACTCATATACAGAGCTCATGTTCATTTTTGCATGGGCTTGCATACCCTAAAATATTTCCAATTTGGTATGTGAGCAGCAGAAGCAAGAGCAGTGGGTGGAACGCAAAGAGAACGCATCACGTGGCGCCACGCCGGTAGCAGCATGGGGGAGCACAAAATGACTACATGTGAATGCAATAGGGGCGGTGAGCCGCTACAGTAGCATTAGGGATTGCGGCGGCAATAGCAGTAGCAGTAGTAGACGTGGCAACCGCGGCAGTTGAAGTGCCACACAGCAGGAGGAGTAGCGGCAGCGTAGCCGCTCAAAGCAACAGCAGCTGTAGCAACGCATCAGCCAATGCAGCAGTGATGTCAGTAGCAGTAGCATATAGTAGCAGCAGCAGTAGCATATAGCAGCAGCAGCAGTAGCCACTATAGCAGCGGCGGCTGGAGCAGCAGCAGCAGCGTGTAGCAGCAGCAGCAACTGCGACAGCAACAAGCAACAGCAACAGCAACGGCAGCAACAGCAAGCAGCAGTAGTAGCTGCTCCGCAGAGCAGTAGCAGCAGTAGAAGTAGCAACAACAGCAGAAGCAGTAGCAGCAGCAACCACAATAGCTACACCTGTCGCTACAGCTGCTGCTGCCGTTGCGAGGAGTGCCTCGCAGCCCTCCTCTAGGAGGGGGCCGTCTGAGGGGGCCTGTCGACCCCGTTCGCACCCCCCCTCCTCTCCTTCTCAAGGGGGCCCTCGGAGGGCCCCGCCGTGCCCCTCCGAGGGGCCCTTTGGAGGGGCCCCGTCGGCCTTGTGGACTCCCTCGGCCCCGTCGACCCCGTCGGCTGACCGACGGAGGGGCCGGGTGAAAGGGGCGGACTGGACCCCCCCTTCTCTTCCCTCCTCACTCGCTCGCAAGCTTGCGAACGAGCGAGCGAGGAGCCCACGCCCCTCGTTTTATTTTTTTTCGAAGCGAGGGGCGACCTGACCCCTCGTCCTTTGCATTTTTTTGTGGGGGCCTCCTCCCCTTTCTCTTAGGTGGCATTCGAGACAAGGGGCGAGTGTGCATCTGTGAGGGAGTGGTGATCCAAGGTGACAAAAAAAGGGAGGGGGGATGGAAAAAGAAGAGAAATAGAGGAAAAACAAACAAAAAAACAAAAGAAGGAAAAAATCTTCCAATCCCTGCCGCCTAACACCGCAGCCGCAACCCGTCCAGGAACGGCTACCACACTCGTAGCAGCCATAGCAAGGATAATAGCTTCCGCGGCAATAATGGCAGTCGGTGGAGTGTCGACGACTGCATAGTGCAGAGCAGTTGCTGCAACGCTTGTAGTCTGCCCTTCCCGGCCGACAGCGGACTCTCGTCGGCAGCGACTTCTTTTTCGAGACGCATCATGGACCGGCGTCTCTCTGGGACGTGTGGATTGGTGCGCGCACGTCATCCCATAGGATCGACGGCAGATTCGAGTCTGTGCATCTCCGAGGAATGGGTTGTTCACCGCTTGGAGTAGCAGCTACATCTGGAGCCACCCCCTTCTGATCCTGGAGCAGTCTTCGCTCAGTTAGTGGTAGCACCATTAGTAGCCGCAGCTAGTCAAACTCCATACTCCAGGCGTGCTATGGTAGTGCAGCTCACTCAGTCTGGTCACGTTTGCTGACCCTAACACCGTGACCTCCGGGAGTGACAGTACCTATTGGTCTCATCCTCTCCCGCGGCTTGGAGTTTACCACCGGGAGTAGGTTCCCTCGGCACCTATCCATCGTCCGGTGCACGATATGAGTGCGCGGACATTTGAGCAGGCGTCCTACGCGTTCGCCTATTGTTACTGTGGTGATGGACGTCATGATTGGCGTCGCTGCCGGACACGTCCTCGCGGCTGGCATCCACCTTGGCTTCAGCCTCGTCCGAGCCTACGTCCTCCACAGCATACGGATCTGCAGGCGTTGGTAGATCCCCTAGTTGGACCTCTGGCGAGCATATTCGCCGAGATTCACGGCCTGCGGCAGACGGTGCAGCGGCTTTGTAACCTCGTCGTCACTGAGCGTGCTTCTACTACTAGTTTGTCGATGAACTCTTCGACCACATCTCCTTCATCCTCTCTTCCTTCCTCATTCGATGGTGTCCATTCAACTTCACCTGTCGGCCTGTCCCAGGCTGCCACCATCCTCTCGATCCTCCACTCTCTTACGCCCATGATGCCACCTCGCGATGACATGTCTTCATGCAGTCGTTCTACTCGTGTGTCCCTGTAGCTTCGGCGTCAGCGCTCTACACACCGTACTCGCGGCGGTTTTGATACATCCTCCACGTCCTCGGCTTCTGTTGCTATACCTATCGAGGGGGAGTGTGGTCACCGCGCATTTCTTGTTGTGACCTTAGCGACAGGATCCGCACTTGTGCCAGGCCGTGGTGCCCAAGCGTCCGCTCAGGCAGACTCAGATGATACGGTGACAGCACATGGCGTGGAGTCTGATCCCAACATGGCATTCATGGTGGAGACTTGCCTGCCATCGTCCGGGCTGGATCCAGATCTTCCACAGCAGCAGGTGACATCAGGAGGAGCGTAGGGACGGCGTCCCTGGACGGTGCCACTCGCGGCTCCGTTCGGTGGAGGCCCAGGGGTGGCACACGAGTCCCGTACGGTTCGGGATACATCTACCGGACTTTTGGGGGAGAGTGTGCAGATGACTCACACCAGTCCGACAGGTGTTGGAGTAATTGGGACGTGCATGTCATCGAGGTCGACATCTACGCTAGGGCAGAAGCCAGACATTCTATAACAATAGCTTACATCAGGAGGAGTGCAGGTCCCACGTGCCTTGGCGGTGCCACTCGCGACTCCGATCGGTAGCGACCTGGCAGTGGCACAGGAGTATCGTGCAGATCAGGATGTCCCATACGGATTTCCGGGGGTGTTGGTCCACGGGACTCACACCAGCCTGACAGCGGTCGTAGTGCATGAGTAAAGTTGGCCGACTGGTCTTTTAGAGGTTGAGGCATTCTTGAGAGCAGCAGTTCTGAGAGATTCCATTGGGACATATGCTACAGCAGACACAACAGGCTTCACCGTCTCATATGCGCTACCTGAGGACCAGCTTCAGCGTGAGGAGTCGTCCATGTTCCTACAGTCTCCGGGTTCCCGTACACACGACGGAGCAGCAACATACATGGCGGAGTCAGATGGTGAGACAGTGCGTGAGCGCCAGGTGCGCTTGCTAGTCGCCTTGACACGCATTGTCGAGCCAGAGTTTTGCACACATGTGTCCACTACGGCGAAAGTCAAGGACACTGGAGCAGATCCATACACGCGGATGGAGTCACATCGTCAGCAGGAGCTGAGTTCTGCCCCCTCGTTTTCACCTGTTGGTGACCCTGCTGATAACATCGACGTTGAGAGTGGCAGTACCTGTATGGATGACATTTCTACATGCTCCGTGGACTCTGACGACTCCTCCTTCTCCTTCTCTCTCGGCATGCAACCGCTCACTCCTCGTATGATAGACACGAGCTGTGGTGTGGATGTGACGCCTGCATCTGCATCCGATGTTGCAGCATCTCAGTACATTGCGTGTTTGGTTGACCCCTAGGAGGATGCAGCAGCACCGGCTCCATCGTCTTCAAAAGTAGAGATGCAGATAGAGTTGTACTCTCGAGTTCTACAGTCTGCATGTGCAGCATCCTGTGAGGCAGAGCTTATGCTACACGAGGCAGACGTGGGCCATCTCCACATGTCTGAGGCAGATTACGCCGACCTACAGGAGCGTGTAGTGATGCTGCAGCGGGAGATGATGGCAGCATGTGAGCGATTCTCAGAGGAGGGGAGCATCACTACTATCGACACGAGCCTTTTGCCACCAGCATCTGGTACACCCATACTCGGGGAAGATCTTGTAGCAGCTCTGAGTATGACATTTGACGGAGGCACTACCATAGGAGAGCTGAGCGTGCCTTCAGTTTCCTCAATCGTCGCTCCTGTCGACTCCGTCATCGCTCCTCCTTGTGTGGCTGCCATCACGCACCTTCGTCCACCCGACTCAGCTACTCCATCGTCACCTTCGTCCATGAGTGGTGATCCGGTTCGTCACTCCAACCCTCTTCTTCTGGCCGCACACACCTGTGCCTCAGGGTGCTCTATCTCGCCTCGGAGGCCAGCTCCGCCACTTCATCCACGCTTGCTTGCTGCTCGCCCATTCCCTTTCCTCCGGCGTACACACATGCATCGCCGTACAGCGGTCAGAGGAGAGACTGTCAGTTGGAACCCTTGGCAGTCACGCGAGGACTGGCACACTTCAGGTGATGTAGATTGACGTGAGGATTCGCAGTTGGAGACATCACTTAGTCTTTGAGCATGGGAGCCGACTCCCACGTGACAGGGGGAGCTATCTCTACATGATGGACACACCACATGACTCATCGCCCAGGATCTGTTCAGGTACGATATCAGCATCTCCATCGAGGACATCGTTGCCAGTTTCATCTGCCCAGGGGGAGTGTTGTGTAGACCTCGACCTGTTGCGACGTCATGGGAGATGCATGGCGAGGTCCATGCGTTGTTGTGAGCATCTACAACATCCAGCGTGTGGCTCATGCTACGTGCCTGCACAACTGCATGTGGATGGTAACACACTATTGGTCAAGACCTGGACACTTGGTAGGTTGTACCAGTGTCACGAGGAGACCATGTGATTGTGTGTCTTGGTGTGTGGCTATACTACGTGTGGTATGTGCATGCGAGTTGGGTGTCTCTTAGTGGTCAAGACCCGGACACGTGGTGAGTTGCACCCGTGTTACGAGGAGATCCTCCCATGATCATTTATTCGCATGATGATGCTATTGTGTTGGATTGCTCGTAGCGGTTGAGACCCGGGCACTGGTACCGCAAGTGTCACAAGGAGACCATTTTGTCGTCTCACATGTGTATGATGTGCATTACACTGGTTTGTGCGCGTGTGCATCACTCCTCTCATGGTTGAGACCCAGACACTTGGTGAGATGTGCCAGTGTCGAGGGAGATCTTCGATGGGTAGCAGATTAGTGTGTGTGTGGTTTACCGGTGCACATTGTGGTTTGGTATACAATGTTCTTCTGTGCCTTCGTTCATGTGTTGTGGCGTGGACGGCTATGTCAGCCAGGGGGAGTGTTGGTTTGTGTGGCTTCCACCCGTCACGACTGACGCTGATGTATTATCCATATTCCCACATTGGCGATATATGGTAGAGGAGGGCGTGACGACACGACGGGCCTCCGGACTGTACCGAGACTTCTCCAGCACCTACGACAGTGTCGGCGAGACGCAGTCGATGCGTTCTGGCAGCCCTGTGGGCTTGTCGGGAGCTAGGAGAGTTTTCTCGGTGGCTTGACCCGGTGGACTGTACCGGTGCGACGAGGACACTCCGAAGGCCTGTCGTGTCGTCTCACGCTCTCCTCCACCATATACCCCCAATATGGGTATATGGGTAATCCATCAGCGTCGGTCATGACGGGTGGAAGCCACACAAACCAACACTCCACCTGGCTGACATGGCCGTCAACGCCGGAAGAAAGTGAGCCAAGGCACAGAACAACAATGTATGGCAAGCCATAATATGCATTAATTAACTCTCTCACACACACACATCTGCTATCCATCTATGGTCTCCCTGGACACTGGCACAGCCCACCAAGTGTCTTGGTCTCGACCATGAGAGGAGTGATGCACACGCACACAAACCAGTGTAATGTACATCATACACATGTCAGACGAATAGATGGTCTCATTGTGACACTGGCGGTACCAGGGCCCGGGTCTCGACCGCTATGAGTAATCCAACACAATAGTATCATCATCCAAACACAGGATCATGGGAGGATCTCCTCGTAACACGGGTGCAATGCACCACGTGTCTGGGTCTCGACCACCAGCTCGCATGAACATGCCACACACAGTATAGCCACACACCAAGACACACGATCACATGGTCTCCTCGTGACATTGGTATAACGTACCAAGTGTCCGGGTCTCGACCAACAGGGTGCTACCATCTACATGCAGCTGTGCAAGCACATAGCATGAGCCACATGCGGGATGCTGTAGATGCTCACAACAGAGCATGGACCTTAACATGCATCTCCCATGACGTCGCCTCAGGTCGAGGTCCACTCAACACTCCACCTGGGCAGATGAACCTGGAAGCGATGTCCTCGATGGAGATGTTGATGCCATAGCTGAACAAATCCTGGGCGATGAGTCATGTGGTGTGTCCATCATGCATAGATAGCTCCCCCTGTCACGTGCGAGTCAGCACCTGAGCTCAAAGACAAAGTGGTGTCTCCGGCTACGAGTCCTCATGTGAATCTGCATCACCATGAGTGTACCAGCCCTGGCGTGACAGCCAAGGGTCCCAACTCACAACCTCTCCTCTCTCTACTCTACCGCGATGCATCTGTGCATGACGGAGGAAAGGGAATGGACGAGCAGCACGCAAGCGTGGATGAAGTGGCGGAGCTGGCCTCCGAGGCAGGATAGAGAACCCTGAGGCACAGGGGTATACCGCCGGAAGAGGAGAGCTGGAGCGACGAAACGGATCACCACTCGTGGATGAAGATGACGATGGGGCAGGTGAGTCGGGTGGATGAAGGTGCGTGACGGCAGTAGAAGAAGGAGGAGCGATGATGTGGTCGACAGGAGCCAGGATGGCGGAAGCCGAAGGCACGCTCACCTCTCCTGTGACAATGTCTCCAACGGACGTCATACTCGGAGCTGGTACAAGATCCTCCCCGAGTATGGGTGTGCCATATGCTGCTGGCGGAAGGAGCGTACCGATAGTAGTGACGCTCCCCTCCTCTTAAAATCGCTCACGCATGGCCATCACCTCCCGTTGTAGCATGACTACACGCTCTTGCAGGTCAGCGTAATCTGCCTCAGACATGTGGAGGTGGCCCATGTCTGTCTCGCGGAGGATAAACTCTGACTCAGTGGATGCTGCACATGCAGATTGTATAATTCGTGAACACAACTCCATCTGCATCTCTGCTGCTGAAGATGATGGAACTGGTGTTGCTGCATCCTCCTTGGGGTCAACCAGACTCGCTATGTGCTAAGACACTGGAACATCGGATGCAGCTGCAGGAGTCGCATCGACACCATAACTCGTGTCTGTCACACGAGGAGTGAGCGGTCGGATGCCGAGAGAGAAGGAGAAGGATGAGTCATTAGAGTCCGTGGAGCATGTGGAAATGTCGTCAGTGCACGTACTACCACTCTCAGCGTCGATGAGTTCAGCAAGGTCACAGCAGGTGAACACGAAGGGGCAGAACTCAGCTCCTGCTAACGAGGTGGCTCCATCTGCGTGTAGGGATCTGCTCCACTGTCCTCAACTGCCGCCGTAGTGGACACAAGTGTGTAGGACACCGGCTCGACAACGCCCGTCAAGGCAACCAACAAGCATAACTGGCGCTCACGCAGTGTCTCGCCGGGAAGGCTGGTCGCTGTCACCTGCTCGATGATGGAGTAAGGACCATCATCTGACTCCGTCATATATGTCGCTGCTCCGTCGTGGGTACGGGAACCCGGATGATGTAGGAACATGGACGACTCCTCACGCTGAAACTGGTCCTCATGTACCGCAGATGAGACGGTGGAGCCTGCTATGTCTGCTGCAGCATATGCCCCAGGGACGTCTCTCAGAACTGCTGCTCTCAAAAATGCCTTAACCTCCAAAAGACCAACTGGCCGACTCTGCTCATGCACTGCGACTGCTGTCGTACTGGTGTGAATCTCGTGCGCCAACGCCCCCTGAGATCCGTGTGGGGCATCCCGATCCGCACAATACTCCTGTGCCACTGCCAGGCCACCACCGATCGGAGTCGCGAGTGGCATCGTCCAAGCACGCGGCACCTGCACTCCTCTTGATGCAACCTGCTACTGTAGAACGTCCGGCTCCTGCCCCGGCGTAGATGTCGAACTCGATGTCACACATGTCTCAAGTCCTGCAACCTCCGCCAGACTGGTGTGAGCCTGCTGCACACACTTGTTGGCCTGAGGGTGAGTGTGCACCCTGGAGGGTCCCTAGCAATGGCTGGTTCACACCACCAACTGTTTTTGGAGAGACTGAAACTGTGGAGGCAACTTGTTCCAAGGATGGCAGAAAACTAGTCAGAGAGTGTGGCAACATTTTTGGCCTCAATTGACTGGGAATGAACACTTGATCAAGGCTCAACTGCAGTGGCATTTTATAGCCACTGATCTAAGCTTTCCAGAACACCAAAGCATGCCAGATTTGAAGCTTCCTAGCAGATTCTATGGCTTCTAGAGTGGCCCTTGGTAGGCTGTCCTTTTCCCACCTAGGAAGGCATCCCTTCCCTCCTCTAGAAGCTTCTGCCCCTTCCTAGATTCCTCAGCTTGCTTCTAGTAGGAGGGAAGGTGTCCAGAAGACCAAGACACCTCTAGATGCCTTGTAGGACAAGTCAGCCCTTCTAGAAGGTGTGCCACCTTTCTGGACCCTCACCTGGCCTTCTAGAAACTTAAAGAGGAACTCTAGAGGTTGAGCTAGCTTCCTGGCATCTATTTTCCACCTCCCTTAAGGCAGGGCAGAATTTCATCTTGTGGGACCTGAACCCGGGCCCCTACCTCTAGAGGTGGACACCATTAACCACTAAGCCACTAAGGCTTGTCTTTTTGGTGTTCCTTTTTGGAGTCACTCCTGCCATGGTGAGGAGCATCACTCCAACAATCTCCCCCTTGCGCATCACCCATGGCAGTTGTCCATGCTCAGCCTGCAACTGAAGAGGCTTGGGAAAGCCCAAGCTCCATACAAGTAGCATCATGCCTGTCCTTGGGTTGCGCCTTTGTCATGGCATCAGCAAGCATGTGCTTTGTGCCGCAGTGCACAAGCACAACATCACCCATTGCAACGAGGTCTCGTGCAAAGTGATGCCGGATCTCTATGTGCTTGGTCCTCCGGTGTAGCCCAGGGTTCTTGGTCAGGCTGATGGCACTCATGTTGTCAACATTGAGTGTTGTTGGCTTCTTTTGCGGCACCCCAATCTCCTTGAGCAATCGCCGCAGCCATAGTGCCTCCTTTGCAGCTTCTGCGAGCGCAATATACTCCGCCTCAGTGCTGGATAGAGCCACACTGTCCTGCTTCCGGCTTGCCCAAGACACTGCTACACCACCAAGCACAAAAACATAGCCTGATGTTGACTTGCGGTCATCAACGTCACCTGCCCAGTCAGCATCAGAGTAGCCAACCAACTCGAGGGAGTCAGTCCGGGCTCCCCCTCCAAACACAAGTCGCGGATGTGTCGTTGCCTTCAAGTAGCGGAGGATTCTCTTCACCGCTTGCCAATGTAGCGGCCCCGGATCAGCAACATAGCGGCTCACTTGTCCTTTAGCAAAGGCAAGATCAGGCCGCGTCGCCACCATGGCATACATTATGCTGCCAACTGCGGACTGGTACGGTACTCCAGCCATCTCCGCCTTCTCGTCCTCCGTGCTCGGGCCCATGCTCGAGCTCAGCTCACATGTCGTTGTCATAGGTGTGCCGAGGGGGTTGCACTCCTCCATGTTGTAGCGGCGGAGCACCTCCTGCACATATTTTTCTTGACCCATCTCCAGCGTGCGTGCTTTGCGGTCCCTCTTGATGGCGATGCCCAGGTAGTACTCAAGCTCGCCCATGTCTGTCATCTTGAACCGGCCGCCAAGCTGTTGCTTCAGGCTCTTGAGGTCCCCCTCATCCGAAGACACAAGGATGAGGTCATCCACGTAGAGTACGACAATTTGGTGGAGTCCTGGCTGATGACGCACGTACACGCTGTGATCGGCCTCGCAGCGCTTGAAGCCAAGCTCACCCATGAAACTATCCATATTGAGGTACCACATGAGCGGAGCTTGCTTCAATCCATAGAGCGCCTTGCGAAGCCGGCACACCTTCCATTGCGGCGCATCCACCCCCTCTGGCACCTCCATGTAGACTTCCTTGTCCAGGTCGCCATTGAGGAACGCGGTTTTCACGTCCATTTGGTGGATTTCGTAGTCGCGTGCCGCTGCCACCGAGAGGATAGTACGGATGGAGGCAAACTTGGCAACTGGTGCAAAGGTCTCGTCGTAGTGCTCCCCTTTTCTCTGGGCATATCCTTTCGCCACCAGCCGCGCCTTGTACCGCTCCACCTTCCCCTCCTTCGTGAGCTTCTTCCGGAAGATCCACTTGGAGCCGATGATTTTCTAGCCCTCCGGCCGGTCAACCAGCTCCCAAGTGCCGTTCTCCTCGTGGGAGGCAAGCTCAGATTTTATTGCTCCCTCCCACTCAGCCCCATCCTTTCGCTGCAGTGCCTCCTTTACAGATTGAGGCTCCTCTTGCGTGAAGAAGGCTTGTGCAAACCCAGTCCAAATGCCCTTGTCCGCATCATACCTTTTTGTCCTTCTTCGCACACGGTTACTCGTGCGGGGCTCCCTTTTGGCGCCATCCTCTCCAAGTGCCTGCTCCCCCTCTCTTAGAGACCTTGGAGACATCTGTCGACTCCCCACCTCCATGTCCATCTCCGGTGCTTCGGATTCCTCATCCGAACTGGCCGGAATAAAGTCTGCCGCTCGCCCATCCCTCAGGCGATGCTCTCCGGTTGGTGGTGATGCGAGGATGTCACCCTCATTCACGTCCTCCGGCGTCTCCCCCTCAAGGAGTGGCATCCACTCCCCCCTCTTGGAGAGACCTGCCTCCTTGTCTGTCCAACGGCTTTTCTCGTCGAACGTGACGTCGCGACTCCGCACAATCTGCTGCCTCCTTGGGTCAAAGAGCCG
>SZWC01000888.1:15414-29282 GCA_023375785.1 Penium margaritaceum | reverse complement strand
CTTCCTCTCCCCTCCCCCCCCCCTCCTCTTCCTCTCCCCCCCCTCATCGTCCTCCCCCTCTTCATGGGAGTCCTCCTCCTCCTCCTCCTCCTCATCCTCATCCTCCTCCTCTGACCCCGCCTCCTCTTCGGCAGGGGGTACATCTTCAGCTTCATCCCCTGAGTATCCCATGGCGTCAACGTTGCTCCTGCAGGAGGCCCGCATGCGTCTCTCAGCTTCTAGCTCGGAGACACGTGCTGCCGCCATCGCCTCGGGGCTTGGGGCCGCCATGTCCGGGCATGTCCGCCGGACATGCCCCTGCTTCCCACAGCGTGCACAGATACGTCGTTTCTTGATCTTCGTGTACCTGTCCAGGCACACGGTGTCTGGCCACCCGCGCCCGCGACTTGGGCCAGGCTGCGTCCACTTGGGCTCTGCAGGCTTGACCTGGCGCACTCTTGGCAGTGGGAAGGGGGCGTTGTAGGTCCGCTTGTAGCTCAGGTTCAAGTAGCCGAGGTCGACGTACGCGACCGGGTTCAGCGCGTTCTCCAGCAGTAGGCTGCACGCGTGCGGGCACGGTACCCCATACTCCCGCCATCGCCCGCACGAACAATCCTTCGTCGTCACGTTCACGTCTCGTGGAGTGCCGTTGAGCCGCGTGGCTGTGCCCGTGTGCCATGGTCCCGTCTCGTCACCATCCAGGTCCAATGAGTACTCCCTGCTGCGGTCGCAGTTGTTCTTGAGCTTGAGGTAGAGCGTTGGCGCGACGTTGCCCTCGGCGTCGTGTGCCAACCTGCGGCGAATGTGCCACAATCGCTGCACGAACACGTGCAGGTTCACGAAACAGAAGAAAGGATACATCTTCCGCAGCTCCACCAGCTTGCCATTCAGAGACTCCATGGCGTTGCTGGTGGTATGCCCACCGCGGGAAACCGGACAGAAGAGCCTGCTCCAGCGCTCCTTCGGGATACCGGGCTCTCCATTGCCGTCCAGCAGGTAATCCACTGTTCTCAGCACTTGGCGCCGCATCTCTGTCAGACATGCGTCCCAGTTCGCCTGCGTCGTCGCGTGTGCCAGGTTCCAGAACAGTGCGTCAGACCTGCCATGGCACTTGGAGTGCACGTTCCGCATAAGATGCCACGCGCAGTACGTGTGAGTCGCCCCGGGCAGCTTGGCCTCGACAGCGTTGGCCAGTCCCTTCTCCCGGTCAGAAATGACCGTTGTTCCATGTTGTGCAGCCGTCGGGTACGATGCTGCCACCAACTCACAGAACCAGCTCCACTTGCGCTCATTTTCCCCGGACACCAGGACATATGCAACAGGCATGGCTTTGTCATTTGCGTCAAAGAATTGCATGATGAGTAGTACCTGTTTGTGGCCGTTTTTGAGGTGTGTGCCATCCATGACAAGGACCCTCCTGGTGTACTCAAAACCTCGCCTGCAGGCACCAAGTGCGATGAAGACTCGGTCGAAGGTGCCCGTGACACGGTCTTTCTCGGCTTTGGCGATAGCTAGCGGATCAACCCTCAGCACCTGCAAAATAAACCATATAAGGCCTGTTCAGCAACTGAACTATCACATAGCCGCATTGTGAAACAATCGGGAACACACAACGAAACCGGGCTAACTTACCTCCTCCACGTAACCTGGGAAAATGCTCCACGACTCCGACTTTTTGCCGTACATATTCTCCAAACAAATTTTCTTCGCACGGTAGAGTGTGGTGTATGGGACCTTCGTGTTGGCCACTTCTGTCACGACCGCTTGCAACGCCTTTGGCTTCACCGACGGGTCCCTGGCGATGGTGCTCTCAATCTGCCGTGCCTGTTGGTTTTTGCGCATCTCTCATTGTGCTCTGTTGTGTCCTCCTGGCTTGTGTACATCGGCGTGCAGATGACTAACGGCGAGACTCGACGCTGATGGAGTGTCATCCGGTGGAGCCGACTCACGCTGAGATCTACTCGTAGTTCGCTGGAGCCTCCTCTCTCCGGCGACGTGCTCAGCTCCATCGGCAGGCCTCCTCGGCGGTCGTGCTGCCGGCGGTCACTGCCACCGCAGTTGCTGTTTGCATGCGTCCAGCAAGTCCCATGGCGTCTGCATCGTCATGCTCTGCCTAGGGTCCTTGTTGCATGCTGCATGGCCCTGTTCGGCATCATGGACCACCGTAGGCGCTGCCCGGGTTCGGGCAGCCATAACTCTTTCCTACTATTTTTCTAGCTGATTCTGACCGCACGACTGCGTTCGCAGCGTTGGTATTATGGTATGGTCCGGTTTTCAGGCAAAACGGACGACGCCCGGGTTTTGGGCTGTCGGGCGTCTGGCAGGGCTCACCGAGAAAACCCTCCCTGCCAGAAAATAGGTCCAGAGCTATTTTCTGATTGGCTGGTTAGCTGAGTAACAACTTCTACACTAGTGGGGGGAAGCTAGAACTTGGAGGGGTCTCCCATTGTTGCTCATTCTTGATTGCTAATTAGTTACTTTCAGTTTCCAGCTGCTTTCTGGCGCTAACACTGGCGCGCGCACTTCTGAGTAACAAACCCAGAGCTTCCAGACTTAGTCTCTAGAGCAATAGACTGAGGGGGCAGATGACTTAAGCAACTAGCGTGGAAGCCCGCACGTTGCATCAACAACGCTGCTGGCCCAACCTGCTGCCTAGAATTTCTCTCTTGGTATCAGAGCCAGAGCGTAGCAGCAGCAGCAGCAGAAGACTGACGTACAGGTGCCGAACAATGCTGACGGACCTCCATACGCGCCAGTGTAAGGGAAATGCTGCCGGATTTTCTCCGATAGCATTGACCCGCCTAGTGGCGGCGTCAGAATTTTTCCCACGGCCAGCAGGCCAGGGGAAATGCTGCCGGATTTTTTCCGGCAACACTGACCCCACGCTTGACGCGAGGAGGTGAGCGGCCGGCCACGTCAGGCCCTTGCTGGCGACGACGCACGCGGCGACGTCCTCCAGGTGTGACTGACAACAGGAGCCAGTAGCAGCAGTAGCAGCTTGCCGCAACAGCGAGCAGCGGCAGCAGCGGCGAGCAGCAGCACCACACAGCAGCAACTGGTAGTAGCAGCAGCTCGCAGCAGCAGCAGCCCGTAGCAGCAGCAGCTGGCAGTAGTAGCAGTGGCAGTGAGCAGCAGCCGACAGCAGCAGCAGCAGCGCGTAACAGCTCGCAGTAGTAGCAGCCGGCGGCAGCAGCAGCAGCCGGCCGCAGCAGCAGCAGCAGCAGCGCCTGCAACAACAGCCGTAGCAGCAGCAGCCGCAGCTGTCCGCAGCTCGCTGCTCGCTGCGAGCAGCGAGCTCGCCGCCCGCAGCGAGCAGCGAGCAGCAAGCAACCAGCTCGCTACTTGCAGCTCGTCACGCGCCGCGAGCAGCGAGCTCGCAGTGACAAGCAAGAGAAACACACAAAAAAACGTGCAGGGACCCCCCCCAGCCCCCCCTGTTCGCTGCAGGCGGGGCAGCAGCAGCAACAACCGCAACAGCAGCCACAACAGCCGCAACAGCAGCCAAAGCTACTACAGCAGTCGAAGCCGCAGCCGCAGCCACAACAGCCGCAGCTACAGCAACAGCAGCAGCCGCAGCAGCAGTAGCAGCCGCAGCCGCAGCCACATCAGCAGCAGCAACAGCAGCAGGGGCCGCAGCAGCCACAGCAGCAGCCGCAGCTGCAGCCGCAGCAAGCAGCGGCAGCAGCTGCAGCAGCAGCAGCAGTCGCAGCTGCAGCCACAGCAGCAGCAACAGTAGCAGTAGCAGCCGTAACAGCTGCAGCAGCAACAACAGCGGCAGCAGTAGCAGCCACCGCGGCAACAACAACAGCAGCTGTCACAGCAGCCGCAGCAGCAGCCACAGCAGCAGCGATGGCAGCACCAACAACCACGGTTGCAGCCCCACAACGGCGGCTGCATCAACCGCTGCTGACGTCAGCGGCCGTTCGCTGACGTCACTACTGTCATCACTGCTGACATCATCAACAATAAAAAACAAAAACACAGGGGGCAACACAGTAGCACTACAAACACGTAATAGCCTCTGATGACGTCAGCCATCCTCAACTGACGTCACTGCTGACATTAGCAGCATACAAACAAAAAGAAAAAAAAAACAAGGGACACTAAATCATGGCTGGTAGTCCCGATGAGGAGGGGTCCTCCTCTGTTGGGGGGACCCTTACCCCTCCTTTCTTGCAGCGACTGCAGCACCAGCAGCAGCAGCAGTAGCAGTAACAACAGTAGTAGCAGTAGCAGCAGCAGCCGCCGCCATCGCAGCAGCAGCAGCCGTCGCCGCCGTAGCAGCAGCAGCCGCCGCCGCCACAGCAGCAGCAGCCGAAGCAGCAGCACAGTAGCAGCAGCCGCCGCCGCCGCCGCAGCAGCAGCAACCGCCGCCGCTACAGCAGTAGCAGCCGTCGCCGCCGTAGTAGTAGCAGCCAAAGCAGCAGCAGCAGCAGTAGGAGCAGCCCACTGGTGTCGTTGGCGGCAACCCTGACCCCCTCGTTGCTCTTCAGCAACAGCTCGCCGCCTTGACGCAGTAGCTTGCAGCGCTACAGCCAGTCGCCTCCCAGACCGCTACCAGTGTGCTGCCGTAATTCATCGCTCCAGGGCACGCCAGCCCCGCTGTGTCTGCTGCCACGGACTACCTGGCACAGTAGTAGACTCAGCGCCAGGGGCAGACAGTGACCTCCGTCCTTGGCCCCACTCTGGGTGCCGGCCGCAAGCAGAAGGACTTTGAGACGCCGCCGCCGCCGATTCAGGCTGGCGAGCAATTCCGGAGCTGGGAGCTCAGCTTCCGGATCTGTGCGCAGGGTGAGGGCCTGTGGACCTACTACACCCTCCCTTACGATTCCACCCAGGCCGATCAGCTGTATGACGCTGGTCGCGCCGTCCGTGCCCTTGTCCCAGTCGCCCCTCCAGCTTCTCGCCTTGTCCTGGAGCCCTTCCTCGGCGACTTCACCGCTGGCGACATCCCAGACCCTACAGCCGCATGGCACGTCCTCACCAGGCCCCATCGCTTGTCCAGCGACGTTGAGATCAGTCGTCTGCTCCGGGAGTTCAACTCCCTGCACATGGGGGAGACCGAGACGGTCACTGCCTACTGGCAGTGGGCGGAGGACATCTTTCGTCGACTCGGCAAATCTCCTCCGCCCCCTCTGTCCGCGCTCCTCACCATCAAGCGCGGCGCCACCATCGCGTACGCAGACGTGTTCATACACTACCCCCAGGACATCCTCTCCACCATGGAGGCCCAGGGCACCCTCATGCCCTGGGCATATGAGCTCTTCCTCCGCATTGAGGAAGCTCGCCAGGAGTCCCGGCTCCATCGCACGGAGGCCCTTGCATCCCCTGCCGTCGCCTCCCCTGCCGTTGTCTCCGTGGCCGTCGCCTCCCCCGCCACAGCTACCTCATCGTCTTTGAGGAAGAAGAAGAGAAGCCGGAACAAGAAAGGCAAGGGTCCACCGCAACAGCAGCAGCAACAGTCGTCGACCGGGTCCAGCGGTGGTGGCTCGGTCTGCCACAACTGTGGCCAGCCCGGGCACGGGTGGTACACGTGTCCTTTCCCGACGGACGAGGCGCGCGTCATCGCCACCATGCGTCTCTAGCGGGAGCGCCGTCTTGCCTCTGCCGCCGTCACCGCTGCTGGCCCTGACACTCCGACCTCGTCCAGCAGCTCTGCCACTCCGACAGCTCCGCGTGTCCCACAAACACCTGCGCCGCAGCAGTACTACCCAAAGCCATCGGCACATCCGCTTCCTTCGCCGGCTCAGTCCTCCCACTACCCGGGCTCCGGCGCCGTCACTCCGCACTCCGTCTACACTCCTGGGCCGTCCTCCTGTGAGCGTCAGCTGGAGCAGTTCATCGCGCTCCAGCTTGGCCTGCCTCGCCCTCCTCCCCAAGGAAGTGCGAGTTGCGTCACCTCCTGCCCTCCTGCCCAGCCCTGTATGATTGAGACTGAGCTACGGTCGAATCCAGTTTCCTCGTGTGTCTCGTCGTCTCCCGTGGTCTCATCTACCCCACTCCTTGACGACATTGCGTGACTTGACGATTGGCAGTCTCATTTTGCGCCTCCTTCCACCGCGTCCGCATCCCTTGCTTGCTGCCATGTGACCGTGAGCGATCTGGCGACCCCTGTCCAGGACCCTGCTGAGACCTCGATCATCGACTCCGGGGCCACGCATCACATGATAGCCTCTCGTGAGGCCTTCAGTATGCTCGGTCCTGTCGGCGATGTCTCCTCTGTCTGGACGGGTTCCTGACAAGTGTTGCCTGTCTGTGGTGTTGGCGTCGTTCGTTTCTGTGGTCCTGCCGGTGACGTCTTTCTGACCGATGTCCTCTTCGTCCCTGGTCTCGAGCTCAGCCTCCTGTCCTTGACCGCATGAGCATGGACGTTGTGCACTCGCGTGGTGTCAACACTGTGTCGTTACGTCCGTCTGGTCTTGTCGTACTACACGCCACTGCACGTGGCTACCTGTGGCACGTTCCTCGCCTCTCCTCTTCTCCTCCCGTCTCCTCCCCGTCGGCCGCCACAGGCCATGTTTTTGTCACCAGTACGCTTTCTCCTCAGCACACCCGCCTCTTCCACCGCCGCCTTTGCCACGTCCATTCTGCCGCTGTAGACAGCATGTTCCGCACCCAGTCGGCTAAGGGCCTTGACCCGGAGACTTTCCCTCTCCCGTACCCCACTGAGTGCATTGACTGCGCTCAGGGGAATATGCACCGGTCCACGTACCCCTTGTCTTCTTCCCGTGCATCCGCCCCTCTCGACCTTGTCCACTCGGACGTCATGGGCCCTCTCCCCACCGAGTCCGTCGGTGAGCATGGCCGCTATGTCCTCACCCTTACGGACGACTATTCTCGCTACCGTTGGGTCTTCTGCCTTCGGCAGAAGAGCAATGTTGCCCGAGCCATTTTGGACTGGCTTGTCCTCGCGGAGCGCGAGTGTGGCCGCCCTCTTCGCCGCTTTCGCTCCGATCGCGGCGGGGAGTANTCCACTCTGCCGCCGTAGAGAGCATGCTCCGCACCCAGCCGGCCAAGGGCCTTGACCCGGAGACTTTCCCTCTCCCGTGCCCCACTGAGTGCATTGACTGCGCTCAGGGGAAGATGCACCGGTCCACGTACCCCTTGTCTTCCTCCCGTGCATCCGCCCCTCTCGACCTTGTCCACTCGGACGTCATGGGCCCTCTCCCCACCGAGTCCGTCGGTGAGCATGGCCGCTATGTCCTCACCCTTACGGACGACTATTCTCGCTACCGTTGGGTCTTCTGCCTTCGGCAGAAGAGCAATGTTGCCCGAGCCATTTTGGACTGGCTTGTCCTCGCGGAGCGCGAGTGTGGCCGCCCTCTTCGTCGCTTTCGCTCCGATCGCGGTGGAGAGTACATGGGTGAGGCCACGACCTTTCTCACCTCCCGCGGGATCCACCATGAGACGTCTGCGCCCTACACATCCGCCCAGAACGGCGTCTCCGAGCGGTGGAACCGTACCATGGCCGACGCCGTTCGCACCATGCGGGTCGAGTCCGGTCTCTCGGATGGCTTCTATTTTGAAGCCATGGCCTACATGACCTAGGTCTCGAACCGGGTTCCCCACGGTCCCCTTCCCCGCCAGTCCACGCCATACCAGCACTCGTGCGGTCGGCGCGCTGACCTCCGCCCGGCTCGCGTTTGGGGCTGCGTGGCCATTGTGTGGCTGCCCGCCCCACAGCAGGGCGGCAAGCTCGCCCCCCGCGGACGCCCTTGCACCTTCCTCGGTGTGTCTCGTCAATCCAAGGCCTGGTGCTTCTGGGATCCATCCCGACACTGCATCGTCGAGTCTCGCGATGCCCTCTTCTTCGAGGACATGTTTCCCCGCGACCTCATCTGCTCCGGCTCGTCCGTGTCCCTCCCGTCGCATGGGGGAGTGGTGAGTCCATCCTCCGTTCTGTCGCTTCTGGGTGACACATCACTCCGTCCCTCTGAGCCGGTAGCCCCTGTGGCGTCCTCCGGCCCCCCCGGGCCAACAGTCCCAGCCGCGTCTGCTGGCCCCTCCGAGCTAGCTGCCCCCGTCGCGTCTGCTGGCCCCTCCGGACCAGCTGCACAAGTCGCGTCCGCTGGCCTCTCTGGGCCAGCAACGCCTGTCGTGTCCGCTGGCCCCTCCGGGCCGGTAGTCCCAGTTGCTTCCAATGGCCCATCCGGGCCGACAGCCCCAGTCGCGTCCGCTGGCCCCTCTGGGCCCGCAGCTCCTGTCGCGTCCGCTGGCCCCTCCGGACCAGCTGCCCCAGTCGCGTCCACTGGCCCCTCCGGTCCGGCAGCCTGAGTCGCGTCCGCTGGCCCCTGCGGGCTGGCAGCCCCAGTTGCGTCCGCTGGCCCCTCCGGCCCAGCAGCTCCTGTCACGTCTGCTGTCCCCTCCGGGCCAGCAACGCCTGTCGCATCTGCTGGCTCCTCCGGGCCGACTGGCCCCTCCGGGCCAGCAGCGCTTGTCGCGTCTGCTGGCTCCTCCAGGCCGACAGCCCCAGTCGCGTCCGCTAGCTCCTCCGGGCCAGTAGCCCCATCCGCCTCCGTCAACCCGTCGGACTCAGGGCCATCTCCTGCCCAACCGCGCTACACACGTGGCCCAGGCGGCAGCCTCCGACCTTGGCCGACAGTGAGCACGCAAACCGTCGCACCGCGTCCCGTGGCGCCTCGACCCCCTGTGGCTCCACGTGTCTCCTCCACTCCCACGGTCGTGACTGGGGACCCTGGCACGAAGGCTCTAGGCCTGACCACTTCCGCCATCATCGCAAACCTTCACCCGGGCTCTACACTGGGCTACGCCATGTTTCATCACGAGCATCGGCATGTTGTTGTGGCTGCACTCGCCCGCATCCCACCTGGGGCTCGTGATGCACACGCCCTCTCAGTCCGGTCCACAGTGCGCCCAGAGGACCCAGCCACCCTACGCGAGGCTCGAGCCTCCCCTGAGGCAGCACATTGGGATGCTGCCTGCGCCGAGGAGCTCGCTGCTATCCGGCAGCACCACGTGTATGACCTAGTCAACCTCCCTCCAGGTCGGAAGGCCATTGGTGCCAAGTAGGTCTATCGGTGTAAGTGGAAGCCTGACGGATCCTTGGACAAGTACAAGGCCCGCCTCACAGCAAAGGGGTTTGCTCAGGTCTCTGGGGTCGATTATGACCAGATCTTCACCCCAGTCGGTTGGTTCTCCACTAGCCGGGCGCTCTTCAGCCTGGTTGCCCAGCACGGGTGGGAGCTGCATCAGATGGACGTGAGCAACGCGTTCCTCCATGGCTCACTGGAGGGTGAGAAGCTCTACATGGTGCAGCCCCCAGGCTTCGACGACGGCACTGGGAGAGTTTGGCGGCTGCAGAAGGCCCTCTATGGCCTGAAGAAATCGCCTCGGTGCTGGAACCAAGAGATCAGCAGCACGCTTCTCCTTAGCGGCCTCCAGCGCAGCACCGCTGACCCCGCACTGTTCGTTAGCCCGCGAGGTCAGACCTTCGCCGCAGTTCTGGTCTACGTCGACGATCTCCTCATTGCGTCGCCAGACACGGCCGCCATCCAGCGTGTCAAGGAATTGCTACACGCTGCCTACCAGATGAAGGATCTCGGGTCTGCCCGAGTCTTCCTGGGCATGGAGCTCGAGCATGATCGCTCCCAGGGCATCCTGCACGTCCACCAGGCTGCCTATGTGCAGACCCTGTCCACTCGCTTCGCCGAGGACCTACCCCTTGTGCCTAGCACATCTTCACCCATGTCACCCGATGGCCAGGTGAAGCTAAAGAGTCCTGACCCAGCTGTTGTGGGGGAGCCAGTTGATGTGACCACGTATCTGCGAGTCATCGGGTCACTGATATTCCTGGCGAGGACGACGCGTCCAGACATCGCGTTCGCCGTGAACCTCCCGGCCTAGTTCTCTCAGGAGCCGCGTTACCTCCACTTCGAGGTTGCGATCTGAGTGCTGCGCTATGTCGTCTCGACCCCTCGGCGAGGTCTCATGTTCCGCCGTCAGCCGTCCGTCGTCACAGTGGACTATACCGACAGTGACTCGGCCGGCAGTCCAGACGGTAAGAGTCGCACGGGCTGGATCTTTCCGATCGGTGGCACAGCAATGTCCTGGCGTAGTGCCAAGCATGGGTGCATTGCACGCAGCAGTGCTGAGGCTGAGTACGTGGCCCTTGGCTCAGGCGCGTGTGAGAGTGTGTGGTTGCGTCGTCTATTGTCCGAGTTGCGTCAGTCTGTCGCATCCATCACCTTGCATTGTGACAATGAGAGTGCCATGGCCATCGTCGACAATGACGGTGTGCATCACACACGCACAAAGGACATCAATGTTGAGTCTCACTATGTGCGTTCATTGTTGCATGACGGCAGCATCAGCATCGTATGGGTTGAGACAGCACGGCAGCTGGCTGACTTCCTGACCAAGGCACTGAAGCGGGACACGTTCAAAAAGGCTGTGAGTTCAGTCGGTGTGCGTCCGTGAGTTGCCCTCTTTGTCTCTGCCTGCGTCTCTGCGTACCTTGGGGGAGTCTGGATTTTGACCGTTTCTCTACCCGCCCATGTACACTACGCTTGTGAGTCATGGGGGAGTGTTGGTTTTTGCGCATCTCTCATTGTGCTCTGTTGTGTCCTCCCGGCTTGTGTACATCGGCGTGCAGATGACTGACGGCGAGACTCGACGCTGATGGAGTGTCATCCGGTGGAGCCGACTCACGCTGAGGTCTACTCGCAGTTCGCTGGAGCCTCCTCTCTCCGGCGACGTGCTCAGCTCCATCGGCAGGCCTCCTTGGCGGTCGTGCTGCCAGCGGTCACTGCCACCGCAGTTGTTCTCTGCATGCGTCGAGCGCGTCTCATCGCGTCTGCATCGTCATGCTCTGCCTAGGGTCCTTGTTGCATGCTGCATGGCCCTGTTCGGCATCATGGACCACCGTAGGCACTGCCCGGGTTCGGGCAGCCATAACTCTTTCCTACTATTTTTCTAGCCGATTCTGACCGCACGACTGCGTTCGCAGCGTCGGTATTATGGTATGGTCCAGCTTTCAGGCAAAACGGACGACGCCCGGGTTTTGGGCTGTCGGGCGTCTGGCAGAGCTCACCGAGAAAACCCTGCCTGCCAGAAAATAGGTCCAGAGCTGTTTTCTGATTGGCTGGTTAGCTGAGTAACAACTTCTACACTAGTGGGGGGGAGCTAGAACTTGGAGGGGTCTCCCATTGTTGCTCATTCTTGATTACTCATCAGTTACTTTCAGTTTCCAGCTGCTTTCTGGCGCAAACACTGGCGCGCGCACTTCTGAGTAACAAACCCAGAGCTTCCAGACTTAGTCTCTAGAGGAGCAGACTGAGGGGGTAGCTGACTTAAGCAACTAGCGTGGAAGCCCGCACGCTGCATCAACAACGCTGCTGCCCCAACCTGCTGCCTAGCATTTCTCTCTGTGCCACCCACCTCATGGAACGCACGGGGTTACCCCAGCCGAGGCCGGGGTCACAAAGATGGCCATCCACGAACGAGGTGATGTTCACTGCTCCGGACTTCTTGCTGTACCCGGCACGAATGATCCACGGGCAGTTTTTCGTCGCAAACTGCTTGCACCGCGCCACAAACCGTGTGGGGTCGCTTTTCAACCACCTCAGCGCCATGCGGTTGTGTACCGCATACTCTTCCACTGCGGCTGTGCATGCGGCCATGTTCTCGAATGTTGAGCCACCTGGGAAGTCCACCGCAGCCTTTCGCTTCTTCGGGGTAGCACGTGGGGTGGGGTCAGAGATGCGGGCGGCGGCAGCCTTTGCCTCATCGTCAAAACCGACGGGTCTGCCCTTGGTAGAGTGCACACGCCCGCCTACACGGGACATCCTGAGGGGACCCTCAGCTTTAGGGCGTGGGGCCCCGTCGACTGCAGCTGCCGGTGCATCGTCGTTCTCGGCACTTGGTGTCTGCTGCGTCAAGCACGCATCATCTGTGGCGTCGTCGTCGCTGTCGTCCGGCGGGTACCAGGATGATGTGACAGCCCCGCCACCTCTCTGGTGCGTGGTCCTCGCCATCAGGAGACTCCATGGGCATCTTGTTAATTAAACCAAGCTCTAAATAGCTTGGATACCCCTGGTTGTCTCGCATGCGCCGTCTACGAGGGTACCGTGGGCACGACCAACATCATCGACGCTTCGATGCACCACAATGCAATGCACGGCCAGAACCCCCCTCCCCGACCCGCAACTGTCGACGTCGACTGAAAAATATTTTCCCGTATTAGGTCCGACAGGCGCTGTGGGAGGCACGTGGTAACCGTGCATGATGGGAGATACTTTGCGACTCGGGAAACCGGCAGTGTGAATCCTGACAGGCTGTCAAAATGAGGTGCGAATGCACTGGAACACACGGACGTGTTTCATACATACGAATGTACGAATTGTCAAACTTCGTGGATCCTTCAAAAAAAGGACAGACATGACGCAATTGGCTCCATGGTGTGCAGCGCCTTTATACAAGCCGAAGCGTTGCATTATCGTATGTAAGACCCCCGTCAAGAAGAAGTCGAAGCCTTAACGAACCACTCGATATTCATTCCATATTTCACGTAGGACCACCGACGACATCCGTTTTTTATGGTTGTTAAAATCTATGTCAAAAAAGTTAAAACCATGAAACATATATTGTTGGTTTTTGCACATCTCTCATTGTGCTCTGTTGTGTCCTCTTGGCTTGTGTACATCGGCGTGCAGATGACTGACGGCGAGACTCGACGCTGATGGAGTGTCGTCCGGTGGAGCCGACGCGCGCTAAGGTCTTCTCGCAGTTCGCTGGAGCCTCCTCTCTCCGGCGACGTGCTCAGCTCCAATGGCAGGCCTCCTCGGCGGTCGTGTTGCCGGCGGTCACTGCCCCCGCATTTGCTGTCTGCATGCATCCAGCGCGTCCCATCGCGTCTGCGTCGTCATGCTCTGCCTAGGATGTTTGTTGCATGTTGCATGGCCCTGTTCGGCATCATGGACCATCGTAGGTACTGCCTGGGTTCGGGCAGCCATAACTCCTTGCTACTGTTTTTCTAGCTGTTTCTGACCGCACGACTGCGTTCGCAGCGTTGGTATTATGGTATGGTCCAGTTTTCAGGCAAAACGGACAACGCCCGGGTTTTGGGCTGTCGGCTGTCTGGTAGGGCTCACCGAGAAAACCTGCCTGCCAGAAAATAGGTCTATTTCCTGATTGGCTGGTTAGCTGATTAACAAGCTCTACAGAGCTGGGGGGGCCTAGAACTTGGAGGGATCTCCCATTGTTGTTCATTCTTCATTCCTAATCAGTCACTTACAGTTTTCAGCTGCTTTCTGGCGCTAACACTGGCGCGTGCATTTCTGAGTAACAAATCCAGAGCTTCCAGACTTAGACTCTAGAGCAGCAGACTAAGGGGGCAGCTGACTTAAGCAACGAGCATGGAAGCCCGCACGCTGCATCAACAACGCTGCTGCCCCAACCTGCTGCCTAGGCTTTCCTTCTTGGTATCAGAGCCAGAGCGTAGCAGCAGCAGCAGAAGACTGACGAATAGGTGCCAGACAACGCCGTCGGACCTCCATACGCGCCAGTGCAGGGGAAATGCTGCCGGATTTTTTCCGGCAGCATTGACCCTCCTGGTGGCGGCGTCAGATTTTTTCCCACGGCCACTGGGCCAGGGGAAATGCTGCCGAAATTTTTTCGGCAACACTGACCCCCACGCGTGACGCAAGGAGGTGAGCGGCAGGCGACGTCTGACACCCGTGGGGGATGGCACACGCGGCAACGTCACCGAGGTGCAGTGACTTGCACCAGCGTGCAGCGGCAACAGCGGCAGCCGCAGGCAAAGGCAGCGACAGTGGCAACAGCAGCAGGCTAAAGCAGCAGCTTGCAGCAGCCCGCAGCAGCAGCTCGCAGCAGCCGCGGCAGCAACAGCGTGCAGCAGCAGCCCGCAGCAG
>SZWC01000887.1:293896-342693 GCA_023375785.1 Penium margaritaceum | reverse complement strand
CACGTCACGTCACGTCACGTCACGTCACGTCACGTCACGTCACGTCACGTCACGTCACGTCACGTCACGTCACGTCACGTCACGTCACGTCACGTCACGTCACGTCACGTCACGTCACGTCATGTCAAGTCACATCACATCACATCACATCACATCACATCACATCACATCACATCACATCACATCACCTCACATCACATCACTTCACATCACATCACATCACGTCACATCACATCACATCACATCACATGGCATGGCATGGCATGGCATTGGGAAGCGCATTGGTAGAATCATGAGGCTCACACTGTCAAATGGTGTGAGGCTTCTCCTGCCGGCAAGGGCATCGACACAGCAATGGGTGAGCAGGGATGCACTTAGGCGGCCACATGGCTGCACACATGATTGGGTCACTAACATGCGCATGGCATGGCATGGCATGGCATGGCATGGCATGGCATGGCACGGCATGGCATGGAATGGCATACCATGCAACGCCATGCCAATGCCATGCATAGCACGGCACGTCAGGTGCCACTAGGTGCGGCATGGTTGTGAAAGCAGGCTAAGAGACAGGCTTGCAAAGACAGCAAGAGAGGCAGTCGCATCACAGTGCTACCAGTGTCTCAGTCTCACCCTCACCCTCACCCTCACCCTCACCCTCACCCTCACCCTCACCCTCATTCCAACTCCCACCCTCTCCCTCAATCTTCGTGGGGCCTACACAGTGTGGATTTTGAGCGCGCTTGGCACGCACGCTGCAGGTCACATATCCAAACACCTCAAAATCCGAAGTCGTCGGTTTGCCCACAACAGCTTGCCCACAACAGATTGCCCACGACAGATTGCCCACAACAGATTCCCCACAACAGCTTGCCCACAACAGATTGCCCACAACAGCTTGCCCACAACAGATTGCCCACAACAGCTTGCCCACAACAGACCATGCAAGGCAAAGGAGGGCCCCCAACTCCTCTGACAATCTCTACGTCTGACGCGGCGACGGCCTCCTCCCAAAAAGGAGGAGAGGGAGGGCGGCGTGCTGAGGGAGGAAACAGGCGCGCGGGGAAGGGGCACGGGAACGGGGGGGGGAGGGGGGTTAGGTCCAGAACCCCACCCTCCATGTCCTCACCTGTCACTGTGCTGGACACGACCTTCACGAGGCCGTCGCCCGAGACTAGAACCAAAGCGGCCGCGTTGGTGTTGGGTTGTTAAGTCTGTGCGGCACAGTCCACTTCGGCCCCGCTCCCCACGCCTCGCCGAAACGGCCTGACCGCCTCGTCAGACCTACAGATGGAGAAATTCGAAGCCATGGCAGTGTGTGGCTTGAACGGGCATAAACCGTCATTCTCTATCCTCAGATGCACGCCTTGGTGAAATGGGATGAGTTCCGAAATGGATCAACTCACTTTCCAATTGGATAGGCGGGAAATCGAAGTGACGAGGTCTGGCGACGATGGCCGTCTAGCTCACCTGCGGGCTTTCTGCTTCACGATCATTTTGCAATGTCTCGAATTTTTTGTCTCCGTCCTAACCCGTACAAATAAGTTAGGGGGCCGGGCGGTCCAGTTTTCTGACTAATTAGTTCAAGGGCAAATACTTCCAAGCTGCTTTGATCGTGAAACGCAGTGACGCCAACTGAGGGGGCAAAAACGTGACGAGGGCAGGTTCCTGTTTTGTCACCATATCATTCTATGATGTCTTTGATGCGTTCTTGTGTCTTGAAAATGATGTGGTTGAATAGCACCAACATCGAAACCTGCCATGCCATCCTCACCGACCACAACCCCAATCGATCAGCAAAGGGAAGTAAATGGCTCATTGTTGGATAGACATACGATGTTCACTAGGCTACACAATCCTTCTTGTAGACTTTGGCTCAAAACAAGGTTTTTTTGCAAAAGAAGTTGTGAAGTATGAGGAAACAACAATCCATAATTGCTCCCCTCCTGTAACCGACTGAATCGCTTGTGGTTCGCTAGATTGGAAGTGTTGACTTCACCATAGTTTTAGATAGTGAAACTAGCCCAAGCACACCATTCTTGACTTTTTTTAACCTCTGGTAAAGATAGATTTTCACCACACAAGATTGCAGCCAACATTTCTATGAATAGGTCCCAAATAGGCATTCAAGAAGAGGGCTTCGAGAATCGGCACTTTTGCTTTGTGAGGACGTATTACGGCGTCGGGGATTAGCCAAAGAATGCTTTAGTGACCTCAAGTCAAAGGTGGTATGGAAACTGACATCTTTGGTGGTTTCATCCTAAGTTCAAACCAGTTGGCTAAAAGCATATAAGATCTCAGATAAAGACTAATTGGACTAAACTCGAATTTAAAATCATGTGAAATGAGCCACCCATTTCGTTATTCATGGATGTTGTGTGGTTACTCGTTTCAATTCTTAATTTCAAACTTTCAAACGTTTGTTTAGTCTCTTAGCGTGTGCTAGCCGATTGCATCGCATCGTTGGCCTGGTTGTTGGCGTCCATGTTGGCTATGCTCTTAGAGCCTATGTGGAATGCAAGAGCAAGGGGTTAGAGTTAAAAACATGTCTAAAAAAATACCAACGAATGATTAGCAAAACTCACAATCGAAAAATGGCACTATCAATATTAAAATGAAGATTTATTCAACCATCTTCTTGCGTGCAAACAATGGATTAGTTAAAGCACTCAAAACCTTGGTTCAGATAAAGAACTAGGTTTGTGGTTTTCAAATCTCCTTGATGAGAGCTAACCCTTGAGCCCACGCGCCTAATGCATGTGTAGCTCTCGTGTTGTCAGGTGAGTTTGGCATTGCATAATTTGTGAGACCCATCCTCCAAACTGCATGACCTCAACATTGACGGCGTATCTTGTTAACAACACAACCTCAACCGATCATTAATAGATACCGTTTGAACGATTAACCGGGATTGTGCAGATTGTTAAACACACAACCAATTTCAAGGTCACGTACTTTCAAGGACGGTTTTGTGAATCATGCTACGCCAAACACATCCATGGTCTCAAGGCCCAAAAAGAAAAGTTAGCTGAATTTAATTCCCCAATGAGAACACACTATAGTCTGGATATTTGTGTGCGCTATGCCTCACCAAAAACTATGATACCGAGCAGTACATGGGTGGTTCCCAACGATAAGGTACAGAGCAAAACAAAAATCCAAGGAACTAGGATAGTTGGCTGATTTGTATCTAATGGTAAGTGTACTTCGATGTCAGGTGTCGGACGTGTAGAACGCATATGAACAATAGTGAAACAAAATGAGCCATATGTTGAGTCTTGGACGCTTACGTTTAGTGACGCATGAGACGCCACGCTTTAAGTGGTCACTTCAAAAAACTCCATTGAGAAGTTGTGGAGTTTTGAGAAAATGAAGACGTGTCTTTGCAAAAGTCTAGCACTGTCCAAAGGTTGACCAAACAATATCCAAATGGCCATATGGTTTGTGTCATTTCCAACGACCGTTCTAGATTGTTGTCCAATATGTCAAAAACTAAAGGCATAAGACACAGCAGGTCAGTGCAAATGATTAAAGTGCCCTCGGGAGATCTGCAGAAGAATCCTCGAGTCAACACACGATGTGCCACAAATGCAATGATAAACATACCCACTCACGGAGTTAAAGGACTCGTTTTAGGTGTATATGCAAAACTCCCCCTCTCCTTCCAACTTTAATGTCCTGGCCCAATAACGAATGTAGATGGGTGATGTGCAGTAGCCACAGATCAAATTATCGATGACTCTGAGGTTGGAGCTCCCAATTGTTGTGCGCAACATCCTAGCTATGCCACTTGACGAGATACTTGGTCGTTTTCTTATGACATTGATGCCCACGAATATCTTAGTAACGTAACATGTGTCGTCCTCCACTGCCTACCAACGGAAGAGCTGAAAACCTACCCAGGAATCCCTCACTCGAGTCTTATTAGTGCTTGAGTTTGTACACGTGGCAGGTCGAATGTATCACCATGTGGTCGAGTAGAGCAACAAATAGAGTTAGCATTTTCTCGATCTCAAACAGGACCAAACATTGTATTTGAGCTTCGCGAAGTGGTTTGATGGTTGCCAAGCTCAATAAGATGCAATTGTCTTAAGATGGCATTCCTACAACGTTGGTCTACAACTTCCTTCATCGCCATTTACGTTGTCCTTAGGGTCTGCCATGTTTCCTCCCATAAGGCATGGCAATGGATGTCAATAAAGAAAATGACTTAAGCCGCAATCATCTTAAGATCACTTTAGCTGTGTTATCTTGTCGGTGTGGCAAGACTTATGCCAAAGACCACATCAAAATGCATTTTACCTTGTTTTGAGGAAATTACCCGTATACATGCTAGTTTTGTAATTCAAAATTTGGTCACCGTATCAATATCATGGGGTTCGCATAAAGTACAACGAATCTGTTCAAATATTTTATTGGTCCCCTTGGGCTGCCCATACGTTTGAGGAAGGAAGGCTGTTGATTTATATATATGATTGCCATAACATGTCATCACGTAAAAAGGAGTGTACCAGCCATCTTTGTCATTCATGCTAGTACGTGGCAATCTATGTAACCATAAGATGTGATCTTAAAACACCCATATTGCCCTACTACACTTGGATTTTGATTACGTATAAATTTTTTTAGACTTTCCTTCAACAAAGTTTTTATTCATCGAATTGCAAAACTATACCCTAAATAGCTAATTATCGTGCCTTGATGACCAAAATATTGTTAAACAGCTAAAACAAATTCCAAAAAAGGGAGAAAATGGTTCACGTCCATGTTGAAGAGGCGGATTCCGAGCGAACCATGTTCGCGCATGGTTTAATAGCATCAGACTGGTACGCCCTCAAACATCGCCTGTCAACGGTGTTCGAGACCGCCCATCGTCGGATTTCAGGATACGATTTTTTCGTTCAACGATTTTAAAAGTGCCACCTAACTAAATTTTATCCAAAAAACCATGCTCAAAAATCAAGATGCCCTAAATCATGGATTTGAAAAAAAAAAATGAAATCCAAGTGCAGTAGGGTGTTTCCTTTGCGGTTAACTCGACGCTGTTAGTGTGACGTGGATATCCCAGAAAATTTGTCCATCACCACGATGATGGCATCATGTCCCTTTGTAGCAACGTGTAATTCTATTACAAAGTTTGTGCTGACATCGTCCAACGGCTCCTAACAAACCAGAAAAGGTTCGAGCAATTTCGGTAGCCTCGTGCAACGAGATTTATTCCACTTATATGTGTCGTAGAATTTGCAACCTATAGCCACGTTAGTCGGGATGAAGTCCTATTTCTAGTAGATTGCCAACTTCTTTAGTGCCTTCTACTTGCCAAAGTGTTGAAGCAGACCAGTGTAGTGGTGCTTCTCTGCAATCATCCTTGATAACCGCACAACTATTGGTAGAACGATCTGGATTACCCACTTAATGGAGGTGATTCTGACAATGTATCGTCCGTACCGACCTCGACAATCATCCTTGATGCCCATTTTTTTAATGCGTGCACATCCGCCAAAATTTCCTTTTCAACCACGATGTACTTCACTCTTCTCTCACATAGTCTTCTTGACTTATACGTGAGTAGATTTTTTTTCGATGTCGCGACCGAAAATGACATCACTACCTTGATTGGATGCTTCAATGATCATAGTCCACCCTTACATCCACTAATCGTAAGGCTAGCGCCAAGTACATGATGGATGTGTTGATATTCACTAGTCTCAGTGCCCGGATTCCTTTTGTAAGTTACCAAACAATGGAAACAATTCTACTCACTAGGAGCCCTGTGACCCTTTTACTACCACAAATGTTTTGGGTAGCCTGGTAATCTTTCATTTTCCCAATAATCCTTCTTCGAGATTTGAGGGCTGTATAATGACCCAAAAAGGTTGTGCAATTACTAGGTGGTTATGCAACCACCCAGGAGGTTATACAGCCACCCAGGTGGTTGTGCAACTCCGTTTAGCCTCTCAGCAAGGAGCCACCAAGGAGGCCTAATCCAAGACTATTTAAACTCCATCAAGTTACTCAATCCAACATGCCTTTAGTTGTCAACACAATCAACCTACCATGAGGTACTCCAGAGTTCACTCCAATCTTATCCATTGAGCTCTCCAAGTGATGCCTCCAACATTTGGACTTTGTAGAGTGCATAGCGTACGTTATCATGGAGGTTCCTCGGTGAGAAGGCATTCAGGGAAAATTCGCTGTAGTTCAGCTTCAAGTCCTACCTCCAGCACTTGGTGTGCTGCTCAACTTCTACAGCTACAACACCTACCACTAATACACATCTAGCAACTAGACTTACTATGAGAGTCAGTTATGTGCTATAGGATCCTTCTACTTAGTTCCTTACATGTGATGCATGTATCCTTCATGTATGTGTGAATACAAACTAGATTTGTACAATAAAACTAGTGTTTTGATGTGCCTTCACCCATGAATGTTATACAATTCTTGACATTATCTCAGAGCATGTTGATAGAGAGCAACCAACAAACAATGGACACAAGGAACGCAAGAACCATTAACAAAGTGAAAGACTTCCAACGTCTACAACAGAATGCATTCACGCAAGGAATGCAACATGGTCAAGAGTAGAAAGTCACAAAAATCTTTACACTCGCTGCATGGTATGCAGTGCAATGAATCTACCATGCCAGGATTTTGAGGTTCACACTTTTCGACTTTAGAACGAGTTCAACCGTGAGATGCAAGAAGTAGAAATGCGCATGTAGCATAAGAATCTACGACGTCAACAAGTCAATGCAAACCTGACTTCAACTAGGCAGTACGCGTAGCAAATGATCTCTCAACTATAAATAGAGGGTCATAATTTCATGAATGACCCGATGCAACAGAATGCATAAACAGTAGCTCCACCAAACTCCAATCCAATGGCTCAACTTGTAGCATTTTATCTTCCAACAACCCATCCTACAGTAGCTCGGCTTGTAATACTCTACCCATTTGCACTAGTTTGAGCAATACAACCCTTGCCTGTGACTCCCTACTCTCTAAACCTAGTGAGCATGCTAGTCATCTCCAACATCCCCCAAGATTAAAAGATTAGCACATAGAAGTTCAACAGTCAAGACTTCTCCCACTAGGCATATAACTTTGAAGCACCAACCCGTCGACACACATGATGGAAATTCTTCAATGGCTAGTATACGCTTACAGCCCCGGGTAGCTGAGCAGACTTCCTTGAACATTCCAACAACTATAGCTTCATGGCATATGAATTCCTCCTCAATAGCATAGTACCATGCATCCAAGAAGATCTTTGTATGTATAAATACACCACTGAGCCCAGATACTATGCATGGTAGTATATCAAGCACTAGTACCACGCCAACGACTCCACCCAAAAATGTTACTTCCGCACAGATATATCCCATATCCGTGCCACCTAGTTCAATATAAATATTAAAGTCTGCATCAACACAGCAAATGATATTTGTGACCGGATTACCATCACGGACTCAACTCTTCCAAAAGCCCTTTTGTATCTTACATCATAAATGGACTTGGCAACAAATTAAGAGATATGATACGCATTCTCCGCTATAATCAGCCTCACCTCCGCAGAAAAATCTTTGTCTATACAATGTTACTTCAAGAAGAACGTGACAGGCACTTGGAACAACACCACGAGCAAGCACCCGTCAACCTTACTCAACGTGACTCCAAGATGTCCTCAGAAACTTAGGACAATTTGTACACAACAGGCAGCTTATCGCCATCATCTTCAAAATCATCCATCCCAAGACAAAGAAAGATGTCGTTGTCAATCCCCTAGCAAGTGTTGTGAAACATTGCATCCTCATCTCCATCTTCCAAAACTCTGGGCAACATCCTACGATCGCATGAGAATACTGCAACCAAAAAAGGAACACATTGAGAAAGATTGTTGGATGAGACGCCATCAGCAGGAAAGAGATGACATCAGACCATGAATGCATGTCCAACGGCAGCACGGAGCACCAACTAAATTGGTTTCAAGCTCTCTAACTTGCAAGCATTGACGAGCAACAGAATGAGACGCAAAAGGATGAAGACAATCCCACCCCCATCAAGGAGGCACTAGATGAAATAGGATAGAAGTGCGACTTCTCTTATTTTGCCAATCCTTCGACAGCTGTAAAAAGCAGCTTCTACATCACCCAGACATCTTCTATCGGGATTCAAAGTATAATGTATCATTAGAGGAAGTGTTCCTTGCTTCCCAGCGGAATTAATGAACACATCACCTAGACGCCATCACCTTGTACAACCTCAGATCATACCCAGAAATCTCCATTGTGATGGTGGGGAACGTAGTGGAACTATCTATCAATGGCATCGGATATCTCCATGCTCGTTCTCAAAATAACATTGACATCACCATCAGCGATGTACTTTAGGTACCTGGCATCTCCGCTAACATCATTTCCATGGAAATGTTTATGATGAAAGGACTAAACTTCACCACTGAAGACATGGAAATCTATGTCAAAATAGTCATGGGAAAGGTCATTGCATAGGGTTTCCCTAGAAACTACAAACCAATGGCATGATGAGGCCCCAGCTTCACCCTTGTTGTCTGTAACAATCTATCGTAGTAGTTGCCAGACTCTCACTAGAGAAGTCAAAAACATCTGAACGTTTCCATCTCCTCCTTGGCCACATGAACGGTCACCAGCTCCAACAATCTCTTCAATGAATTTACCATCACCAAGGATGATCAACGTCATCCTTGTGAACCTTGTGTCAAGTCAAAACTAGCACGTCAATCCCTCCCTCCTATTTTTCAATTGTGATGTTTCAGATAAGGTACACCTCATCCAAGTGGACATCTACCGGTCCTTTGCCAAATCCCTAGCAGGACATAAGTGTTTTTTGGTCTTTTTTATGATGCCGCAAAAGATTGTTTGGATGTATCCACTCATCAACAGTGAAACAATCCTCAAAACCTTCCACGAGAGGTTCCTGCAAATAGATTATGAAGTGATGACCAAAGTGTTAATTCTCTACTCAGACAATGTTGGCAAGTTCGCCAACACAAACTTCGTCGCTCTACTTAAGGAGCATGGCATCAAACAACATATATAGGTATCCCATACTCAATAGTAGAATGGTGTGATAACATGCTACAATCATACGCTTGAAGAGATGCTAGAGGCCATGCTACTCTGATTGCAACTCCAAGATTCTTGGTGACTAGCAGCACTCCAACAAGCAACATGGGTCAAGAATGGACAGTCGACAGCAAGTCTCCCAATAACAACTCCATACGTAGTATGACACAATGAAAAGCCTTACATGAGCATCCTTCGCACATTTGGCTACATGGTACAATACCACATCCATAAAGAACAACGGCACAAGTTGGATGACAAGGTCGCATGCAGACTCTACATGAGACAAAGCGAAACATATAAAGCATGGATCGTCTATGACATCACAACCCGTCACTACATGAGCAGCCACGACACAGTTATCTACAAGAACCTTGCTCACAAGACTTGGACAGAGAGAAAATCAGGAACGTCAGAGACACCTGCTCAACATAAACAACAAATTTTCACAGAGATGGAGAAGCAAGAAATCACCAAGACGGAGTTGTAGAAATTGCACGAAGAAGTGGAGGTGGCACAAACAGTCATAGTAAATGATCACAGTCGTCATCTCATAAAAAATGGTGAAACAACCTACGTGTCACGTGTTAGATCCTTCATGACAAGTTGTACTCGACCCGATCAACATTTTGTCTCATCTCCAAAGAACGTGCAAGGAGTTGATCCACGCGCTAAGATACCCTAGTGTTGTATAAACTCGTCATGTTAAACAATTTACAACCTGTACTTGTAGTTTGTTTTTTAAAATACTTGTTTTTGTATACTTCAAAACAACAACATTACACAATGATGTTGTCAAAAAAGCCCTTTTTCACTCATATGGCCCTCAATCCCACTAAAAAATGGCTTAAGACATGAAAATTTGTACCTCTCATAGCAAACATCATAGACAAACAGAAAACGACTATAAAAATGTATTCGTTTTAACGCAAAAAACTTCTTATTGTAACCATGATATTCATTTAGTTTCCTCTAATAACTATTTAATAACAAGATCATGCAGCACTAGGGTACTTGAAAGCAACATCAACATTGCAGCTTGTTTACAACACCGACATTTTTCTACAGATGCAATGCTACAGTGACGCTCACTTTGGCAAACAACTTGACAATCATTATAGCATTAGAAGCTACACTTGTCTTCCCTGAAGTGCATCATCTCTTGGTTCAGCAACAAGAAGACCCACGTCACACTCAATTGCACTGAAGCAGAGTATGTGGTCATTACAAAAACCCACACAAAAAATGACGTATATACGGAACCAACTCGAAGAGGTTGGTTTTCCACAAAAGGGATCTTTGTCCTTGTGTGGGGACAACTAGTCAAGAACAGCCTTGCCAACTGGACATAATTCAAAAGTCTCACCGAATACAAAAGTATCAATGGACACAGTATCTGCTTCAAGGTTCTTGATGGCACGATGAATGTGCTCTTCACTTACGGACAAGGACAAGTTACATATTTTCTCACAAGAAAATGCAATAAAGAGAAACACGTCCACTACATCCACTAGGAGGAGGATCAATCACCTCCGCTGATTTGTTCCTCTACATCCGAAGCCACTCGTACATCATGCTTTGGATCCTGAACTCATACTCTAAATGAGCTCGCATGCGCATCGCCTCCTCCAATCTTGGGATCTCCATCCATGGGTGAACACGACGATACTCAACAGACATATTGTTTATCCCATCCTTGGATAACATTTGGCATCCCATCGTGGTATGACCCCAACATGAGAAAGCCTCACTAAGTTTATTCCACCTGTATAAGTGGATTTCATGGCTTCAACTGGCTTTGTGGGGAGACAAGACACCTGGGCCACAATTCTTGGCATCTATGGTAAAGTTAGGATCCTCTACTAAGCCTCCTGGTGCCCCTGAAGTCAATGGGGACACTCCTAAGGTCGATGTTATTGGAGATACAACTAAACTCCAGCTGTCTCTTGTTAAAAATAGCCAGAAAAACCGCTTGACGCAGTTTGTTACCTACCTGCCGGCGTTTCAGCTCCACCAAGACTGCTTAGGGTGTTCATGACAACTTTGGTAATGAGCGAGTCAAGTAAAATGCCCCAACTCGCTCTTGACATGGTCTGAGAGATTCCAACAGACAGGGCGGACCGAGTAATCCCACCTAGAATTCAGTTACATAACCACCAGCTGTGAGCGACCGCCCGACAACTTCTCTGCCAACGATCAACGGCCCTGCACGGCCGTTGGGTGGGTCATGACCGTTGGATGGCTCGCGCACAATCGGTTGGTTTCTCGTCCATTGAGCGCTCACTCGCACGACCAATCGAGCGACAATCCACTCGCAGTTTTGGAGGAAACTGTGAACTTTGTAATCCCAACTGATATTGCAAGGATCGTAATATCTGTTGCAACTACAAGGCTAGAGGGGAAAAGGACCTGTTTTTGCACCTTTCTCAATTTTTTAGTTTTGAGTACACATCACTGGATACTACGAAGCCTCGACTTCATTTACAACAACACAAGGTACGACATTTCCTTTGGACATAAATCATGCTCCATCAGCTGCCACAATTATAAAGACACCCTCTTCCTCCATAATCAAATTCATTTATGCCAGAGATCCTCACAGCCCCTACTCCATCTCTTCCAAGGCATTTTTTGAGAGGGAAGGCCCTCGTCATGTCTAATCAAGGCTTTTTGGACCTCGTCACACTCCCCTCCTCCTAATCAATCCTCCTCACCTCCTCCATCTTGCCTTCCTACAACCACCTACATCTCAACAGTCTCATCGTCCCCATCAAAACTAAAGATGTTCGATTTTGTCCAGCTCTGACTTCTCTGACAATATTTGACTAAGGGGGTGTTGAGATTTACCAGACTCAACGGCCGAGATCTCCTTGGATGGTTACCAAGTAGTGACCTGAACAATCCTACGGGATTTTCTCAAGTTCATGTCCTTGCAGGAGGAAATTTATACTCAGTGGAATCCTGTAACCTACAGTTGCGAGTAACGTTTTAGCCTGTATGGTGAAACTTTATCTTCCCAGGGACCCTTCTTCTGGCCTGGAGGGTTTTGCAAAGTCCGAGGTGGTTATGCAACCACCCATGTGGTTACACAACCACCCAAGAGGTCATAAAACCACCCGGGTGGTTGTGCAACTCCATGTATCATCTCAGCTAGGAGCCTCCAAGAAGGCCTACTCTATGACTACTTAAAGGCCATCAAATCACTCAGTCCAACATGTCTTTAGTTGTTAACACAAGCAGCCTATCATCAGGCACTCCAAAGTTCACTCCAATATCACCCATGTTTTGGTCGGTACGGACGATACATTGTCAGAACCATCTCCAGTACGTGAATGCGTATATTTTGAATAAACGCATTCGTACCATATTTTGAATGCGTGCACATCTGCCAAGATTTCATTTTCAAGCACAATGTACTTCACTCTTCTCTCACGTAGTCTTCTTGACTTATACGTGACCACTTTTTCTTTGATGTCGCGACCGAGAACGACATCAATTGCTCAATTAGATGATTCAATGATCATAGTCCACCCTTACATCCACTAATCGTAAGGCTAACGCCAAGTAGATGCTGGATGTTTTGATATTCAACAGTCTCAATGGCCGGATTCTCTTTGTAAGCAAAGGAACAATTCTATTCACCAAGAGCCCTGTGACCCTTTTGCTGCCAGAAAATTTTTGGGTAGCCTGGTAATCCTTCATTTTCCCAATAATCCTTCTTGGAGCTTTGAGGGTTGTATAGTAACCCAAAAAGGTTATGCAATTACTAGGTGGTTATGCAACCTCCCAGGAGGTTACACAGCCACCCAGGTGGTTGTACAACTCCGTTGAGCCACTCAGCAAGGAGCCACCAAGGAAGCCTAATCCAAGACAATTTAAACTCCATCAAGTTACTCAATCCAACATGCTTTTAGTTGTCAACACAACCAACCTACCATGAGGTACTCCAGAGTTCACTCCAATCTTATCCATCTAGCTCTCCTAGTGATGCCTCTAACACTTGGACTTTGTAGAGTGCATAGCGTATGTTGTCATTGAGGTTCCTCAGTGAGAAGGAATTCAGGGAAAATGCCCAGTGGCTCAGCTTCAAGTCCTACCTCCAGCACTTGGTGTGCTGCTCAACATGTATAGCTACAACACCTACCACTACTACACATCTAGCAACAGACTTACTGTGAGAGTCAGTTATGTGGTTTAGGATCCTTGTACCTAGTTCCTTGTATGTGATGCCTGTATCCTTCATATATGTATGAATACTGACTAACTTTGTAAAATAAAGCTTGTGTTTTGATGTGCGTTTACCCATAAATGTTATACATTTCTTGACATTATATCAGAGCAGGTTGAGAGAGAGCAACCAACAAACAATGGACACAAGGAAAGCAAGTACCATTGACAAAGTGAGAGACTTTCAATGTCTACAACAGCATGCATTCACGCAAGGAATGCAAGATGGTCAAGAGTAGCAGCTCACAAAAAGCTTTACACTCGCTACATAGTATGCAGTGAAATGAATCTACTATGTCAGGAGTTTGAGGTTCACAATTTTTAACTTTAGAATGAGTTCAACCGTCAGATGCGAGAAGTAGAAATGCGCATACAGCATAAGAGTCTACAACGTCAACAAGTGAAAGAGAACCTGACTTCAACTAGGCAGTAGGAGTAGCAAATGGTATCTCAACTATAGATAGAGGCTTGGACTTTCATGAATGACCTGATGCAACAGTATGCACAAACAACAGCTCCACGAAAATCCAATCCAATGGCTCAACTTGTAGCATTTTATCTTCCAACAACCCATCCTATAGTAGCTCAGCTTGTAGTACTCTACCCATTTGCACTAGTTTGAGCAGTACAACCCTTGCCTGTGACTCCCTACTCTCTAAACCTAGTGAGCATGCTAGTCATCTCCAACATCCCCCGAGTATAAAAGATTAGCACATAGAAATTCAATGGTCAAGACTTCTCCCACTAGGCATACAACTTTGAAGCACCAACCCGTCGACACACGTGATGGCAATCCTTCAATGGCTAGTGGAGGCTTACAGCCCTGGGAAGGTGACCAGACTTCCTTGAACATTCCAACAACTATAGATTCATGGCATATTAATTCCTCCTCAATAGCATAGTACTATGCATCCAAGAAGGTCTTTGTATGTATAAAGACACCACTGAACCCGCCTACTCGGCATGGTAGTACATCAAGCACTAGTACCACGCCAACGACTCCACCCAAAAATGTTACTTTCTCACGGAGATATCCCTTATCCGTGCCAGCTAGTTCAATGTAAACATCAAAATCTGCATTAACACAGCAAATGATATTCGTGACCGGATTACCATCGCGGACTCACCTCTTCCAAAAGCCCTTTTGTATCTTACATCACAAATGGACTTGGCAATAAATTAAGGGATATGATATGCATTCTCCGCTACAATCAGCCTCACCTCCTCAGAAAAATCTTTGTCTATACAATGTTACTTCAAGAAGAATGTGACAGGCACTTGGAACAACACCACGAGCAAGCACCTGTCAACCTTACTCAACGTGACTCCAAGGTGTCCTCAGAAACTAGGGACAATTTGTACACAACAGGCAGCTTGTGGCCATCATCTTCAAAATCATCCATCCCAAGACAAAGGAAGATGTCGTCGTCAATCCACCAGCAAGTGTTGTGAAACACTGCATCCTCATCTCCATCTTCCAAAACTCTGGGCAACATCCTACGATCACATGATCATTTCGCAACAAAAAAGGAACACATTGAGAAAGATTGTTGGATGAGACGCCATCAGCAGGAAAGAGATGACATCAGATCATGAATGCATGTCCAACGGCAGCAAGGAGCACCAGCTAAATTGGTTTCAAGCTCTCTAACTTGCAAGCATTGACGAGCAACAGAATGAGACGCAGAAGGATGAAGACAATTTCACCCCTGTCAAGGAGGCACTAGATGAAATAGGATAGAAGTGCAGCTTCTCTTATTATGCCAATCCTTCGACAGCTGTAAAAAGCAGCTTCTACATCACCCGGACATCTTCTACTGGGATTCAAAGTATAATGCATCATTAGAGGAAATGTTCCTTGCTTCCCAGCGGAATTAATGAACACATCACCTAGACGCCAGCACGTTGTACAACCTCAGATCATACCCAAAAACCTCCATTGTGATGGTGGGGAACATAGTGGAACTATCTATCAATGGCATCGGATTTCTCCATGCTCGTTCTCAAAATAACATTGACATCGCCATCAGCGATGTCCTTTAGGTACCTTGCATCTTCGCTAACATCACTTCCATGAAAATGTTTATAATGAAAGGACTAAACTTCACCACTAAAGACATGGAAATCTATGTCAAAATAGTCATGGGAAAGGTCATTGCATAGGGTTTCCCTAGAAACTACAAAGCAATGGCATGATGAGGCCCCAGCTTCACCCTTGTTATCTGTAACACTCTATCGTAGTAGTTGCCAGACTCTCACCAGAGAAGTCAGCAACATCTGAACGTTGCCATGTCCTCCTTAGCCACATGAACGGTCACCAGCTCCAACAATCTCTTCAATGACTTTACCATCATCAAGGATGATCAACGTCATCCTTGTGAACCTTTTGTCAAGTCAAAACTGGCACGACAATACCTCCCTCCTATTTTTCAATTTTGATGTTTCAGATAAGGTACACCTCATCCACGTGGACATACACCAGTCCTTTGCTAAATTCCCAACAGGACATAAGTATTTTTTGGTCTTTTTTTATGATGCCGCAAAAGTATATTTGGACGTATCCACTCATCAACAGCGAAACATTCCTCAAAACCTTCCACGAGAGGTTCCCGCAAGTTGATTATGAAGTGATGACCGAAGTGTTAATTCTCCACTCAGACAATGTTGGCAAGTTTGCCAACACAAACTTCGTCGCTCTACTTAAGGAGCATGGCATCAAACAACATATATAGGTATCCCATACTCAATAGTAGAATGGTGTGATAACATGCTAAAACCATACGCTTGAAGAGATGCTAGAGGCCATGCTACTCTGAGTGCAACTCCAAGATTCTTGGTGACTAGCAGCACTCCAACAAGCAACATGGGTCAATAATTGACAGTCAACAGCAAGTCTCCAGGTAACAACCCCATACCTAGTATGGCACAATAAAAATCCTGACATGAGCATCCTTAGCACATTCGGCTGCATGGCACAATACCACATCCATAAAGAACAACGGCACAAGTTGGATGACAAGGCCGCATGCAGACTCTACATGAGACAAAGCGAAACATATAAAGCATGGATCGTCTATGACATCACAACCCGTCACTACATGAGCAGCCACGACATGGTTATCTACAAGAACCTCGCTCACAAAACTTGGACAGAGACAAAATCAGGAACGTCAGAGACACCTGCTCAACATAAACAACATTTTTTCACATAGATGGAGAAGCAAGAAATCACCGAGACGGAGTTGTAGGAATTCCACAAAGAAGTGGAGGTGGCACAAACAGTCATGATACATGATCACAGTCATCGTCTCGTAAGAAAAAAGCTGGTGAAACAACCTACCTGTCACTTGTTAGATCCCCCATGACAAGTTGTACTCGACCCGGTCTACATTTTGTCTTGTCTCCAAAGAACGTGCAAGGAGTTGACCCACGCGCTAAGATACCCTAGTGCTTTATAAATTCGTCGTTTTAAATGTTTTACAACATGTACTTGAAGTCCGTTTTTGAAAATATTCATTTCTATGTATTTCAATACATCAAAATCACACCATGATGTTGTCAAAAATGTGTTTTTTCACTCATATGGCTCTGAATCCCACTCAAAAATGGCTTAAAACATGGAATTTTGTACCTCTCATAGCAAACATCATAGAGAAACAGACAAAAATTATTAAAATATATTCGTTTTAACACAAAAAAAATTCCTTATGGTAACCATTACATTAATTTAGTTTCCTCTAATAACTATTCAATAACGAAATCATGAAGTACTGGGGTACTTGAAAGCAACATCAACATTGCAGCTTGTTTACAACACTGACATTTTTCTACAGCTGCAATGTTATAGTGACGCTGACTTTGGCAGACAACTTGACAATCGTTATAGCATTAGAAGCTATACTTTTCTTCCCAGAAGTGCATCATCTCTTGGTCCAGCAACAAGAAGACCCACATCACACTCAATTGCACTGAAGCAGAGTATGTGGTCATTACGAAAAGCCACACAGAAAATCACCTATGTACGGAACCAACTCGAAGAGGTTGATTTTCCACAAAAGGGACCTTTGTCCTTGTGTGTGGACAACTAGTCAAAACCAGGCTTGCCAACTCAACATGATTCAACAGTCTCACCGAATACAAAAGCATAAATGGACAATGTACTCGCTTCAACGTTCTTGATGGCACGATGAACGCGCCCTTCACTTACGGACAAAGACAAGTTACATGTTTTCTCACGAGAAAATGTAACAAAGAAAAACACGTCCACTACATTCACTAAGAGGAGGATCACTCACCTCCGCTGATTTGTTCCTCTACATCCGAAGCCACTCGTACATCATGGTTTGGATCCCGAACTCATACTCTAAATGAGCTCACATGCGCATCGCCTCCTCCAAACTTGGGATCTCCATCCATGGGTGAACACGACGATACTCAACAGACATGTTCTTTGTCCCATCCTTGGACAAAATTTGGCATCCCATCGTGGTACGACACCAACATGAGAAAGCCTCACTAAGTTTATTCCACCTGTAAAAGTGGATTTCATGGCTTCAACTGGCTTTGTGGGGAGACAGGACACCTCGGCCACAATTTTTGGCATTTATGGTAAACTTGGGATCTTCTACTAAGCCTCTTGGTGCTCCTAAAGTCAATGGGGGCACTCCTAAGGTCGATGTTATTGGAGATACAACTAAACTCCAGCTGTCTCTTGTTAAAAAGAGCCAGAAAAACTGCTTGACGCAGTTTTTCTCCATAACAGGAAGACACCCTCTTCCTCCATAATCAAATTTATTTATGCCAGAGATCCTCACAGCCCCTACTCCATCTCTTCCAAGGCATTTTTTGAGAGGGAAGGCCCTTGTCATGTCTAATCAAGGCTTTTTGGACATTGTCAAATTCCCCTCCTCCTAATCAATCCTCCTCACCTCCTCCATCTTGCCTTCCTACAACCACCTACATCTCAACAGTCTCATCCTCCCCATAAAAACTAAAGATGTTCGATTTTGTCCAGCTCTGACTTCTCTGACAATATTTGACTAAGGGGGTGTTGAGATTTACCAGACTCAACGGCCGAGATCTCCTTGGATGGTTACCAAGTAGTGACCTGAACAATCCTACGGGATTTTCTCAAGTTCATGTCCTTGTAGGAGGAAATTTCTACTCAGTGGAAGCCTGTAACCTACAGTTGCGAGTAACGTTTTAGCCTGTATGGTGAAACTTTATCTTCCCAGGGACCCTTCTTCTGGCCTGGAGGGTTTTGCAAAGTCCGAGGTGGTTATGCAACCACCCATGTGGTTACACAACCACCCAGGAGGTTATAAAACCACCCGGGTGGTTGTGCAACTCCATGTATCATCTCAGCTAGGAGCCTCCAAGAAGGCCTACTCTAGGACTACTTAAAGGCCATAAAATCACTCAGTCCAACATGTCTTTAGTTGTTAACACAAGCAGCCTATCATCAGGCACTCCAAAGTTCACTCCAAGCTCACCCATATTTTGGTCGGTACGGACGATACATTGTCAGAACCACCTCCAGTACGTGAATGCGTATATTTTGAATATACGCATTCATGCCATATATTGAATGCGTGCACATCCACCAAGATTTCCCTTTCAAGCACAATGTACTTCACTCTTCTCTCACGTAGTCTTCTTGACTTATACGTGACCAGTTCATTTTTTCAACATCGCAACCGAGAACGACATCGATTGCTCGATTGGATGCTTCAATGATCATAGTCCACCCTTATATCCACTAATCGTAAGGCTAACGCCAAGTACATGCTGGATGTGATGATATTCAATAGTCTCAATGGCCGGATTCTCTTTGTAAGTTACCAAACAATGGAACAAATTTTCTCACCAGGAGCCCTGTGACCCTTTTGCTGCCACAAAAGTTTTGGGTAGCCTGGTAATCCTTCATTTTCCCAATAATCTTTCTTGGAGCTTTGAGGGTTGTATAACAACCCAAAAAGGTTATGCAATTACTAGGTGGTTATGCAACCACCCAGGAGGTTATACAACCACTCAGGTGGTTGTGCAACTCCGTTTAGCCTCTCAGCAAGGAGCCACCAAGGAGGCCTAATCCAAGACTGTTTAAACTCCATCAAGTTACTCAATCCAACATGCCTTTAGTTGTCAACACAACCAACCTACCATGAGGTACTCCAGAGTTCACTCCAATCTTATCCATTGAGCTCTCCAAGTGATGCCTCTAACACTTGGACTTTGTAGAGTGCATAGAGTACGTTGTCATTAAGGTTCCTCAGTGAGAAGGCATTGAGGGAAAATTCCCAGTGGTTAAGCTTCAAGTCCTACCTCCAGCACTTGGTGTGCTGCTCAACTTGTACAGCTACAACACCTACCACTACTACACATCTAGCAACTAGACTTACTGCGAGAGTCAGTTATGTGCTTTAGGATCCTTGTACCTAGTTCCTTGCATGTGATGCATGTATCCTTCATACATATGCGAATACTAACTAGCTTTGTACAGTAAAGCTTGTGTTTTGATGTGACTTTACCCATGAATGCTATATATTTCTTGACATTATATCAGAGCAGGTTGAGAGAGAGCAACCAGCAAACAATGGACACAAGGAACGCAAGCACCATTGACAAAGTGAAAGAATTTCAACATCTACAACAGCATGCATTCACGCACGAAATGCAACATGGTCAAGAGTAGCAGCTCACAAAAATCTTTACACTCGCTACATATTATGCAGTGAAATGAATCTACTCTGCAAGGAGTTTGAGGTTCACACTTTTCAACTTTAGAACGAGTTCAACCGTCAGATGCAAGAAGTAGAAATGTGCATACAGCATAAGAGTGTACAACGTGAACAATTCAAAGAGAACCTGACTTCAACTAGGCTGGAGGTGTGGCAAATGAGCTCTCAACTACAGATAGAGGCTCGGAATTTCATGAATGACCTGATGCAACAGTATGCACAAACAACAGCTCCACCAAACTCCAATCTAATGGCTCAACTTGTAGCATTTCATCTTCCAACAACCCATCCTAGTACTCTACCCATTTGCACTAGTTTGAGTAGTACAACCCTTGCCTATGACTCCCTACTCCCTAAACCTAGTGAGCATGCTAGTCATCTCCAACATCCCCCAAGTATAAAAGATTAGCACAAAGAAGTTCAGCGGTCAATACTTCTCCCACTAGGCATATAAATTGGAAGCTCCAACCCGTCGACACACATGATGGCAATTCTTCAATGGCTAGTGCAGGCTTACAGCCCCGGGAAGCTGTCCAGACTTCCTTGAACATTCCAACAACTATAGATTCATGGCATATTAATTCCTCCTCAATAGCACAGTACCATGCATCCAAGAAGATCTTTGTCTGTATAAGGACACCACTAAACCCACCTACTCTGCATGGTAGTACATCAAGCACTAGTACCACACCAACAAATCCAACCAAAAATGTTACTTCTGCACAGATATACCCCATATCCGTGCCAGCTAGTTCAATGTAAATATCAAAATATGCATCAACGCAGCAAACGATATTTGTGACCGGATTACCATCGCGGAATCACCTCTTCCAAAAGCCCTTTTTGTATCTTACATCACGAATCACTCAATCCAACATGTCTTTAGCTGTCAACACAAGCAGCCTATTATCAGGCACTCCAGATTTCACTCCAAGCTCATCCATCCAACTTTCCAAGTTCTTCCTCCAGCACTTTGACTTTGTAGAGGTTCCTGACGTTGTTGCTGAGGTTCCTCAATGAGAAGGAATCCAGGACAGACGTCCTTTGATTCAGTTACATCCAATCCCTGTCTCCAGCACTTGGTGTATTGCTCAACTTGGATAGCTTCAACACCGACCAGTACGACACATCTTGTTCCCAGACTTAGTGTGAGTGTCAATTGTGTGCTTTGGGATCCTTGTACCTCCTTCCCTGTATGTGATGTACGTATACTTCATACATGTATGAATACTAACTAAGTGTTTTTATCCAAATGTGCTTTCACCCACAAATGTTCCAGATTTTTTTATAGGTAATATACTAGCATGTTATAAAGATACACAATGGCAGATTCTTTGAGGTAGAGCTGAGAAACATTGTTTAAGGTCTCCATAAATGAAGCAGGAGCATTGTTTAGTCCACACTATATAACCGTGAACTCCGAGTGCATGTACCTGGTGTGGAATGCTCTCTTTGTGATGTCCTTATCAGACGTCGATCTGATGGTAGCCATTACGTAAGTCGATATTGGTCAAAATTCTTGCCCTGTGGATTTGGTCAAAATGTTTGTGTGCCCACACAAGGGAGTGAAGGGTTTTTATGCTAAGGTCATTCAGCGCTCGGTAATCCACGCGCGTCCGCACCTCGTCACTATTTCGGCTTCATAAAATATACAAGTGTGGCATAGGATGGCGCGGATGGCACGATGAACCCTTTGATCAAACATCTCATCGAGCTTCTTCTTTAGCTCAACAAGCTCGTGATCACTTCTCAGATAGGTCCCCTTGACCGTCTCTTTGCTACCTGTCTTTAAGTCTACCTGGAAATCGACATTACACTGTGGAGGTTGCAATGGAAGCACTTCATCGAGAAAACCACTTGTGAACTCCTCAAAAAGGGATGTAAACTCCTCTTAAATGGCTGAAAAATTGACATGCGTCAAGGCCGATGAGATTGATGTCGTTTTGTCCACTGTTACGACCTTCTCCGCTTCCCCGGGTTCCATGTCAAAAACCGTGCTTGCCACTTTGAGCGATATCGACAATGTGTGCTATCTTATGCCACCTTCTCCACTGCTACTTCCTCCTCTGTGGCTTAAGGTAACATCCGCAACATCATGGATCACATAATCAGAGGCTGGAGTGATCATTGATGGCACATGTAGGCTTCGAAGTTGCTTGAGTTTACCCCCTGTCCAGATCGAATCGGGACAGAAAATCGTGCACAATGTTTCTATGGTCACTGATTGGGAAAGTCCTCCAGGACATTACTGTTGAAATCCAAGCAACTTAGGTGAAGAGACAGAATTACAAACTGCAAGGGTTCACCCAAAGAGACGCGCACAGGCGTCCAAGTTGCATCAACATGCAAGAAGAAGGAACACAATGAGCGAAAATGTCCTAAGCACTGGACCCCTGCCAGCTCTGGGGGTCTGACCAGCGCTGGCAGGGACGCGTTTGGCTGCCAGGGCAGTGGAAACTGCGCCACCCACGCAGATAGCCCTGATGGCGCGATTCTGCGCTGACCAGGGGCAAAATCGCGTCAGGGGCCAGTTTTGCGCAGGGCAGCCCAAAACTGCACACTAGGCCGCACGGCACAAACCCGGTGAAACCCGAAACCTGCGCTGAGAAACACTATCGGGTCGACAGCCCGGAAAGTCACGAGTTTCAGCATAAATGACAGACTGAGTTGGGACGCAGGGTTGTGCCTCTGGCGGGTAGCCACTGCGACCCAGTCGCAACTCGAGCTACGTCGACCCCCCAGCGATCAGCAGCCGCAGCCAGGTCAGGGTCCTGCACGTGGATGGACATGAGCCGAGGGGTCACCGTAAGCAGCGTGCGACACACACAACAACGCTCCCCCATGACCGGAGGGCGTTACACGACCATACACATGCAGACACTGACGATGAACAGGGCAGGTCACACACGAACGCTGCAAGCAATGTGCACAACACATGCAAGATGGCACAAGAGGAGTCAACCTGTAACGGGAATGGGGCAGAGTCCCACGGAGCGAGTGGCTGCATGAAACTTCGAGCGACTCAGAGCCTTGGTCAGAAAATTGGCGCACTGCCTGTCAGTGCACACATGGATGACACGAACCTCACCGCGGTCAACCAGGTCACGCACGTAATGATGCTCGATGTTGATGTGCTTTGTGCGTGCATGGAACACACTTGAGTTATTGGCAATGGCCTCCGTGCTCATGTTGCCGCACTGAAGCACCACTGGAGGAATGAACTGACGCAATTCACGCAGGAGACGAACAAGCCAGACACACTGAGCTGCACCGGCGCCTAGAGCGGCATATTCTTCTTCCGTAGTGTTGCGAGCGATCCAACCCTGCTTCCCACTACGCCATGACACCGCAGTGCCCCCAATGAAGAAGATGTAGCCGGTGCAACTTTTGCCATCTGGAGTCCATGCCCAGTCACTGTCGGTGTACCCGTCGAGTACGACTGACGCCTGCTTGCGGAAGCACAGACCAAAGCGTGCGGTGGACAGGATGTAACGCACACACCGGACAGCCATCTCCAACATTCGCTCACGTGGAGCCTGCGAGAACTGAGCGAGCAGGTTAACAATGAAGGCAATGTCGGGCCACGTCGTGGTGGCCAAGTACATGAGCGAGCCAATGACTCGCAGGTACAGGGTCACGTCGACTGGCTCCCCCAAGTCAGTTGGGTCATCGACCTTCAGGTTGGCCTACCCCTCAGGCGTCATGGGCGTGGAGGCAGTGCGAACAGTAGGAAGGAGGTCAGCAAAGCGCTCGGCCACGGCCACTGCGTATCGTGCCTGGTGAATGCGGAGTGTGCGGCGGACCCGGTTGTGCACGATCTCCATCCCCAAGAAGATGGATGCCTTGCCGAGATCTTTCATCTTATATGCCGTGGAGAGGACGGCCTTGGCGGCGTTCACTGCTTCCAGGTCAGGTGAGGCGATCAGAAGATCGTCCACGTAGACGAGGATGGCAGTAAGAGGCGCTGGGGATTGCGTGAGGAACAGGGATGGGTTAGCGTCACTCCGAACGTACCAGGCGCATCTCAGCGTGCTGGTGATCTCCTGGTTCCAGCAGCGAGATGACTGCTTCAGGCCGTACAAGGCCTTTTGCAGCCGGTAAACGCGGCCGGTGCCATCCTCAAAGCCTGGTGGCTGGACCATGTACATCTCCTCCTCGAGATCTCCGTTCAGGAACGCGTTGTTGACATCCATCTGATGGAGCTCCCAGTCATGCTGTGCCACCTGGCTCAGGAGCGTCAGCGCCGTTGTCATCCTACCAACAGGAACAAAGGTCTAGGTGTAGTCCACACCAGCGACCTGAGATAATCCCTTTGCCGCCAGGCAGGCTTTGTACCGCTCCACCGTACCGTCCGTCTTGTACTTCTTGCGGAGAACCCACTTGGCCTTGATGGCCTTGCGGTTTTTCGGCAAGTCCACCAGCTCGAAGACGACGTGCTCGCGGATGGCATCGAGCTCAGCCTGACAGGCAGTGCGCCACTGTTTAGCGTCGGGGGCTGACAAGGCCTCGGGCAGCGTGGTGGGGTCAGGAGACACCGGTGGTGTACTGCGCGTGGCTAGGGCATATGCTGCAGAGGGGGAGTCCATGGTGACCATGGACTCAGCAGCGTCACGAGCAAGGTTGCGCTCGTGGGCAAGCAATGCCATGCCAGTGGCACAGCCTGGGTGAACCTCAACTAGGCCTCACGTACTGAGGCCCAGGGCCTTTGTCCCCGAGTCACCACTGTGGACACTGCGCGTGGGACGTGGGCGCAAGCGCCCGCCAGGTGCTCGGATGTATGAGTCAGAAGGAGCATGGGGTGCGGGTGCGACGGACGGAACATCGGGGAGTGATTCAGGCTCAGGCTCAGCCACAGGCTGGGTCTCGGGTGCAGGCGCACGCTCAGGCTCAGGCTCAGGTGCCGGCGCAGACTGAGGTGCTGGCTCAGACTGAGGCGCCGGCTCAGACTCAGGCACCGGACCAAGCTCAGGCGCAGGCTCGGCGACGGACGCTGGTGTGGATGGACCCGATGTCACAGGGACAGCGATGGAGACGGGCTCATGCGACTGAAGGTGTGCCGGGGAAGAGGTGATCACACTGGCCGGGGGCACTGAGTCAACCGCGACAGGAAGGCCTCCCCCACGCTGCGACCCCGCACAGCCTGGAGCATGGGAGGCTCGGAGGGTGTGGATGCGGGCGAGGTCCCTAAAGGTGAGGTGCTCAAAGAAGAGGGCATCCCAGGACTCCACAATGCAGCGTCGGTCGGGATCCCAGAACCTCCAAGCCTTGGACCGTGGTGCCACGCCGACGAAGACACAGAAGCGTCCTCGCGGGGAGAGCTTGATGCCCTGCTGCTCTAGTGTGAACCAGACAGAGGCAATGGAGCCCCAGACGCGGGCCAGCCTCAGGTCTGCACGATTGCCGTACCACATCTCGTACGGTGTGCGGTGGCTGGGGAGGGGACCGTGAGGGATCCAATTCCAGACCCATGTCATGTAGGCCATGCCTTCAAAGGCGAATGCCTTAGGCATGGCGCTATCCGCACGCATGGAGCAGATCGCATCCTCCATGGTGCGATTCCAGTGCTCTGACACCCCATTCTGTTGGGGGGTTGCAGGGGCAGAGAGGTCGTGAAAGACCCCATGCTCCATGAACCAGCGCGCGAGGTCCCCCATAAATTCACCGCCGCGGTCGGAGCGAAAGGTGTGGAGGGACTGGCGAGACTGAAGCTCCACCATGACCAGCCAGAGGCGAACCGCCACAGCGGCGTCGCTCTTTTGGCGCAAACTGTAGACCCAGCGCCTGCGTTTGAAGTCGTCAGTGAGCGTCAGGACGTAGCGACCTCGGTCCTCCTGAAACTCAATGGGCAAAGGGCCCACGAGGTCAGAGTGAACCAGCTCCAGGGGCCGGAGAGCCCTGGAGGTCGACCAGGGGTAGGTAGATTGGTGCATCTTGCCTTTGGCACACGACAGGCAATCGGTCGTGGGCGGTGCCTCAAAGGACCCCGCGTCAAGACCGAGGGCAGGCTGGGTGGGGACCAGTGTGTCAACTGCGTGCGGATGGACATGACACAGACGCTTGTGCAGGAGGCGATGATGTTTGGGAGACAGAGCACCCGCCACAAAGACACGAGTAGTGGGGGAAGGAGGAGGAGTGTCTGACTCAGGTGACCCAGTGATGTAGTAGAGGTCATCAACAAATCTATCACAGAGGACAGTCTCCTGGGTGTCACGGACAAAGATGTGGGCATCGGTATCGGTGTGCATGACACCAAGACCCATCCGGGTGCAGGCACGTAGAGACAACAGACTGAGTTCAAGATCAGGAACATAGAGCACGTCGGAGATGTATAGCGGGCCAGCAGGCCCATGGAACCGGACCACCCTAACACCCTAAACAGGGATCTCATGGCCAGAAGCAGTGCAAACAAGATGCACGTAGCCAACAGGATGCAGAACGATGAAGGTGCCACGGCGACATGTCATATGATGCGTGGCTCCTGAGTAAACGACCCAGGTTGCATCAGTCACACGCGCACTCGGTGTAACATGGCAGGGTGCAACAGAGCAAGGGACAGATGCCGGACGCTTGGCGGGGGACGCTGCAAGGCGAGTGACGGCACGCATGTGGGACTCGTGCAACCACGACACGTCATCAGGACCACCACTGGCACATGACTGCAACTGTGCACCGCCACAGGCATCATCACGTAACACAACAGACACGTCACAAGCAGTGGTGCCCCCTGGCTCAGTCATCACACTCGCACCTCCGTGAGGGGACTGTAGCGCCAAAAGCTGGTGAAGCTCAGCGATGGTCCGATCGCGCTCAGCAATGGTGTGATCACGGAGGTCAGGTGATGAGGTCGCCGCTGCTGGAGGTGTTGCTGGCCCGGAAGCTGTCGCAGCCGCAGAGCAAGCGGGGGAGGCTCCAGACGACTGACGCTTGTGTGCCTCATGCGCCTGCTGCAGCTCGCGTGTGATCTTTTTCCAGTCAAGTGGGCGGCCCGTCAGCCGCGTGCATTTAGGGTAGCGATGATCGCCACCACAGTTGTAGCAGAGAAGGCGCTTGCCCTGGCTGCCGCCAGGTCTGCTGACGGAGTTGCTACTACTGCTGCTGTCGCTACCACTACTACTGCCACCGCTGCTACTTCGACCGCTGCCGTCGCCAGACCCCCTACGACCTTTCATCCCCTGAGCAGGTGCTGCTGCTACCACCGACGGTGAGGAGGGGGAAGGCAGAGTAGGCGCTGCTGCTACTACGGCAGTGGCAGCACCGTGGCAAGCACGGTTGGCAGCATCAACTCCGGCGACGTCCAAGAAGTGCATGGTCGCCCACGGCAGCAGGGTCCCATCGTTGGCCATGTCGCGTAGCAGTACCTTGTCAAAGCCGCTGAACACGCGAGAGAAGTCAGGGTGTACACCGTAGAGGATGGTGTTGAAGGCTGGAAATTGTGCTGGACTATCATCACCGAGCTCGTCATGTAACTGGATGGCGCGACGCCAGTAGTCCGCTTCTGACTCGTGTGGAGACTGACCTAGGGAGTTGAACTCAGCCAGGCGCTGAGACGTCATCGCCATGGTGGCACCTTTGAACATGGTGACGGCTAGAGCCCAAGCAGCGCAGGGATCAGCGCCGTTACCGGTGATGGGCTCGCCCAGAAAACAGTTGAAGTCCTTGGTGTTGTCATGAGTGGCCTTCAGGAGGCCATAGGCGGCCCGAACCGCTGCCATGGTCTGGTCTGGGTCCCCTGGTTCGTACTGGGTGGTGTAGTATGGGAGCAGACCCTCGCTCATGGCCCACATGCGGAAGCGTGGCTCCCAGGTCTTGTAGTCGTCACCGGTTCGGAAGGTGGGTGGGTCTGACTCGAACCACTTAGGCGGCCTAACTTTCGGAAGTGCGACGGTTGGAGTCACTGCGACCCCCGGCGTGAAGGATGCACACCCAATGCCCATGCATGCGCGCAAGGCGCGTTCCTCGAAAATGACGGGCATGCGTGAACCCCCTAGCGTCGTTCCGGTGTTCACGCCGGTGCTCTACTGCGCTGAGCCAAACGTGCGTGACTTGCGGCGCGCTTCCAATCGAAGAAGGCGCTGTCTCAGCACCTCTATCTCGTCTTCTTCACCCGACTCAAAGTCAGGGTTGGGATTGGAGGAGGAGGCGAGGAGGGCAGAAATGGCAGCATTCACGTCTTGGGCAGCGGCGTCGTTGGTCGGCTGCTTGCCTTTGCATGCTTTCTCGAGTGTTGGCTGTTGCTGTTGTGGCAGGGTGTCGCGGAGTAGGCTGTAGATGTCAGCCACCTGTTTGGACAGCTTCTCCTCGTGCTGTGCCTGCTGTTCCTGCAGCGTCCGTAGTTCTCGCGCCAAGGTCGTGGGACTGGGAGGTGACGTCACCTAGGTTGGGTCGACAGTCTCGTCAGCTACGCCAGGATTCACTCCTCCGGCTTCCATGCCAGCGCTAGCAACGTTGCTACTCTGGGCAGCCCTTAGCATGGTCGTAGAGTGCAGCTCTCCCAAAGAAATCTTTGGCAGAGTTTACCCCGCCCTAGTGGGCGTGGGAAATACGAAAGTGGGGGTTTAAAGATGCCGTTGGCGCTGCTGACCTGTCCCGACCCCCAAACCCAACCCAGGACCGAGGAGGGGAGCCCAACCACAAGAGAGAGGGGAATCCCAAGAGGGATAGGGTGGTTGTTGGTGTTGCTGCTCTTCATGTCATGACGTCAGCGACGGCACTGGCCGCCACTTGAGATGAAACTAGAAAGGGGAGTGGGATCCGCCGGCACCGGACGGAGCCGCCGCCGGGGCACGCCGGTGGCGACGAGAGATGGGGGCTGGCAAGGGCCAACACAGGCCGGCACGGGGCCGGCGAAGACCGGCGGAAGTTGGCGCAAGCCGACACAGGCCAGCGAAGGCCGGCACAAGCCGGAAACAGTCGGTGCGAGCCGGCGCAATCCGGCCCATGTCCGAACAGGCCGGCGGAGGCCGACGCGAGATGGCGCGGGCCGTCCGCACAGCGGGTGGTGGTGCCACCTACTGCGACTGTTGTGGCCCCAGCTGCTGCTCTCGCAGCTGCTGCTGCTGGGTCGAAGCCAAAGGGGACATCCGGGGCGGAAGCGTGCCCAGAACAAAACTAGCGAGGGATGCCTCGCCGCTCTGAGGCCATGTTGAAATCCAAGCAACTTAGGTGAAGAGACAGAATTACAAACTGCAAGGGTTCACCCAAGGAGACGTGCACAGGCGTCCAAGTTGCATCAACATGCAAGAAGAAGGAACACAATGAGCAAAAATGTCCTAAGCATTTGACCCCTGCCAGCTCTGGGGGTCTGACCGGCGTTGGCAGGGGCACGTTTGGCTGCCAGGGCAGTGGAAACTGCGCCACCCACGCGGATAGCCTTGATGGCGCGATTCTGCACCGACTAGGGGCAAAATCGCGTCAGGGGCCAGTTTTGCGCAGGGCAGCCCAAAACTGCACACTAGGCCGCACGGCACAAACCTGGTGAAACCCGAAACCTGCGCTGAGAAACAGTATCGGGTCGACAGCCTGGAAAGTCACGAGTTTCAGCATAAATGACAGACTGAGTTGGGACGCAGGGTCATGCCTCTGGCGGGTAGCCACTACGACCCAGTCGCAATTCGAGCTACGTCGACCCCCCAGCGATCGGCAGCCGCAACCAGGTCAGGGTCCTGCACGTGGATGGACATGAGCCGAGGGGTCACCGTAAGCAGCGTGTGACACACACAACAACAATTACGTCATGTAGATCTCTTTCTTGGAATCAATGTCGCTTGTGAATTCTGTTGACCTACAGTTATAATGCAACAGATTTTCATCCAAACATTCATAGTTTGATACACAAATTCTGCTTTTAAGCCATGAAGTTGCTAAAGTTTCATAAGAATGTCCCCCATCTAGTAGTTCCGGTACCAATCTGAGAGTCTTGAACCCCTTTCGTTGTAGCCATAACAGTATCACTGGTTGGTTTTTCCTTGTACCCCTCATCAAAATCTGGGATCCAAGGAACGCTCGTTTGCGACGATGCAAGCCATTCACATCAGGAATTGGTCGACGTGAAGTTTTTCTGACTGGATAGGAGATGTTCCATCTACACCTACCCTTTGCCATGTCTTGCCCCTTTGTATTTTCTCTGTGATTTCCCTTTGTCCCTTTTTGCCTTGTCCTTGCTACCTCCGATAGTCGAGCAATATATGACCTGGCTTCTCGTAATCCATCCGACTACAATATCCTTTATGAAATCCATGCCAAGGTTGATTTCACCATCGTTTTCCATGCTCTCTCCAACCCACAAGCCATACTCCTGATTTATGCATACCTTGAATGGTTTCCATAGGCCGTCGTCACCACGTTGGAGCTTGCTAGTACAATCGGCATGAATGTAGAAAACCTAAATCCGTGGGTATCATTCTCTCATACATGCCTTGAAAGTGTTGTTTGTCCGAGGGCACCGTGAATCCAAGACGAGCAACAATTTCACCTGAACATGAAAAACTCCATACTCTGTGCACATGCACTCCAAGTAGGGCTCCAACACCATGATATCTTAGTGGCGTACAAGGAACCTTGATGATTCGGGATATGCTTGAATCCACTAGCTGATGCGTTGCACCGTGTCTAGTTTGTTACCTTGTGGGTAGCATGGAACCAAGTTTCTGATCCAAATGACCTGGCTCTGTACGTAGAACCTTCACCTTGGTACTTCCCTTGGGTGCGTACGTGAGGCATTCTACAAGAATGAGATGAACACCAGTATGGTCAATGTTCAAGACCACAGCTTGATTTTCTACATATAAATGTAAAACGCAAGTTGCCATTACTTTCCTGGCACACGAGATTCCCAGGCATTTGGTACTTTCAAGGTTGGCGATGTGCCATAGTGCTAGCTCTAGTTGAGCTCGCGTTCAATGAATAGTCCCTACCATGAACACAAGAACATGATGCTCTCATCACATGGAACACGAATCTCCAAGTCACACAGTGAACAAATGTTACAAACATGTCCATTGATGAAGGTACTGTAAAGAGATACAGATGCATTAAGTTCACGGCTATGCCTTTTCCACTCACAAATACCCCGCGACATCCACGGATGCGATGAACAAAAAATTTGCCTACATGTAAAGAACTCCGTTTTTGTGTATCTTGATGTCATCCGGGTGTACACCCGCACCGTGGACGAGCTGTTGCAAAGAGAAGTTTTATGAAAAAACTATTGAAATGCTTTTTGGACACCGTTCGATCGAGTTTTTGGGCCATATCATCGGCGGCCGACCTATCACCATGGACCAAAAAAGGCTGGAGGCGGTCGTTCTTCGGCCGAAGCCGATGAATGTGCAGGATGTCCAAGTGTTTTGGGGATCATGTAGTTACTACCCTACTGTCTTTTAAATTCGATTTTAACGCCTTTTTGTCTCGTCGAAATTGATGCTTCATCAAATTCATCGAGGCACTCAAATAACTATAGAAACGGAAAATCAAATTTAAAGTGCCATCCAACAAGTTTCATTTTTTGGGTTCATAGGGTCGTTCATTATTTATTTTGTAACTCATGTTATTTTGTTGTACCAGAATCTGTAAAAGTTATGTGTCCAGCTTCATGTTTCGACAATTCAAATCACCAAACCATTTATTTGAATCGCCGGAGTACCGCGAGCGCTTGACATGCGGTGATCACCGCATGTCAAGCGGCTTGACGCGGTTGCGTATCAGGTACACACGGTCCAAACATACCACATGTATCTGCTGCACACGATCTGTCGGGCACCTTGACAGATCGTGCATGTTGCAACAGCAGGAATAATTTTTTTTCGACCGAGATTGGCAAGATCGCCAAATTGAAAAACCTGAGCGAATCCGGTTGCCAATTCAAGGTGCCACCCTGTGCCCTTTGATGAATTCCAATAAATCAGAACCGTCATCAACATTAAAGATTCCCAAATTCATGATTGCTCAATCATCGAATCTAAAATGCAGAAGGGTACGGACGATTCGTATAGGACGACGCCGGGGTGTCAGCGCCTCCTTTCAATCTCACTCGTAAAACCATCGAGTGAAGTTGGGGAGACATTGAACATGAAGCGTTTAACTCTTTGAGAAATGCTCTGACCTCTATGCCAGCCCTATGATTCGCGGATCCAACGGTGGACTATGTCATGGCGACTGATGCGTCTGATCGGTCAATTGAAGCTGTTCTCCTCCAAGACAACGACAATGGACAACAACCAATTTCGTACATGCCACAAAAACTGCGCTGGCCTGAACTCAACTACGCAGTGTAAGAAAAGATGATGCTAGCTGTTGTGCATGCATCCGAAACATGGCAGTGATACTTAGAATGCCAGTGTTGCATCGTCCGTACCCACCACCATGCGTTGAGATATCTCAAGTCTCAACCAAATCTGAACCATCAACAAACTCGATGGATGGAGTTCCTTGAATCCAACTTCTACTATGACATCGAGTACCGACCTTGAAAAACAAATCCAGCAGATGCTCTGAGTTAACGACCGGTCTTGATAACTGTGATCAAAATGCTACTCGTCGAAGGAGACCCATGCATTCCGAGGCTTTCGTAAAGGCTTACAAGGAGTTCGGCGGGTACAAGAACACAAAGTTTCAGTCCGACGACACCTGCTGGCGAATACAATCCACTTGCGAATTTGTCGTACCACTGAACAATGAATTGTAACGGATGACATTGGAGGAGTGCCATGACATTGGTCCGAGTGGACACTTTGGTATGGACAAGATGCTCAAGCAGCTAGAAAAATATAATTGGTAGGAAATGATGCAGAGCAGCGTGGCAGCTTTCTGCAAATCGTGCAACACTTGTTAGTGACAAAGATCTTGATACATGAGGGTACCAGGACTAGTCTCAGGTCTCCCTGTTCCGACAGGGTTGTGGGTCGCCATTAATATGGACTTTGTGACGAGGTTGCCCGACACTTCTCATGGCTACATCGCCATCCTCGTGGTGGTACACAAAATTTGCACGTCATCATAACGATGACCTTTGTCACTGCGAAGGGAAAAACATGACTATGTCCAAATCGAATCGTGCGGCTACACGGTGTGCCACCTACCATCGTTAGCCATAGAGACACCCACTTCACCGGTCATTTTTGCACTAAGTGATGACGCATAACGACACTCGGGTCCAGCTATGAACAGTGTACCATTCTCAAATCGATAGATCAACCCGAGCGACTCAATCAGATGCTCGAACGACTTCTCCATAATTGATGCAAACAACATGACACTGATTGGGTAGGAAAACAGGTGATCGTCCAACTTTCATCCAGTCCCACAACTGCGTGCGTAACAGTTAAATTCCAGTTTGATGTGGTTTATGGGAAAATCTCCACTAAACAGGCAGGAATTCAAAGTGAGAAATACTATCGAGTTCAGAATCCAATGACGATGTTTCTTCCGCATTACAAAGGAAAAAAGACAGGCTGTAACGGGCCATAGCTTCAGCTCCTGCTCTAAGGTCGTCGTCGCAGTTTGCAGAATGGCGTCCAGAGCTCGTTCCCCTCCACGTCACTTTGGGGGCAATTGTCATCATCAACACGGAGCAGGGAGACTCAAGTATTTCGAGTCTCCATAGGCACGTTTCCTTTTCTTGACCTTATCCCTGGATCAAGGACCCAAACTAGGGATTTCATACTTCGAACTCATGAGTTCGCACGAGTTTTCCATCTTAAAAACTCAAAGTTCATCATCAAGGGACTTCGAATTTATGTTGTGTCATTCTGGCACGAAATTGTTGCATACGAGGCACCTTGGCAATTTCATGTCAGGGTTGTCTGTCGATTCTCCCTCTCACCCTCGCCCCCCCTATCCCATATCCTTGCTCACTTGCGAGGAGGACGAGGGGGGGGGGGCAAGGACACAAAGGCCACGAGGCCTCGCCCTTAAGGCCCTTGCCGCCCCTCAGCCGCCGAACAGGCTGAGGCCGCGATCAGCAAATGGCGGCTGGCGTCTGGCCGGCTGGTGGCCGGCCAGTCACTTTGCCGGCCATCGGCCATCCAGTTGGCCAACAGCGAGCTGGCTGGCGGCCAGCAAAGTGCTGGCCGTCGGCCAGCCCTTGCTGACGCGAAGGGTAGTGCATACCCACCCCTTGCTTCAACGAGGCGGGAGGGCCGAACTGGCCCTCCCGCTACATTCCTCTCCACTTATAATAAACGGTCTCGATTCATGAACAACAAGGAGGATTGTCAGATAGTGAGTCATCAACATTGTGAAAGAAAATGAATAACTTCAATCACTAGCTAAACACGAACACGTGCATGGCACTTGGACCTAAGCTACAGCTTGTCGGTCAGCACGGCTAGCGGCCTCCCCCCTTTAGACCGGAGCGTCTGCGCGACAACTATGTTGGGCTTCCCCAATCTCCTATGGCCGCACTCCATGAATGCCCCCTTGTAGGAATGTTGTTCACTTTTCTCGCGTTTAGGTGGTGCCCCCTGACACGCGTTGATCTGTGTGAGCTGCTGGCTCACTCCAATACTCATTGACCACCCCTGTGGGTAACCAAGATTCGGGCTCCCATGAGTTATGTTCATGTCCACACCTGGTCCAATGAATGAGGTTTTCCCTAACACCCCAGGGTGTAAGCTCTTGGTGATGGAGTAGACGAAGAACCTTGTATTGGCCTTCGGTAGCAAGGACTATCAGTGGTAGCTCGACGGTTCCCTTTGCCGTTTATGGATCCAACAGGCTAACATGAAACACATCATGTATCTTCATGGATCCAATCAGTTTGCCACTGGTCCAATACGTACAACGATGAGAAACGGCCCAATCCACTTCGGTACAAGGTTTTGCACCCTTGACAACTTTAGCCGAAGATTCTTGGTGCTGAGTAGCACTTTGTCTCCGATGTCAAACGAGACCTCACGGTGACTTTTGTCGGCATATGCCTTTCATCGTTGCCAAGCAGCTTGAAGGTGACCCTTTGCCTCCTATAATGAGGATTCTATGCGCTCGGCAAAGGCTTGAGTAGAAGGAACCTGTCCTCTTGTACTCCCACTCGCCACCAATGAAGAGGGCACTACTGGATGCTGACCATTGTTCAATACAAACGGTGTGGACTGTGTAGACTCGTTCACCGATCTATTCACTGCAAACTCTGCAGGTGCTAGGAATTCGCCCCGGTCATTCACGGCTGGATCCACGTACATGCGGAGCATTTGTTCCAGAGTGCGGTTCATGCACTCTGTTTGTCTGACAATTTGAGGGTGAAACGCTGTTGACATTTGCGACTCGCTCCCAAATTACTTATGCATCTTTTATCATAACTTAATAGCAAATTGTCTATCTCAATCAGGGATGATATCCAACGGCAAGCCGTGGTACTTTATGACACCCTCAAAGAAGAGACAAGCGGTCTCTTCTATGTTCATAGCAGTGGTTGTAGGAATGAAGTGTGTCATCTTTTTCAGAAGATGCACAACGACTAGTATTACATCGTGGCCACGGGTCGTGTCCGGAAGACAAGTAATGAAGTCCAGCTGATGCACTCCCATGGATTCCGAAGAATAGGAAGATGTTGGAGGAGTCCAGCAGGCTTTTATTTGCTAGCCTTATTCCAAAGACATGGGTCGCATGTCATGCAATACTTACGGACATCGACACTCCCTCCTGGCCACCAATATTGGTCCGAGAGTGCCTGTCCGGTCTTCCGAGGTGCCACATGACCTGCAATCGGCGGGTCGTGGAATTGGGGGATAATCTTCGCTCAAAGGTCTTCCGATTCTGGCACAACTTGTTCTCCGTGCCAAAAGATTCCTGTGACTTCACCAATCCGTACTTTGTATAGATTTTGAGAGTCTTGAGACCAAGAATCAACATAGTGTCCCTTGCGAATTATGTTGACGGAACCGTTGTAGTGAATCATCTCTCGAGGTAGTTGCCATGGAGGTGTAGGGGGCTCTGGTGTTTGCACAGTTGCCGTTGCACTGGCCATAAAACACCCACCGAACTCGGTGGTTGCTTTTGTTTCCACATGCTGTCAGCTTAGTGGATCGGCCACATTGATGCATCCATCGATATTCCCATGTGAACGCAGATTTGCTCAGGTATTCGCTCCAACACGCCTGTCATCTTGACAAGTACCATTGTGTTAGGAATGAGTTATTGTTGGTGATGGCCGTCATACCCCCTTCAGCACCCTTGAGGTAGCAACGCCACAACTTAAAAGCGTGTACTATCGCAAGGAGCTCTTGATTCCCAGTCATGTACCGCGTTTCCACGAGGATGAGCCTCCGGCTCTTGTACGCCACTGGGTGACCGTTCTGCATGAGGACCGTTCCGATTCCTAGTACCGACGCATCACATTGCACCTCCCACGGTTGTAACGGATCCGGAAGAGCTAGGACGGGCGCTGTGGATAGAAGCTCTTTGACTTTGAAAAGGGTGTTCTCGCAATCAGATGGCCATTTCCAACGCACGTCTTTCTGCGAGGAAAGACCGAATCTGCCCAATGTTTTCCGGCGTGGCCAATCCACCTCGTCTTGGACCTTTCGTGGATCAACACGGGTACCGTCCTTGCCGACGATGTGTCCAAGGTGTTTGAGCTCATCTTGTACAAACTTGCACTTGCTCAGTTTTGCGTAAAACTTCTGTTCCCAAAGGATCGCGAAGACTTTGCGCAGATGTTTTGTGTTCTCTTTCATAAATTTGGAGAAAATCAGAATGTCTTCTAGGTAAACCAAGACAAACTGGCCAAGTTGTGTGGCGAACGTTCGGTTCATTTCTCCTTGGAATGTTGCTGGGGCGTTTGTTAGCCCAAAGCATAAAACTCAAAACCGATAATGTTCCATGTGCGTTTGAAACGCGGTTTTGGAGACATCATCTTCCGTAGTGCGGATTTGATGGTACCCTTGAGACAAATCCAAAGACGAAAAGACTTGTGCCCTTTGGAGTTGCTCAAACACATCCTTGATCCGTGGTTTGGGAAATCGATTTTTATCGTTAGCTTATTCAGCACCCGATGGTCTACACACATGCGTAAACCACCGTCCTTTTTTTCACAAAAAGGAACGGCGCACCGTATGGCGAGCTACTTTGCTCAATCCACCCTTTTGCAAGGTACTCTTTGATTTGGTGTTCGTCGTCTTGCCTTTCTGTTCAACCAAGGCAATACATGGATCTGAATGGTGGAGTCGCCTTCGGTTGCAGCGGAATCGTGTCGCCCATGTGGTGTTCTGGCGGAAGCCCAGCTGGTAGGTCTTGGAATACATCTAAGAACTTCACCAATAGAGATTTGATCTCTTGTGGCGTGTCTTCCTTTGCGTAATCCTCCACTTTCTGTATCTGAGCCAATAAGTATCAACAACCTTTTCGAATACGTCTCTTGACCTGCATTGCAAACAAATTGGCATGGACTTTGAGTCGGGCCGGTGTCTATTCCGTACTCGGAATCAGCGCAAAGGAACGCTATCCTTTTTGGAGGATCAAATGCTTTTATTCAAAGCACATTAGAGCCTTGTTTTCACGGAGCTAGGGATCGCCTAGCACCACCTCAAACGGGTCAAGAAGGTTGAGTACTTTCAACGTGACACTCTACGTGTACCCTTGAATACAAAGCCGTACGGTTGTCACCAATGACAACCCCGCCATTCGATGGCTCGTACTTTAGGCCAACCTGTTGGGTAAAGCCAAGGCTAACAAAAGAGTGATCTCCTCCAGTGTTAGTATGTATGTTCACGGGAGTATCGGCTAGGTGTCCTTTGAATTGCATCATCATATTACCTCCACTCTTCCGATTAAACAGGCTCGATGACGGTCAGTCGAGTTTGTGATAAACACAGAATCGGTACGACGGGCGCCGCAACTCCCATGATTAATGCACTCAAGTCCACATCTTGTGGGAATGTGTAAACTGGGCTAGCACCTTCCAGTCCTTAAATCCGACTAGGTCGAAAATGTTGACCAAAGGTAGCACGAACGTGATTGAACTCATCGCTTTACGGTTGTTTGTTGCGATCACTATACCACACAACTCTTGCACAGTGGTTGGTGTCAAAATTGCTAAGCATGTTCAATCACGCATCTTGTTTGAAGATGCAAGGTTTAGTGGCCAATGACGGCCAGCAAGCATATAGCGAGGCTCAACAAGAGGGGAGAAAACAACAGAGAAGGTTGAACTCATCAAAAACTCAAATTGTTTAACATCCTTGTCTGAAAACATGAACCCACATTCCCAACCAAGTTTTACCCCTGAGTGGTCCCCGCTAACGTCATTTAAGGGTGGGGAAAACCCACCCCACGACCCTGTCCGTTACCACGGCCGAGCCCATTGCCGCGACCGCGACCCTGTCCACGAACCTGTTCGTGGCCTCCTACTGCACCATCCCCACGAGGTACTGCTACTACGGCTAACGTCGCGGCCTCTTGTCCACCACCAGCAGCCTTAGGACAATGAGCCCAAAAATGACCAGGGAGCATACAATTGTGGTAGAGTCTGTTGTGAAATGATGTGTTGCGACACTCACGCGTCGCCTTCAGCTCGTCATTATCACGACTACGCTTGTGGTTTGGGGTCTTGTGCCCGCCAGTCTTCTTAACTGGAAGGTTTACAGGCCGCTTGCCCTTGGTCCCATCCCGCTGCCCGAGTGCTCGTCCAACCCCTGCAGCGTCCATGCGCATGTTACAGCCTTACTTTGTACGCACGTTCGGCCGTGCATCCGAGTAGTGCTTTCGGTTCGCTAAATACACTTCACTCATGTAGTCTCGTAACACCCTCCAGCTTGTCCAAGGCTGGCCTGTTGCCGTTGTGGTGGTCTTGTCCTTTAGCTTCTTGCTGACAAGACCCTTATGCAAGTACTCAATCAGCAGGCACTCAGGATACTTGAAACTCTATGTCCCATCGTTCTCGGTGAAGCTTTCAGCTTCCTCCATGAGTGTCCGCGACGACGCTCGCTTTGGCATTGGTTTTCCCCATCGTAGCTACATCATAGGAAGGGGGGTCCGTCCCCACTCCTCCGATTGGTGTTGTGTTCCCACCGTCGGTGGTGATCTTGATTCTGCCTCGATAGCCAATTTCCCTCTGCGATGTTTGGGAATCGCATTCACGGTGACGTCGTCCGGCTCGTTCTCGCGGGAACTTCCCCCACGGCTGCTTTTGGCGCCTTTGCTGCTCTCGGTAGCCTCGCTGTTGTTGGCAGCTTCAGGCAATCCGGCAAGCATCTTACCCTTCTCGAGCGATCGGCTCGAGTTCACCGCATGAAGATGGCGATGATCGTGATCCTTGTCGCCTTCGCCATCATCAGCGACGTGCTCTTCGTCGGGGTCCACGCCTTGATGGTCTTCCTCGAACGCATCGCCCGTTGCATGGGGGCCGTCGACGTGCACGTTGATATGCTCCTCGAGAAGTTTTATGGCTTCTGCACGCTTCTTGGTATCGCCGAGGTTGGCACCAATTGCCTTAAGCGATACGGTTGCCTTTGGTTTGGCAACCGTACTCGCAGCGCAGTACCCAAAATTTGGAGTCCGCCGATGGCGTGTGGTGAGGCTGTCACCACCTTGCCCGCGTTAGTCTTAGACGGTCCAGCACTTGCCATCTCGTCACCCGTGCAACTAGCACGTGAAGACCGTTGTGAGGATCACCACACAGCTTTGTGGGGTGATCGGTTGTGAGGAATCGCCTCCCGAAGTCTCCTTGCTCTCACTATCGGTTAGACAATACCGTACTGCCACATGAATTCATGCTTCTAAGTGTTTTAGGGGTTGTACATAAATTTTGTTTTTGAAATCTTATTCGGTTTACACACTATTACAACAAAATATGTGCGAACCGCACACAAAAATAATGAGATTTCAACAAGCGTGCTGGATATCCCAAAGGTTGTTCATGAAAAACGTTGAGTCTGGATCAGAAACGTCCTTCGCAACCACGTGCCGGGAGCAATACAGCGCACTTTTGAATTCATTCTTGCGAAAGCTTGAACTGGTCCACGGATAACAAATCGCACACAAAAACTAGAAACTTACTGCACTCTCACACGAATACATGAATTCATTTTAAAAAATGAATGCTTATGCACAAATTCATGTGGCAGTAGGGTAATACATCAAATTTCTCTTTTCTTAGGCTGCCACGGTCAGCACAAGGGCGTGGATTTTGAAACTAGTCTTCCTACGCCGTGACTCATGGAAATTAGTAGCGACTAGAATATAGGAAAACAGAAGAAGATGAAAACAAGGGAATGACAAGAAATGTGAGTGTCACTCACAAAACAAGGGCAAAGAGTGGGAGAGGAATTCTAACAAATCCTAGCAACTCCTTCACTCCCTATCCCACTTCTTGTCTTCCTGTTGTCTTCTTGTCGTCCTTGGCCTCCTCTCCACGTTCTTTGATGCCTCTTGCGTTCCTTGGCGACGTCTCCCTTGAGTCGGCCACATTGGAGGAGCCGTAAAAAAGCTTCAAGGTGTCACCCTTCTTTTTAGGGTGCTCTCAAACCATGAGAGTTCCTTATCTTTGGGAAAGGGCGTTTTTCCTATTCTTGGATGAAGGATGAAGGAAGGAGTCTTGAAAAGGAGAAGTTGGTGGTTAGGGGATGGGCACTCCCCACCCCGTCCAACAACAATTTCCCTAGCCCCCAATGATGAAGACGAGGCTGAAAGAAAGAAGCCCTGAAAAAACAGAGCTCTTCTCCAGCTCCTTAACGCACTTTACGGTACTTCAAATAGTGTAGTGTAGATGTCGTATTCCCTTCTAGTGTTTCTACTGTTGCTTGTAGCTGCCGGTGGCATTATATATACGATGTAGTCGCCGTTTCCATCGCACCTTTGGTTGCGTGGGTCGTCAGACTCTGAGACCCACTGTAACGGGCCGGAAGTTCAGCTCCTACTCTAAGGTCGTCGTCAGAGTTCGTAGAATGGTGGTTAGTGCTCGCTCAAGGGGGTTTTCCCTCCGTGTCACTCTGGGGACAATCATCGTCAACAACCCAAAGCACAGAGACTCAAACATTTTGAGTCCCCGAAGGCCTATTTCCGTTTTTGACCTTATTCCTGGTTTCAGGATCCAAACCAGGGGTTTTCTACTTTGAACTGATGAGTTCGCATGACTTTTCCTTCTTAAACACTTGAAGTTCGTCATAAACGCACTTCGAGTTTATGTTTTATCGTTCTGGCGCAAAATGGTCGTGTGCGAGACACGCTAGCGATTTCGCGCCAGAGTTGTCTCTCGCTCCTCCCTCTCATCCTTGCTCCCCCTATCCCTTGTCCTTGCTCGCTCGCTTGTGATGAGGGCAAGGGAGGGAGGGCATGAGGCCACGAGGCCTCATTCTCGAGGCCCTCGCAACCCCTCAGCCGCCAAATGGGCTGAGGCTGTGATCGCCGGCTGGCGGTTGGCATCCGATAGCTGGTCGCTGGCGGTCAGTTGGCCGGCCGCCAGCCGTCTAACCGGCCGGCAGCGAGCTGGCCGGCGGCAAGCGAAGTGCTGGCCGTCAGCCAGCCCTTGCTGACGTGAAGGGTGGTGCGCAACCACCCCTTGCTTCAGCAAGGAGGGAGTGTCGTACTAGCCCTCTCGCTTCACAGAGTCTCGTGGACACACAAGCACGTATGATGTGAGAAACTAATTGACATCACAATGATGACGTGTTCAGGGTTAGCAATTGTGTCCATTCTGCTTGGCAAACATCAAACTCTGAGGAAGAGAATTTGCTGAGCTCAAACCCTGGTGGTTGGGACTGTTGGAGATCACGAGAATGCAAACCCTTGTTGTTGCTCAGCTTTGCCCGCTTGACACCATGGTGATCCACCTTGTCTTCCACATCATGAAGATCAAGCACTACCGGGTCTACGGTGAGAAAGTTCCCGTCAGAGAATTTTCTCCTCTGCCTCCTATCCAAGTGGACAGGGATACACAATATGTGATCGAAGACATCCTCGGTCATCGTTTCCGTGAAAACTATGACTGAGCTTTTGGTTGTGGCACATGCACAACAGATGGGAAACTTACAGGAGCCTTTGAGATATGGATCATTCGATCGGTGGCTACTGCCGTCGTCATCGTCGTACGTCTGCTTACGCGATTGGATGTTGCTACTGTTATGCAGAACGGAGCGTAATTGGTGAACACGTAGACGCTGCGAGGCAGAACACAAGTTAGAACTTGCGACACTTGGGCAATTTGTAGTTAGCGGTAAGTGTACTTCGATGACAAGTGTCAAAATGATTGAACAAATATATATATGTGTCGAGTTACGAATGATACGTAATCAGTGTCTTTGGGACGATTGTTGAGCGACGCGTGTGGAGTCTCGTCGTGGGTGGCCGAATTCGAGAAGGTCTGCCAAGAAGTCATGGGTCTTCGGGAATCAACGGTGAAGATGCGAGATGCATATTTATAAATCCAGATTTGACTCGGTGCATTGAGAAGTTGACCAAAAGGTCGTGATACTTCTGTTGTATATTCGCGAGAGTGGTCGAAGTTGTCGGAAGGTTCAGGAATATTCAGTGAGGGCAGGACAGTTGGCCGGTTTGTCCTCAACCGTCGGAGTGAACATCGCAGTCACGCGACGCCATGGTCTATTTGTGTAGTAATAGAAGTACCCACATGGAAATATTAGGGAATCGTGCACATTTGATGCGTAACACTTCCTCCCGTATAGCCGCGACCTCCCGGCGCGTGTATTGATGTGGACTGGAGACGGCAGTAACAAGCGTCGATGAGGTGATCAACGTCTCAGAGGTTACCATAGGGTTCCCAGTTTTTGTGCGCATCTTTGTAACTGTGCCACTTGACGAGGTATTCTGTCGTTTTGTCTTGTCGTTCATGGTCAAGGATGTCCTTGATGACGTACTCTGTGTCCTCATCCACTTGAACGAGAGGCGGGGGAGGTACATCCATGCTGGGGAAGTTCTCTCCGGGGTCTCATTAGTCCTTAAGACTGTTGACATGGAACACCGGATGAACTTGCATGGTGTCGGGGAGTTTGATTCATGCAACTGTGGAGTTTTGCATGCGCTTGATCTCAAATAGTCCCAACCATCAGGGTTTGAGCTTCGAATAGTCGGCTCCACTGAGTTTGATGTTCGTTGAGCTGAGAAGGAATTTGTCACCAGCGACGAAAGTGTCGTCGTTGCAAGTTCGGTCAGCTGCTCGCTTCATCGCTACTGGTGTCTTTGCGAGTGTTTGTCGTGTTTCCTCCCAGATGTTGGTGACATCTCGGCGTTGAACGTCGACTACAGGAATGTTGCTGCGACTTTGTAGTTTGGCTGGTGTGGCGGAACATTTGCCATACACCACTTCAAACAGAGTTCTACCCGTTGCGGTGGAAACTGCCGAATTATATGCAATCTTCGCGGTTGGGAATTTTTGTGCCCAATCCGTTCCGTGAGGTTTGCATAGTATTAGGAGAAGCTGTTCGAGTGTCTCATTGTTCCACTTGGTTTCACCGTCGGTTTGAGGATGAAGCGCTGTTGAAAGTCAAACTCTGTTGTTGTAGCGGGTCATTAATTTGCACCAAAAGGCTGCTAAATCGACTGTCTTTATTTCTCGCGATGGTTATTGTGACGCCGCGTAGCCATACGATGTTGTTTAGAAACAGCCGTGCTGTTCCCTCCGAAGTAACGGTGGTCGTGGTCGGGATGAAGTGGGACATTTTGGAAAACCTGTCGACGGCCACAAGGATTGCGTCATATCCTTTGGGTGTGACCGGTAATCCCGTGAGGAAGTCCATGGAGATGTCACCACATGGTTCCGTCAGAACAGGGAGCGCTTGTAGAAGTCGGGGTGGTGGTGTGCAATGGGATTCTTTGTCGCTTACATGTGTCGCAGATTTTGCAGAAGTTGGCGACTTCGGATGGCATCTTGTCCCACCAATAGTTTTTTTCCAGCTTCTTCAGCGTCTTGTCCTCTCCAAAGTGTCCACCTGGTCCTGTGTCGTGGCACTCTTCGAGCGGCATACAGTGAAATTCGTCATTCAGGGGAACGACTTCATGGCGAGTGAAGCGCATTCGCCAATAGGGTGTGTCGTGACAGAATGTTGCCTTGTCATATCCGCCATGCTGGTTGTAGACTCGTGCGAATAGCCGCTCGATGTACAGGTTCCACTGAAGCTGTAGCGTTGCCACCTAAGCCATAAAATCTGGTCGGCGGGTGAGTGCGTTTGCCGGATTGATTTTGCCTCGCTGGTACTTGATTTCGTAGTCGAACCCGGATTCAAGAAACTCCATCGATCGGGTTTGACATCGACGGAGGTTCAGCTGCATCTTCAAAATTTTCAACGCATGGTGGTCGACGTGTACGATGCATCGGTGACACTCCAGGTAGCATCGCCATGTCTTGAATGCGTACATGTCCACCAGCATCTCTTTCTTGTCTACTTCGTAGTTGAGTTCCAGTCCTTGCAGTTTTTGAGATATGTAGGCGACCGGTTGTTCACCGTTGCCGTGGTCTTGCAGAAGGACCACGAAACTGGCTTGGTCTTATGCATCCGTGGCCATGACGTAGTCGACCGTTGGATCGACTTGTCGTAGGGCTAACACCGAGGCCAGAGTATTCCGCTTATTGTTCATTGTCTCCCCACCGCCATTCGTTCTCTTTTCGAGTGAGGTCGGAAAGAGGCGCTGACACTCGGGCGTAATCCCATACGAATCGTCGATGGTAATTGCGGAAGCCGAGAAAAAAACTTGAATTTCTCGAACGTTGGTTGGTGTTGGCCAATCAGCGACTGTTGCTACTTTTTTTGGATCCATGGTAATCCGTCCACTATGGATGACGTGACCTAAAAACTCGATCGAACGACGACCAAAGTCACATTTTGAGAGTTTTCTGAGACTTTGCTCTCTTTGTAAAACTTCGAGGGCTTTTCCAAGATGTCCATTGTGCTCATCCGGGGTGCGGCTGTACGCCAGAATGCCGTCGAGGTACATCGTGAAACAAATCATCGAGGTATGGGTGGAAGATGTTGTTCATTATCGCCATGAACGTTGCCGGGGCATTCGTCAGTCCGAACAACATCACCGTGAAATCAAAATGCCCGTGGCGAGTTCGGAACGCCATCTTCTCGACGTTGGCATCTGCCACGCGTACCTGGTAACATCATCTGCGTAAGTCGATTTTGCTGAAAATTCGAGCCCCTCGGATTTGGTAAAATTTTTCATAAGCTCTGTGAAAAGAGCAGGAGTTCTTGATAATAGCGTCGTTCAATGCCCGATAGTCCACGCACATCTGCATCTCGCCAGTTTTCTTCTTGACGAACAGTACTCGTGCGGCGTATGATGACGTGGAAGGGAGGATGAACCCTTGACCGAGCATCTCATCGAGTTGCTTTTTTAGCCCGGTCAGCGCGTGATCGCCCATCCGATAGGCCCCTTGAACCGTAGGTCTGCTGCTCGGCTTCGGTTTGACGCGATGGTCGATATCTCGTTGAGGAGGTTCTGGGGAGTTCGTCGAGGAAGACATTCGCAAAATTCTGGAGGAGCGGTGCGAACTCTTCAGGTACCATCACGAACTTTGTTGGTGCTGATGAGACTGACGAAGAATCAGCAGCTGCCACTTCCACTTTCTCCATTGGCTCGAGATGTATGAGCCACACACAAGCTCCACGTCGTATGAAGTGCTTGGCCACGTTGAGCAGGATCGACTGCACATGTTGTCGCTTTTTGTCTTCCGCGGCTTCCTCTACTACTCCCACATTTGCTGCTTCCGCTGTCGGCTTCCGTCCCGCACACGGAAGCTGTCGAATGGCACCTTCGATCTCCACGTAGACGTCGCCACTGTTCGAGTCGACCTACAGATTGTTCCAGTACAAGAAATCTCGTCCGAGGAATACTTTGTAATCGCTCATTGGACAAGATCTCTAAACCGTTACATACCATAGATCTCCCACTTGTAGTCGTAGTGGTTTTTGAGTCTGCGTATCTCCCGTCAACAGATTTTCCTTCAAACACCCCTGGTTTGGTCTGCAAACCCAGTTTGTGGACCACGTCGTTGCTCACGAAGCTGTGTGAAGCTCCTCAACCCAATAGTGCCGGTATCGTTCTATAAATTTTGCATCCTTGAGGCTGAACTTTTAGCAGTATTGCCGGTTGGTCGTCCTCGTACCCCTCGTTGAACTTTGTGATCTCAGAAACCCTTTGCGCGATGTAGGCCGTTCAGATGGACGATCGTTCAACGCATATCACTCCTCAAGGGCAGGAGTTGTGCATTTTACTCCTAACATTTGCCGTTTCTCGACTCATTATTCTGTTCATTCCCCCCCTTTTTGGCCTGCCGCTTGCTCCGGGAGTTGCAAGCGATGTACCCAACTTTTTCGCAATTGTAGCAGATTCGTGTATCTCTCTGGTGGACGGTGTCCACTTCCACTGGAGTCGAGGAGTCCGTCGACTAGTTCTTTCCATTTCCACGATTATTGTGCTTAAGAGGGCGCCAACCGTAGGATTCCTAGAGCTGACCGTTGTAGTTGGCGCTGTCGATCCTTTCTACTGCAGCGATCAAATGCGGCAACTCGTTTTGGATGCCGAAAAGAGCGATAGCTCGCCAGATATCTCGCTTGAGGATGTTATTGTAATGAAAACAAAGGTCGTCGGGGGCGATTTCTGCTCTGGAGATGATCTCGCGGAATCTCTCCGTATACCCTGCCACGCTGGATTGGTGACGGAGACGCTGGAGCTTGTACCGTACGTCGGAATTTTCGTTCAGTCGTCCAACGCTGGAGCTTGTATCGCGCGCGAAAATTCATTCCAGTCGGTTGGTGGTGTCAGCGTATTGCCACTGTGGGTTGATCTTCTCCAGGGGTAGAGCGCCTGCGGTCGACGATATGAGACGGGCGCCGTTGTCCGTTGATGATGCTCCGCCGGTCTTCTGCTTCCGTTGGATGGTCTTTAGATGGGACCACCAGCTTTGCATCGTGTCGCGCAAAAGCGCGGTCGCGAGGTCAGCTACCTTCTTGTCGTTATTGACCCCAACAGCGGTGAAGTACACCCCCAAACTTGTCAGCCACATCTGAACCGTCGGTCCTTTTGAGTTCGTAGGATTGAACGGTTCTGGTGGAGTTGGACGAACTTTGCCTTCGCTCGAGAGTTGGGAATTTCTCTCGACAAGCACCGCTTCACATGCACTTGCGTTGGGAAGAGCCTCCACCGCGACGTTAAGCTGTTGGAGCAGGTGGTTGTTGATCCCCTCGAGCGTGGAGATCCGGTTCGCCAGTTCCTTGTTAATCCGCGCCTGTCGTCCAGTGCCATTTGTCGTCCAGTGCCATCTTTCGTCCAGTGCCACCTGTTGTCCCTGTTGTCACTGTCGACGCTATTGGTAGGGGCGGCTGGTTTATCGCCGTTGGGTCCGTGTCCGGATTGGTCGTCCAAGCCGTAGGGGTTGATCCAGTTGCCGTATAGCCACGCCAACATTCGTTGTCGCTTCAGGGTTCGAGTGCATCGGCACGTTCTTCTCCTCCATCGCCGAAGTCGTCACTGAAGACCTGCTGCTGGTCGTCGGCTGCACTTGCTCGCCTCACGTTGTAGTCGCGAAGTGTGCAAAGTCTTGACGAGCGAGATGCACTGACGGCTTGTGCGAGGTAGTCCTCCGGATGGGTAAAGAAGTTGGATGCCTCTCGAACACCGTTGCGCTCTAATACCAAGTGTTATGCTGAATGGAGCGTAGATGAAGAACAGGCAGAATTTACGAGGCAGAACACGATCTAGAAATTGGGACACTTGAGCAGTTTACAATGAGCGGTAAGTGTACTTAGATGACAAGTGTCGAAATGATCGAACACACCCTACTGATCGTTAAATTCTATGTTAACTATTATGTTGTTGGTCGTATCGCAAAGAATTTGTTTGTTTCAACGAATTCATTCGAATCACCAAAACATGTCGAGTTATTTTGTCGAATTCAGCGGGTACATTTTGGTGTCTATATACTCCGTGGTCTTCACGTGTTGTCGTCGTTGTTTGGATACATGGGGGGTTTGGGTGACAGATTGGGTTCACCCTCGTCGTTTTGGGTTTTTTGTCACATTTGCAGTCACGAATCCGACATCCGAGAGCCGGTCCTAGCGCTCGCCTGTCAGATTCAAAGCGCGTCGACGCGACACGTGGTGGCACGGCCACTTTTTGAACTTTCAAACTCAAACGCCAGCGACGTCAAGGACCTCACCACGTGCTCTCGCTGAATTTCATGAGCAGGGGTAGCGTTTCGACATTTTCAAAACTGATCACCAAAATAATTCCACCTGGTCAAAGCCTGAACGAAATTAGCGATCACCAGATTCTTAAACTTCAAACAATCGAACTAAACGAGCAGTAGGGTATATACGTACAAGTGTCGAGTTACGAACGAGGCATAGTCAGGGTCGTTGGGTCGATTGTCGAGCGACGCGTGTGGAGTCGCGTCGTGGGGTGGTGGAATTGGAGAAGGTCTGCCGAGAAGTCAGGGGTCTTTGAGAATCGACTGTGAAGATGCGAGATGCATCTTTATAAATCCAGATTCGTCTCGGTGAGTTGAAAAGTTGACCGAAAGGTCGCGATACTTTTGCCGTAGATTCGCGAGAGTGGTCAAACTTTTCAGAAGGTTCGGGAAGATTCACTGAGGGCGGGGCAGTTAGCCGCTTTGCCCTCGACCGTCGAAGTGAATACTGCGGTCTTGCGACACAATGGGCTGTTTGCGTACTAACAGAAATGCCCATTGGGCATTTCTTTCCATGGGCTGTTGGAAAGATTAGGGACTCGTGTACGTTTGGTACGTAACAGTTCCCGGGGGGGGGGGGGGGGGGGGGGG
>SZWC01000887.1:261939-278761 GCA_023375785.1 Penium margaritaceum | reverse complement strand
AAAAGACAGACACAACGACTGGTCACACGCCTACGTCCGGGAACAGCCGGAGAGTGTAAGAAAACAAACATGTAAATCAGCCTGGCAGGGCTGTCCACCGAGAAAATCCTAAAGACCTCCAAACGTAGTCCGTGGGCTGTGGGAGCCCTCTGGTACATTGGGTAGGCTGCCAGGCTGCCTCCAGCGGGTGGAGCATCACCTCAGGGAACTCTATCTCCAGCTGGGTCCGCCTCAAGGATCTGCACGAGCATGGACACGGCCGAGTGGTCACAACCAACTGTACAACTGTGTATGACTGACAACATCACAACAGTGTAAGGAGGGATTTGGGCCGCCACAGAGGATGTAAACCCACAACCTCTTTGGCTGGAATGGTTGGAAGGACAGTGGGTCAGGCCTTCACCTATGTCGGTGTCAGCTTATTCGTGTCAGTCATGGCCCCATCTCACCTGTCATAAACTCTCGTCTTCCTGTGCATGCCACCCGTCGAACAGATCTGTTCGGTGTCAAAATGTGAGGCATAGAGTTTGTGCCACCATGCGTAACAGCCCTCAATATGTACCAAGCGATCGAATCTGACCCTCCCCCTCCCCCCATGGGGTCAGGTCATGCCTCATGCAGCATCGAAAGTGAAGTCCATTGGCTTGTGCTCAACGCTTGATCCTATTGCTCTACTCAGGGCCATCTAGCCCTCCTGTTGTTATGCGAGTCGTCCCCTTCTGTTCATATGGTTTGCTGTGACCACTCAACCGTCTCCATGTTTGATCAAATCCCTGATGCAAGCCAAGCCAGCCAGAGAGCATTGATGGGTGGTGGCTCCACCCACCCGCAGCTGTAAGTCAGCTGTCACGACATCCCAAATGCTTGTTGGAGTCTTCTGAAGCTTTTCTACAGTTGCTAGAGATTTCTCAGTAGATTGGGTCTTGAGTTCGACATGTGTGTTATCTTATCCAACCTGGACCTGTGCGTATGACTAGTTGTAACGTCCGACTCCAGATTTTGCTTCTCTTAATTTAGGCAATGTCGCATTCGAATGGGACATTGCGCCGAGATACGATTAAATCAGGAGTTTTCAACCAAGATTAGAACATAAATATGCTGTCGTGTGTGGCACTTGCCATTCATCGCGGAAAGTATTTATGCTATATGCTTGTCAGCTATCATTTCTCTCTACATTACTTTTGGTTGTACTTGTTAGACACGCAAGTGACCTCTCCGCCAAGATTCATGAACACTTCACACGCCACGTGGCTTGCTAGCCTAGTTGCTGTTCACTGACGAGGCACTGGCCTGGTCAGTTGACGCGCAAGTCACAAGGCAGAGCATGTAGTGGGTAGGGTTGGAACACAGATGGAGTGAAACACAAGTGCTGGAATCTGAAAGTAATCGCAGAGTTGGTTACAACAATGAGCCAAAACCACCTAAATAGCTGGGGCGGCCTGGTGCGCAGTCAGCGCATCCAGGGGCGCGTTTGGCTGTATCCTAGGCACACATTGCACAAATCTACGCAAAATGCCAGCTTGGCCGGCCACGGGTGAAAACACTCACCCGGCCGTAACTTTCTGCACAGGCGTCGGAACGACGCGCCGTTTGAACCAGAACGACCAGTGCAACGAGACGGAAACGTCCGGATCATGCAAGGTAGGTCTCCTCATGGCACCGGAACACGTCTCCGGGCGCCCGGGTCTCGACCGGAGAGCAAGGTCCCTGGCCAAAGCACTGGGCAACACGTCACGAGCTCACGCACACACAGGTTCAAGGCTCTGGGTCTCCACGTCACACCGGTGTGACACACCAGGTGCACGGGTCTCGACCAGCACAACCTCGACCGAAATCACCGTGCCAGGTTCAAAACAAACCACGCTGTCCTCACCGGGGTGTCAGGCCAAAGCCCATACACCAACACCCCCCCTGGGCTGCAGAGCCTAACAACGCGATACCTATATCTACACCTGCACCACAGGGAGATGGCGGTCTCAGGGGTTAGGTCTCCTCGTCACACTGGTGGGTCCCACCAGGTATGCGGGTCTCNCCTCGACCGAAACCACCGTGCCAGGTTCAAAACAAACCACGCTGTCCTCACCGGGGTGTCAGGCCAAAGCCCATACACCAACACCCCCCCTGGGCTGCAGAGCCTAACAACGCGATACCTATATCTACACCTGCACCACAGGGAGATGGCGGTCTCAGGGGTTAGGTCTCCTCGTCACACTGGTGGGTCCCACCAGGTATGCGGGTCTCGACCCTCACCACTGTGACCCCTGTCAACCACCGAGTAGCAAAGCTGTGCAGAGGGAGGCGTCAGGCCAAGGCCCACACACCAACCCCCCCTGGGCTATAGAACCTGACAACACGAGCAAGCCTGATAGCTGCTCACAACAAGTCAACTGAAGGGGAGAGCAACTCTCCCATGGCCACAACCCCTACAGCACATCAACAGGAAGGGCAAGTGTGCGCACGTGGCCTCACCCCACATCGTCGTCACTGTTGTCGTCATCATCGTCACTATAGTCGACGCTGGTGTCATCACCTGGTGTTGCGACAAGGGGAGAGCGGAGGTCCTACTCCAACTGCATCGCCTCCTGTATGCGCGCCAGCTGCTGGTTCGCATGCTGCCACACGGACAGCGCAGTATCGAGACGCGAGTGTAGTTCGTCGAGCTCTGTTGCGGCAGCAGGCCGGCCGGCTGCGTCTGCGGCGTGCACGCGGTCAGTCGCGGAATGAACCTGACGGTGGACCGCCGTCAAGTGCGTGTCGGCGTGAGCCACTGCCTCCTGCATCCTCGCCTCCTCGTCGCGCAGGAAGCTCTCCACGTCAACTGTCGCCTCAGCTGCCGTCTGGCCACGAGCTGCTAGCAGGAGGTCGGTACCACTCAGCGTGTCTGCACCTGCGGCATCTGCACCGGCAGAGGGTGCTGCTACAGAGGCATTGCCTGCTGCGGACACACCGGGCTCTCTGGCGTCGGCTGGCCGGACGTCGGTATCCGTCGGTGTCTCTGCTTCTGCAGCGCCGTCGCTATCACTGGGAGCCCGGACACCCTGGGGTTCCGCCGAGCCGCTGGTCCGCAACCAATCATCGACCTGCTGCTGAGCGTCCGCCCGTCGCCGAAGTGCATCCTGTAGAGACCAGTCCGCAACCTCAAGACGTGTGTGCACATCCTCTATGCACTCCTCAGCAGCCCGCCGTGCTTGAACATTTGCAGTGTAACAACGGCTGCTGGCCTCCAGGAGCTCAGCTGTGAGACCTCGCATGTGTGCCTCCGCTCGAACCACGGCTGCCTCCCGCTCATCGACCGCGAGGCACATGTGCTCAGGGACAGGACCCGCAGCATGAAGGAGTGTAGCTGGGACGTCAGCTGGAACAGCCATGGTGTCAGCGATGCCAGTCAGGGTAGCAATAAGCCGTAGGTCCGCAGCTCGCTCAGCATCCTCCGTGACAGCTGGGGCAGTGGCCCTGGTCGCAGCCGACGTACCAGCCAGACGTCCGACCATCGTGGTGTCTGCAACATCCGGAGCATCTGCTGCCGGCGTCCTGTCTGTCGTTGCAGCTGCCGTCGTTGCTACTATCACGACGTCGGTAGCTGCCGACACGCTCACTACCCGGACGTCTGCTCGAAGGGGGTCAGCTGGCACCTCCACTGCTCAACATCAGCTGTAGTGGTCACCTCCATCTCCATCTCCGCGCTTGACTCGGACTCCGTGACGGACCACTCTTCCGCCTCCAACTCCTCTTCCGCACAGAGGGCACCCCGTCGTGTAGCGCCAGCCGTCACATCGCTCCTGCGCTCTTCGGTGGTCGTCGGCGGACACTCCATCCCCTCCACGACCGACACACCGACAGAAGCTGAGAGGGGGTGGTACACCACCTCTGTGACCGGGGACGAGAGAGTCGGCTCCGCAAGAACGGCTGGCTCTGACTCCGCATCGGACCACGCGTCTATCTCCGACTCCGCGTCGGACCACTCCTTAGATGACTCGTCTTCCTCACAGAGGATGCCCTGGGGTGCAGCACCACACGTCGCATCTCTCCTGAGCTCCCCGGTGGTCGTCGGCGGACACTCCATCTCCCCCAGGGCCGATACACCGGCAGAAGCTGAGAGGGGACGACGCACCAACCCCGTGACCAAGGACAAGAGTGTCGGCTCCGAAAGGACATCTGCCACTGGTACGGCTGTCGCTGCTATTTGGGCACGTCTGGCAGAACGTGCCATCCGCTGCCGCGCACGGCGAGCGCGGGCGCGAGTAGCGCGAGTCGAAGAGACGCCCGCAGACGCTGAGAGGTCGGAGGTGGGAAGGACTCCAACTGATTCCAGGACAGAGCGGAGGGTGTTAGACGTAGACGGGAGGTCGGCCGCCACGGTATCGTCATGTGATGTCTCTGACGGGGACGAGGATGACGAGGTCGAGGCCGATGAGGTAGGAGTCTGTAGCGGCATGGTGGTGACAGAACTCTCAGAGACCACATAGTTTGTGAGCTACTGGACCATGCGCTTTAACCCCTAAAGCTCCGCGTACAACACTGCCACAGCTCCGCTAAGGGGCGCTACGGCATCGGTCGGCAACATCTCCGCAACGGGTGGAGGAGAAAGGGGGCGGGACTGCATACAGGGCGGTCGCCACCCGGCAGGGTGCTGGCGACACTGGCGCCATCCATGGTGCCGATCCCCACAGTAGTAGCAGGCGAAGCTGTTGGACGCCTGAGGCGTATGCCACGGCTGATACTGCCACTGTGGATGTGGTGCCTACGACGTATGTAGAGCCGGTGCCAACCATGGCGCCGGCTGCGTTCCCTCCCACGCCAGTCCGCTCATCGCCAGAGCTCGGCGTGGGTGAGTGCGCACGACACTTGCTCTTGCTGGCACAAGGCCACAGGGGAGGTGAGCGATCGAAGCACGATCTATCAGACGTGCTGCGACGCTGTCTCAAGGGCGGTCACCACCACGCTAGTGGTGTGCTGCCGTGCAAGACAAGTGTGCGACCTCAAGTCGCCTTCGATGCTGATGCTACACCGGGTGCCGTTGTCAGCCAACGGCTGTGGCCTCAAGCCACCGTCGCTGCTGCTATTGTTGTAGCTCTTGCGGCAGATGCTGCTGCAGCGGTTTTCCGTCGTCAGCCGACGGTGGTGGCCTCAAGCCACACGGAAAAAGGAAAAAACTGAGCAAAAGACCACAATAGTGGCACCACCAATGCTGCCTCTGGGGCTGCTGCTGCCGCGGCTGCTTCGGCTCCGGTCGCAGTTGGTAACCGATGGCTGTGGCCTGAGGCCACCTCTGCTGCTGATATTGAGGCTGTCGCAACTGCTGCAGTTGTAGTGGTGGGGGTAGCTGCTACGCTCCCCCTTTCCCCCGTCCTGTACTCTGACGAACTGATCACCGAGGAACAATGGCTGTGGGATGCTCCTCGCGAGGTCTCCCGTCGCGGAAGCGTCCACCGCGGAGTGATCACCACGGTAGATGTTTTGTCGTGGTGGAAGTTTTCCGCGGCCTGCCGCGGAGCACCTTGGCGGCACCCCTTACCGCGGAACATCGTCGTGAAACGCCGTCGCAGAAAACACTCCCGCGGATCACCTCACCACGGATTATTCGTCGTAGAACGCCTCCGTGAAACACCTCCGCGGAGCTCCTTTCACCGCGGAACACTTTTCCACGAAGCGCCTCCGCGGAACTCCTCCGTGGAACGTCTCCGCGGAGCCTCCCCTCCGCGGAACCTCCACTCCGCTGGATGTCTCCGCGGACCCACTCTGCGGTAAACCTCACCGCGGAGGTTCACCGAGGCTTACCGCGGATGGACTCCGCGGAGGGGTGTGGCGGGGCTGTAAAACTGCGATGGGCTGCCGTGAACCGCCACCGCGGTTGCGCCGGTGCGGAACACGGCGGGGTGCTGCGTGCTGCTGGGGCACCGCGGTCAGCTCGTCCCGCAACCGTCGGGGAGCGGCCACGTCTGGGGGCTTGGAATTTGCCGCGGACCTCCCGCGGAGTTGAGACCGCGGAGCAACAGCGAGCAGCGCCGGCGTGTTCCGAAACGGCTGCGACACACCGCGGAGGTGATGCGACGGAGCCTCGTGGATCCGCGGAACACCGCGGATCTGTCGCGGTAATGTCACCGCGGGGTGACGGACTTCAGAACGTCGTGGGCAACTGCGGTATATCCGCGGCCCTGTCGGCGTGTTCTGTCGTGGCCGCGAGGTTGCCGCGTCCGCTGTGGAGGCCCGGACAACGCGGAGCACTGCGGATTTTCCACGGAGCGGATTCTGCAGTCGCGGAACGCCGCGAATGTTTCCGCGGAATGCCGTCTGCTATCGCGGAACGACCGCGGAATTGCCACGGATTTTGTTAAAAAATGGTCGGAATGGTGGAGGGTCCTCCCAGGACCTTTCGCCGAGACAGGAGGCGCTGCTGATGCTGCTGCTCAAGGCAACGGCTGCGGTCGCTCCCTGCTACTGCGGCTACTGCGCCTCTGCTACGCAGCTGTGCGAGCACTGGCTCGCCGCTCTGATACCACGCCAAGATTCCTGAACACTTCCCACGCCACGTGGCTTGCTAGCCTAGTTGCTGTTCACTGACGAGGCACTGGCCTGGTCAGTTGACGCGCAAGTCACAAGGCAGAGCATGTAGTGGGTAGGGTTGGAACACAGATGGAGTGAAACACAAGTGCTGGAATCTGAAAGTAATCGCAGAGTTGGTTACAACAATGAGCCAAAACCACCTAAATAGCTGGGGTGGCCTGGTGCGCAGTCAGCGCATCCAGGGGCACGTTTGGCTGTATCCTAGGCACACATTGCACAAATCTACGCAAAATGCCAGCTTGGCCCGCCGCGGGTGAAAACACTCACCTGGCCGTAACTTTTTGCACAGGCGTCAGAACGACGCGCCGTTTGAACCAGAACGACCAGTGCAACGAGACGGACACGTCCGGATCATGCAAGGTAGGTCTCCTTATGGCACCGGAACACTTCTCCGGGCGCCCGGGTCTCGACCGGAGAGCAAGGTCCCTGGCCAAAGCACTGGGCAACACGTCACGAGCTCACGCACACACAGGTTCAAGGCTCTGGGTCTCCACGTCACACCGGTGCGACACACCAGGTGCACGGGTCTCGACCAGCACAACCTCGACCGAAACCACCGTGCCAGGTTCAAAACAAACCACGCTGTCCTCACCGGGGTGTCAGGCCAAAGCCCATACACCAACACCCCCCCTGGGCTGCAGAGCCTAACAACGCGATACCTATATCTACACCTGCACCACAGGGAGATGGCGGTCTCAGGGGTTAGGTCTCCTCGTCACACTGGTGGGTCCCACCAGGTATGTGGGTCTCGACCCTCACCACTGTGACCCCTGTCAACCATCGAATAGCAAAGCTGTGCAGAGGGAGGCGTCAGGCCAAGGCCCACACACCAACACTCTCAACTCTGTCCACTCACACACATCATCACTGCAGGTGACTAAGTAGATATGAAGCAGAAGGAGCATATGTTGTGGGCTATGCATCGTTGGCATCTCGGCCAGGTGTGTTGGTTTTCCACAGTGCATTGGAGAACGCCCGTGTTTTGGGCTGTCGGCTATCTGGCAGGGCTCACCGAGAAAACCCTGCCTGCCAAAAAATAGGTCGTTTTCCTCATTGGCTTAGAATCTGAGTAACAAGCTTCACAGAGCTGGGAGGGAGCTAGAACTTGGATGGGTCTCCCATTGTTGCTTATTCTTAATTCCTAATCAGTCTTTTCCAGTGTTCAGCTGTTGTTTGGCGTTAACTCTGACGCACGCGTTTATGAGTAACACCACCAGAGCTCTCAAACTTAGACTCTATTACAACAAACTGAGGGGGTAGCCTAGGCAACGAGCGTGGGTTCCCGCATGCTGCATCAAGAATGCTGCTGTCCCAACCGGCTGCATTAGGTTTTCAAGCTTGGTATCAGAGCCAGAGCGCACCAGAAGTAACAGAACACCGACAAACAGGTCCAGTCAACGCCGACGGTCCCCAGAACGCACCTGTGGAGGAGAAATGCTGCAGAATTTTTTCCAGTGGCGTTAACCCGTCGGGTGGCGTTTTTAAAACGCTCCCAACGCAGGGGAAATGCTGCCAAAGTTTTCTTCGAAAACGCTGATCCCACGACGGTGGTAGCAATGGTGGACTCGCGGCCGACACGACTGACCGACGCTGGAGCGGCACCGACGCACGTGGTGACGACACCGCCAGGACAGTGACTACGCATCTGCTGTTGCCAGCGTGACAGTAGCACCAGCAGAATGTAGCAAGCAGCACGCAGCAAGGAGCACGCAGCAAGCAGCAAGCAGCTAGCAAGCAGCAGCTGCTGCAGCAAGCAGCAGGTGCTGAAGCAAGCAGCAGGTGCTGCAACAAGCAGCAGGTGCTGCAGCAAGCAGTAGCAGCGGCAGTAGTAGGTAGCAGCCGCAGCTTGCAGTAGCAACGAGTAGCGAGCAACAGCGAGCAGCAAGCAGCAGCGAGCAAGGAGCAACAAGCAGCGTCAGTAGTAGCGGGCAACAGCAGTGAGTAGCGAGAAGTAGTAAGCAGTGAGTAGCGAGTAACAACAGTAGCAGCCGGTAGCAGCAGCACTAGCAATTGTAAGCAATAGCAGTCGGTATTGTGCAGTGTTGGTTTTTTGCGCTCATTGTGCTCTGTTGTGTCCTCCTGGCTTGTGTACATCGGCGTGCAGATGAATGACGGCGAGACTCGACGCTGATGGAGTGTCGTCCGGTGGAGCCGACACACGCTGAGGTCTTCTCGAAGTTTGCTGGAGCCTCCTCTCTCCGGCGACATGTTGAGCTCCATCGGCAGGCCTCCTCGGCGGTCGCGCTACCGGCGGTCACTACCACCGCAATCGCTGTTTGCATGCGTCTAGTGCGTCCTGTCGCACCTGCGTCGTCATGCGCTGCCTAGAGTCCCTATTGCATGTTCCATGGCCCTGTTCGGCAGCATAAACCATCGTGGGCACTACCTGGGTTCAGGCCGCCATAACTCCTCGCTACTATTTTTCTAGCTGATTCTGACCGCACGGCTGCGTTCGCAGCGTTGGTATCATGGTATGGTCCAGTTTTCAGGCAAAACGGACGACGCCCGGGTTTTGGGCTGTCGGCCGTCTGGCAGGCCTCACCGAGAAAACCTGCCAGCCTGAAAATAGCTATTTTCTGATTGGCTGGTGAACTGAGTAACAAGCTCTACAGAGCTGGGAGGGAGCTAGAACTTGGAGGGGTTGTAGGCTGCTGTGCTAGACAAGTAAGCAGCAGCTGGGGTAATGCCAGGAAGACACCAAGCAAGCGACGGTTTTAACGTGGAAGTTAGAAGTAGTGTCTTCCTAGCATTACCCCAGCTGCTGCTTACTTGTCTAGCACAGCAGCCTACAACCCCTCCAAGTTCTAGCTCTCCCCCAGCTTTGTAGAGCTCGTTATTGGACCATACCATAATACCAACGCTGCGAACGCAGCCGTGAGGTCAGAATCTATACTCAGCAACCTGAGTAAAGATATCTGCAACTGCGGCAGCCACCGGACTGGCTACAACGGCGGCTTCGGTGTATGACTCAGCAGCGCGTCCTGCCGAGGTCGAGGCGGAGGCGCGAGAAGCTCCGGCTGCGGCAGCAAGTGTGGCGGCCGTTGCTGCTGCAGCGTCGACTACCGCGAGGGCCGTGCGCGTAATCCTGGTGGCCATGGCAACAACGGCCTGACCTATGAAAGAGGACACGCGAGTAGCTGCGGCGTCCACCCCAGTGCTAATGTGCGGATGCTCGACCCCCCCCCAAAGAACGGGAAAGAGGTGAGCTTACCGGTATGGAGGGCCGCACTGGCTGCGATTACAAGGTTGCCTCGACAGAGGCGGCGTCACGGTGGATGTGGCGTTGCGGTGCCGAGCTCTCCCCTGAGTCACCACCGATATCCTCCCAGTGCGCCAGCGTGACGGCGACCACCACCAGATGGTGGTGCGGAGACTACTACAAGGTTGTAGTGCCGCTCCTTTACAACGCCGCTTACTGCTCCTGTCACGTTGGTTATGCGGCTGCTGTGGTATAGGTGTTGCTGCTACAGCCACTGCTGCTACCGTGCTGCTGCTGCAGTGCTGCTGCTGCTTGTACTGCTACTTTTTTCTACAACTGCTGCTGTTGCTGCCGTGCTGCTGCTGAGCTGCTGCTGAGCTACTGCTGAGCTGTTTGCTGAGCTGCTGCTGAGCTGGTGCTGAGCTGATGCTACACTGCTGCGAAGCTGCTGAGTTGCTGTTGAGCTGCTGAGTTGCTGCTGAGCTGTTTGCTGAGCAGCTGCTGATGTGCTGTTGAGCTGTTTGCTGAGCTGTGGCTGAGCTGCTGCTGAGTTGCTTTTGAGCTGATGCTGCGTTGCTGCTAAGATGCTGCTGCGAAGTTGCTGCTGAGCTGTTGCTGAGTTGCTGCTGCTGAGCTGCTGCTGGGCTGTTGCTGTGGAGCTGCGGAGCTAGAGCCACTGCTACTGAGATGCTGCGAGGCTGCTGCTACTGAGCTGCGGAAGCTGAGCCGTTGTTCACGTTGCAGCTGTTGCAAATGCAACTAGGAGACGGCGACGGACCCCCCACGCTGCCGAAAAAATTTTCCGCAGCGTTTCCCCCGCCCCAGTGGGCGTGGGAAATATGGAAAGGCCGTGGGAACACTTGTAGGAACCTGTTCCAACCCCACCCAACCTAGGAATAGAGGGGAGCCCAACCAGCAGGGGGAGGGGAAGACCAAAGAGCCCTGACGGCAGAATGCCGTCACCCGCTGCTGCTGAGGCTACAGCAGTCAGCTGCTGCTGTGCTGGTAGTTCGTGACGGCGGGGTGTATGTGCGACGCCAAGAGTGGCCGTCGCGGGTTTGGCCCAGAATACATGGGCGGCATATTGATCCGCTGCCCGTCTTCCACGCAAACCTGCTCTGCTAGACAAGTAAGTAGCAGCTGGGGTAATGCTAGGAAGACACCAAGCAAGCGACGGTTTTAATGTGGAAGTTAGAAGTGGAGAGGAAAAGTAGTTGAGTAACAAGTCACGGAGGTGTTTCGTGTAGGTGGGAGAGAGCGAACGAGTGGGCAGCGAGCGAGCGAGCGAGCGAGCACTGCAGCGAGCTCAAAACTGGGGAATTCGACCACACCTGCCCACAAAACAATTTCCTAGCATAAACTAGGTCACCGTACAAGCAACAACCTATCTAGAGGAGAAACCCGGTTATGCTCATGACCAACTGTGCACCAATGCATGTGAGAAATGCAAATAAGGCTGACAAGCTCTGATTGAGCTTCTCCATGGCTCATCTTCTCAGCTTCTGGTCACAACGTGTCAATTGGCGGATTCATCTCTCACTTGTCAGTCACCTGCATCAGTGATGTGAGTGTGCAACGAGGCCAGAGGTCACCGTGTGATAATGACATGAATCCAACACTCCCCCATGACTCACAGCCGACGCACAAGAACGACACGTACAGGCACAGCGCGAACGTCACAAGACGTGACACAACACAAGACTGCACACGAGCACTGGCATGACAAATCAACCAGGAGCATTACGAGGACACAGTAGCCCAACGGCGTGCACTAGTGCCTTGAAGATATTGCTGCTGAGTGCCTTCGTGAGGAATTCAGCTTGTTGCTGTCGTGTGTCAACCCACACAATCTTGACATCACCTGTAGCCACACGCTCACATACAAAATGATGATTTGTATTGATGTGCTTGGTGCGAGTGTGATGCATGCCGTCGTGCTCAGCAATAGCTTTTGTGCTTTGATTGTCACAACACAAGGTGACGCAGCGAATGGGTACACAACCGACACAACCAAAAGCTCTCACAAGTGCCTGCACCAAGGGCGACATATACCGCCTCACTGGAGCTGCGTGCGATGCAACCCTGTTTACCACTCTTCCAGGAGACAGCTGTGCCGCCGACGAGAAAGACATAGCCGGTGCGGCTGCGTGCATCCGTGTCATGCGCCCAGTCACTGTCAGTGTTGCCATCAACAACAAAGGATGGCTGCACCCGGTAACAGAGACCGACTTGTGCAGTGGAAAGCGCATATCGAACAACACGCAGCGCGGCCTCCATGTGCTGCACCCGTGGGCACTGTGAGAACTGTGCAAGGAAGTTCACAACGAAAGCGACGTCTGCTCGTGTGGTAGTGGCCAGGTACATCAAGGACCCTATGACGCGCAGGTAGTCGGTCACATCCACTGGCTCCCCCAGCTTGGACACATCCAGTGTTTTCAATAACCTCTGCCCGAGGGGCGTCAGCGGCGTGGATGCTGAGGGCACAGACTCAAGGAGCGAGGCAAAGCGCTCCCCCAGGCTTCTGACATATGCAGCTTGGTGGACATGAAGAACACGGTGAGTACGATCACGCTCAAGCTCCATGCCGAGAAACACTCGAGCTGGACCCAAGTCTTTCATCTTGTATGTGGACTACATTAGGGACTTCACAGTCAACACTGCCTCCCGACTTGGTGATGCAATGAGGAGGTCGTCCACATAGACGAGGACTGCGACAAACGGTGCAGAGTTGGGAGCAACAAAGAGAGAAGGATCCACTGTGCTACGACGGTATCCACCCTTTTCCAGGGTAGAGGTGATCTCCTAGTTCCAACACCGTGGTGACTGCTTCAGGCCATAGAGAGCCTTGCGCAGTCTCCACACCCTGTCAGTGCCATCAGAGAATCCTAGAGGTTGCACCATGTAAATCTCCTCATCCAACTGACCGTGTAGAAAGGCGTTGTTGACATCCATCTGCTCGAGCTCCCAGTCATGGTGGGCGACAAGGCTCAGATGGGCGCGAGCAGTGGTGTAGCGTCTGACATGGGTAAACGTCTCGTCAAAGTCAACGCCAGGGACTTGTGAGAACCCCTTGGCGGTGAGACGTGCCTTATACTTGTCAAGCTCGCCATTGGGCTTGTACTTGAGCCTAAAGACCTATCGTGCATCGATGGCTTTGCGACTAGGCGGGAGATCGACCAGCTTGCAGACGGCGTGGTCGCCAAGAGCTCGAAGCTCATCTTGCATAGCAGCCTCCCATTGCTGGGAGTCGGGCGCAGTGCGTGCCTGACGAGCAGTAGTCGGGTCGGACGAGGGTGCAGCAGCAATTGTCGTGTGACACTCAGCGACACTGCTGTGGATGACGGCTTCAAGAGCGCGCTCGTGCTCAGACCTGAGCAGCGTCTGCCCAAGGGCAGAGCTGGGATGGACCACTGCTGTGGCCAGGCCTAAGGCGTCCATGCAAGTCGGTAGCTTTACAGGCTGCTCTGGGTGGGACTGGACAGGACGGGCGGATGGAGCGGCGACACTGGAGGAACGAGAGGGGAGCACGCGGAGATGCCCGCCACGAACAAAGGGCTCGATGGGAGCAGGACCAGGAGGGTCACCAGGCGACGGCGGAGCAGGGGTAAGCGGACTGGACGGAGCTGCTGAGGAGTGTGCAGGAGAAATGGACTCAGACGGAACTGGGGAGGATAACACAGGAGACGCAGGAGCTCCGAGCGAGCTGGTCGACACGGAAGGAGAAAGGGAAGGAGTCACAGTGCTAGACGACGAAGGCCGCTCCGAGGGTGGAGGCTGCGAGGAAGGGACAACAGCAGGGATTGCAGGGTCAGCAGGAGCAGCAGGCCCGACTTCCCCCTGCAACCAAGAGAGCGGTAGCAGGGAGGCGGCCGTAGAGTGACGACTGAGGTCACGGAGAAAGACAGACTCGAAGAAAAGGGCATTACGGGACTCAATGACGCGCTGGCGCTCCTGGTCCCAGAAACGCCAGGCTTTGGACTGGACAGACACGCCCAAGAAAAGGCAGAGGCGGCCACGAGGGGAGAGTTTGCCATCACAAAGGTCCTCAGGGAGCCAGACGGACGCAATGCTACCTTAGACGCGAGCGAGTCGCAGGTCAGCACGGGTCCCGTACCAACGCTCAAAACGATTCCAAACCCAGGTCATGTAACTCATGGCCTCAAAGGCAAACAGAGGAGGAAGACCGGACTCAGACAGAAGGGTACGGACGCCGTTGGCAAGATTCCGGTTCCAACGCTCAGAGACCCCGTTTTGTTGGGGTGTATAGGGAGCGGAGGTCTCCAAACACACCCCTTGAGACTCAAGGAACCGGGCGGTGGGACCGAGGAACTCACCGCCGCGGTCGCTGCGGGAGACACGCAGGGAGCGCTGACAAGACTGTTCAGCCTGGCGGAGCCACGACTCAATGATAGCAGGGACGTCACTCTTCTGGCAAAGAGCGAAGACCCAACGATAGTGGGAGAAGTCATCAGTGAGGCACAAAACATAACGCCTAACACCCCCAAGAAAGTCATGGGAGAGAGGACCCATGACATCAGCGTGAACAAGAGCAAGGGGGTGGGAGGACCGGGAGTCAGAGGAAGCAAAGGGGGAACGATGCATTTTCCCTTGGGCGTAGTCTAGACAGTCTGAGGGACAGGGCGAAGGAAAGGTGGAGGGTGACAGCCCAACAGCAGGTTGGAGACGGAGCATGCTGGAGATGGCATTAGTGTGAACATGGCCAAGACGACGATGCAAGAGTTGGATGTCAGTGGGCGAGAGGGATGGTGCAACGTGAGCAAGAGAGGAGCCAACAGAGTGGGGAGCGGGAGCAATGAGTGGCACACGGTAGAGTTCATCACACTTCACCCCCCGCAGAATGATGCGACCAGTGGAACGAATGCAGACAGTGCCAACACCTTGACTGGCAGAGAAATACATGCCTTCATTGTCAAGGGAGGGCACAGACAACAGGCTGAGCTCCAAAGAAGGCACATACAGCACGTCGGGCAGAAACAGCACGCCATCGGGACCAACAAAACGGACAACGCCAACACCCTGGACAGGCAGCAACTGACCAGAACCAGTACGAACAAAGCGGACGGAACCTGCGGGACCCAACCAGACAAACGCTGAGCCAACAGAGGTCATGTGGGGGGTGGCCCCGGAGTCGAGAATCCAGAAGCCACCGGAGACATGAAGACCAGGAAGGACGCCACAGGTGGCAACAATGCCAACAGAGGGTGGAACTGAGTCACAGACAAACAGGCAACGAGGAAGAGTGACAGACTACCAGTGCTCAACCCACGGAACAGATGCGGACGGGAGCCTAAGAACATGACCGGGGGGGTCCCCACGAAGGACAGTGTCAGTGTGACAAGGGAGACCTCTGGCCAACAAAGACACACTCTCACCTCCTTGATCGCGGAGGTGAAGACGCTGGAGAAGAGACTGCTCCAGCTGGCGCTCGCCATCGACGGACACTGTGGAAGAGGGAGGTGCAAACCACGTAGGTGGGATGTACGCCGAAGACGGGGGCCCGGTGCACACGGGTGCTCCGTAGGGCGATGGCCAACCCCACGGGTATGGGATGGGGGGTGGAGCTGTGGAAACGCCAGCGGTGGAGTAGACCTGTGCCGAGGTTGAGCTGACAGGTTGAGAGACGGAAGGGGAGCTGGAGTTGGTGGCGGAAGAAGATGGAGAGCCACCGGTGCGAGACCAGTGTGCACGCATAGAGCGGGCCAGGCGCAGATCGTCAGGAGGTGCAGGGCATGCACAAGCAGAATGCGTGGAGGAACCACAGTTCCAGCACACAACATCATGAGGGACACGGGATGGTGCAGTGTCCTTGCCCTTACCCTTGCCCTTTCTGCGACCACGGCCACGCCCACGCCACTGGGAGGCAAGAGCGGTGGCCGTAGCTGCCGAGGAAGACGAGGATGTGGAGGAGGCGGCGTCAGCCGATGAAGAAGCAGAGGAGGAAGCGGTGGTGGCTGCAGCAACGCCATCGACTGCAGCGCGGTGCAGTCGTTTGTTCTGAAGGCTGGTCCACCAAGCAGCGAGCCGGTCAGCAACAAAGTCCGAGAGAGCGCCAATGCCCGGTGGGGAATCAGGAGGAACGGGCTGAGAAGCGAGATGCAACAGCTCATCAGATTTGACGTCGCGGAGGAGGTCTGACAGCTCGGGAATCAACCCGTTGACCATGGTGTGGACAGCAGCGAGCTGGCCTGGCACGGCTTTGCCGAGCTCACGAAGGAGCTTGAGCCCGTGTGCCCAGTAGGCGTCAGCCGACTCGTCAGCACGCATTATGAGCGTGTTGAACTCCACAATGAGGGCACCCTTGGGCTTCCTGACTAGTGATTGTGGTGCGACGGCGAAGCATGGTGTAGGCACCAACAGGATCAGCTAGACGCTGCACGGCGGGATCGACATTGTAGGTACCGACCTCGTCAACAATCGTCTCTGGCGCAGCAGCAATGAGGGCACGGACAGCGCGGGCAGACTCAGCAGCGACAGGCGTAAAAGGTGCGATAGTTGGGAAATAGTATTCCCCTGGGCCCAGGCACTGAAGCGGGTTTCCCGAGAGGAGAAGACGAGGCCGGCGGACAGGTCAGGCAGCTGCGAGAAGAAATCATGCTGGCGCGTGACAGGAGTGGGAGCGGAAGGCGTGACAACACTGTTTCTGGCAGCGGTGCTAGAAGCAGCGGGTATGGAGGAAGCAGCCGCAGTGGTGCTAGCGATGGCAGCAACGGTGGGGACGAAAGTAGGAGGGAGGTACTTAAGCACAATAGCTGCAACCTCATCAGCAAAGGCGGCACGATTATCATCGGCAAGCTTGAGGCGGTCCTCAGCATCGCGCTGCGCCTCGAGAGCGAGGCGCAGCTGGCGGTGCAGGTCAGCTATGACTGATTCGTCGTCACTAGGCATGGTGACGACGACGAGGTCCTGCCGGACAGATTTCGGCAGAGTTTCCCCTGCCCCAGTGGGCGTGGGAAAACTGGACGTGCCCAAGGCACGAGGGATGTGTGCTGCAGGACAGCCCGACCCCAAACAGACAAGCAAGAAAATCCCGTAAGAGAG
>SZWC01000887.1:241884-254958 GCA_023375785.1 Penium margaritaceum | reverse complement strand
CACTACCCACACACCTTAGAAGCCAGGCCTAGGACTATATGTACCAGGCTCATTCCTCATTCTAATTACACAATTTGGCCTTAGATGCTCCTCACAGAGTTGTCCAACTAAGGAACAGTATAAAGAAGACACTGGTTGGTCTAAGCCCTAGGAGTTAGTCTTTGACTAGCACCTCGCGCGAAAGTGACCAAGTGTTAAGTGGACACAGTTGCTAGCAAGTGATTGCCTAGGAACTGCTCAGTGTGGAACCGTGATCCTGAGGGTGATATCTTCTCCTAGCTGAAATGCTAGGAGCGGACGGCAGGTGCTATTGTGTCGGCCCTGTTTTCTAGTCCGTTTGCCTCAGGCTGGTTGACAAAGGGTTATGGGCCCACACCGACCAGTTGTAAGGCACGCTTTGCTCAACTCTGGTACGCTCTCTTCAGGTGCACACGCTGGCTCCATCAGCTCCATCAGCTTCATCAGCTTCATCAGCTCCAACGGCTTGGTCTGTACTTAGGACACAGGGACTAAGGACAAGCTCTGCCCTTGGAGGCACGTCCCTTGTGTCACAACCAGGACAAGCTCTGCCCTTGGTGGCAAGACCCTGGGTGTGTTGGTGTAGATGTATTCTCTGTCTGCAGGTGAACATCGGCTGGAGGGGTAAGCAACGGATCTGCATCCTAAAACTAGTAGCAGACATCAGCTAACATCAGCCTACATCGGCCTCAACACAGCAGAGACGTGGGAAGCAGACAAGGGCAACAAAAATGATTGACCCATCAGGAGGAGTGGGGGCTGCCGCAGGGCAGTCCTCAAGCTCAACAGTAGCTACCACATGGCAGACCACTGGAGCAAATGTGAGTGCTACGTCACTGCCGCAAGGTCTTGGACCCCTGGGAGGAATCCCCATTTTCGAGGGGATTGTCTTTTCCCTTTGGAGATGGCAGTTTGAGCTGGCGATGAAAGTGTGCGGCTTCATCAAGCTACTGAAGGGAGAGGAGCAGGTTCCCGCGGAAGGCACATCTGAACATGAGGCATGGATGGATCGAAATGATGTTTTCATGTCATTCCTCAGCAACGCGATAGCCAAGAAGTATGTCCCCATCATTGCCGGGTACACGCTGGCTTCCGAAGCTTACGACAAGCTCAAGCGCGTGCAGCAATCCACCTCCCTCGCGAACAGACTATTCATCCTACAACGGCTGATCAGCATGCGGGTGAATGAGGGTGAATCAATCCCCGATTTCCTACAGGAGTTTGAAGGACTCCTTGGCGAGGCTCGCCAGATGAACTGGGACCTTGACAAGAACATGCAAGCCATGATCCTCCTCATGGCGCTACCGGAGAGCTGGAGCCCAATGATCACCGTCATGGGCGGCTGGAAGGAGGACGACCTGACGTACACGGCAGTGTCCGAGTACGTGCGAAACGAGGCCATGCGCCGCAGCGGAAGTGAGGCTAACTTCTCAGCCTATGCCGCACGCTACGGTGGCCGCGGGAGCAAAGGGTCAGCCTCTGGTCAGAAAGGCGGCAGCGGAAGCGGTGGTGGCGGAGGCAACAATGGCGGCAAGGCTCCCAAGCGACAGGGTAACTGCCGCAACTGCGGNATGTCATTCCTCAGCAACGCGATAGCCAAGAAGTATGTTCCCATCATTGCCGGGTACACGCTGGCTTCCGAAGCTTACGACAAGCTCAAGCGCGTGCACCAATCCACCTCCCTCGCGAACAGACTATTCATCCTACAACGGCTGATCAGCATGCGGGTGAATGAGGGCGAATCAATCCCCGATTTCCTACAGGAGTTTGAAGGACTCCTTGGCGAGGCTCGCCAGATGAACTGGGACCTTGACGAGAACATGCAAGCCATGATCCTCCTCATGGCGCTACCGGAGAGCTGGAGCCCAATGATCACCGTCATGGGCGGCTGGAAGGAGGACGACCTGACGTACACGGCAGTGTCCGAGTACGTGCGAAACGAGGCCATGCGCCGCAGTGGAAGTGAGGCTAACTTCTCAGCCTATGCCGCACGCTACGGTGGCCGCGGGAGCAAAGGGTCAGCCTCTGGTCAGAAAGGCGGTAGCGGAAGCGGTGGTGGCGGAGGCAACAATGGCGGCAAGGCTCCCAAGCGACAGGGTAACTGCCGCAACTGCGGCAAACGTGGGCACTGGGCAAGAGAGTGCAGGTCGCCGAAGAAGGAAGACGGCGGAAGCGGTGGGAAGAAAGGCAACAAAAAAGGTGGCAAAGAAGCTACCAACATGATGGCACAGAGCACGCCTCCAGCAAAAGGAGCGGCGCTGCTCAGGCCAGGAGCTTTTGGGCTCGACTCCGGCACCGATCATCACTCCAGCAACGACCAGGCTGGATTTGTCTCCATCGGCCCCACCGATCNAGCTGGTGAGCATCAACCTTAATGGTGCAGAGAAGGATCTACGGCTACGTGACGTGGTCTACATGCCCTCCTTTGCGGCAAACCTTCTGTCCGTGTCAAAGATAACGGACAACGACATGACAGTGGTGTTCACACAGAAGAAGGCGGTCATCGCCAGGAACGAGGACATCAAGGTCCTCTATGCCAACAAAGATCTCGTGGCACAGGTTCCACGGGTTGACGGACTCTACGTATTGCAGACAACGGCAGCAAAGACCTCGGAAGAGGAGGGTCATGCGCGTGCAGCGGAGGCAGTGGTCTCGGTACCAACACAGGAGAGCACACCAACGAGAACTGAAAAAGCATCCTCTGCCGCAAAGGACGAAGACACTGATCTGTGGCACAGCCGCTTTGGGCACGTTGCAAACAGCACGCTCCAAGTCATTCAGCAACAACAGCTGGTCCGTGGCATGGATGGCTACAAGAAGGATGCGGTTGAGTGTGGCAGCCTGTGTGAACCTTGCCTCCAAGGCAAGACCAAACAAACGCGCTTTGAGCGCAATGGTCGCCGCGCAGAATCAGCCCTTGACCTGATTCACACCGACGTGTGCGGACCCTTTCGCACGGTGTCAAACGGTGGTAGCAAGTATTTTCTGACCTTCATAGACGACCACAGCCGCAAGGTGTGGATCTTCTTCCTCAAAACAAAGGGAGAGGTCAGAGAAAAGTTGCAGGAGTTTGTCGCCATGGTGGAGCGACAGACCGGAAAGAAAGTCAAAGGGATGCGGAGCGACAACGGCGGAGAGTACGAGGCATGCAAGGGCTGGTTGCGGCAACATGGGATCAACCACCAGCCCACAACGCCTTACACGCCGCAGAGCAATGGTGTTGCCGAACGGATGAATCAGACCATCCTCGGCATGGTGCGTAGCATGCTCTTCGATGCAAAGCTTTCACCGCGGTTCTGGACAGAAGCGGCAAGAACGGCATGCTATCTCGTCAACCTGACTCCTGCGGCTGCTTTGGGCAGGCGCGGAAAGAAGAAGGGCAAGCAACAGATGACGCCACAAGAAGTTTGGTCAGGGAAGAAGCCGGACGCATCACACCTGAAAGTATTCGGCTGCACCGCATGGGCAAAGGTCCAGGCGGGTGAGGGTGCCGGCAAGCTAGATTCAAGAGCGCGAAAGTGCGTTATGGTGGGCTATGAGACGGCCCACAAGACATATCGCTTGTGGGACCTGGCAGGAAGAAGACTCATCACCAGCCGGGATGTAACCTTTGACGAGAGGAAACCAGGCAAGGAAGAGATGCTTGATCCCACGGAAGCTCCAAAACAGGGAGAGTGGTTGGTGCTGCTAGAGTCAGGAGATCAAGCTCCTGAAAACTGGCAAGTGGTGCCAGTGCGGCAGGCCGTGAAGAAGAGTGGTGTGCCAGGGGGAGCGGCTGCGCAGGCTGACGCAGCGGCGAGCTCCGACACAGAGTCGGAGACATTCGAGGCCTCTGAGACCAGCTCGGAGGCCAGTGGCTCTTCAAAAGAGGAAAATTCAACTCCAGGGCAGCCAACACCACAGGAGCAACAGCATGGAAAACATCCACCAGCAATGCAACGTCGCAGCACACGACAAAGAAAACAAACTCCAAAGTACGACGCTGACACTAGAAGCTGGACTGGACTGAGCTGGTTCTGTTTGGCTCAGGGAGAGCCGCTCACTGTGGCTGAGGCGCTGGCAAGGCCCGATGCGGCCAAGTGGAAGGAGGCGGTGGACAGCGAGCTCGTGTCCATCGAAGAAAATGGCACATGGGTGCTGGTGGACAGACCCGCTAACACTCACGTGGTGGGCTCAAAGTGGGTGCTCAGGTTGAAGCGGAAGCAAGATGATAGCATCGACAAGTACAAGGCAAGGGTCGTGGCAAAAGGGTTCTCACAACGCGCAGGGTCTGAGTACGATGAGACCTTTGCACCGGTCGTCCCGTTTGCCTCCATCAGGTCCCTGCTTGCTGTCGTTGCCGCCAAAGACCTTGAGATCCACCAGATGGATGTGAAGACAGCCTTCCTTTATGGGAAGCTCGACAAGGAGGTGCTAATGGAGGTACCGGAAGGTGTCAAAGCACCCGAGGGTAAGGTGTGCAAGCTGGTGAAGGCGTTGTACGGGCTGAAACAGGCCCCACGGATCTGGTACAAGGAGATGGACAGCTTCATGGCTGAGATCTCTTTCGCACATTGCAANAATGACCCTAGCGTCTATGTGCGGGAGGACGAACGTGGCTTGCTACTTGTGGCATTGTACGTGGATGATCTTATCATGTGTTCTTCCTCGCAGGAGGCCCTCATGGACCTCAAGAAAAATCTGGCCAGCAGATTTAAGATGAAGGACATGGGACCTCTCGAATACTACCTCGGGATTGCTGTTCATCGCAACCGCAAAGCAGGCACCATCGAGCTCAACCAGACCAAGTACATCATGGACATCTTGAAGCACTACAACATGGAGGACTGCAAGCCCGTCAGCACCCCCATGCCCTCCGACTGCAAGCTCTCCTCCTCCATGTCACCAAGCAACGAGGCAGACCGGCGGGAGATGCAAAACATTCCATACCAGTCCGCCGTCGGAAGCCTCATGTATGCAATGGTGTGAACACGACCTGACATTGCTTTTGCAGTGGGTCAGGTGAGCAGGCTTGTGGCCAACCCTGGGCCAGAACACTGGCAAGTCGTGAAGCGGATTTTTCGCTACCTAAAAAAGACTCGGCACATCGGACTTCGGTTTGGAGGTCTAGAAGGATCAGACTTGCTGCGGCTGACATGCTACACTGACGCGGACTGGGGAGGAAGGATTGATGGCAGGAATTCCACCTCAGGGTTTGTCTGTCTTCTCAACGGTGGTGTGGTCTCGTGGGCAAGCAGGAAGCAGGACTGCGTCTCGCTTTCTACTGCTGAGGCGGAGTACATTGCACTCTCCGAAGTGTGCAAGGAAACACAGTGGCTTTGCAGTTTGCTTGATGAGATCAAGGCACCACAAGAGGAAGCAACGGTCATCCGCATCGACAACCAAAGTGCCATGGCTATGGCAGAGGACGACATGATCTCCCGGCTTATAAAGCACATCGATATTCGGTACCACTACTCACGTGACCTTATCGCCAAGGGTGTCGTGGAACTGGAGCACGTCGCAACCAAGAAAATGCTTGCGGACTTCTTGACAAAGCCGCTAGACAGCGACTTGCATGTTGCAGGNAGCAGGTGGCCTACGGTGCAAGGGAGAGATTGTTGTTCTTCTATGCCCCATGGCCACTGCTATGGCTTGACGGACAGGTTGGGCATGCACTGCTCCCTTGGAGTAAGTCCCCCAAACCTTGTTCGTGGTGCAAGTCCAAGCGAGACACCAGAAGTGTAGCGCAACGGATAACATGTTGGACTTAGGGACAACAGGTCCTGCGATCGAGCCTTGATGTGCGCAGGAGGTTTTTTGACCTTCTAGCACAGGGGAAGTTTCTTAGACATTTCTCCATACATGAGGAGAGTGCGCGACTTGGCGGTCAGTGGATGCGCCAATTGGCGGACTGGTGAGGTGGTGTGGAGTGACCACCCCAAAAGTGTCACTACCCACACACCTTAGAAGCCAGGCCTAGGACTATATGTACCAGGTTCATTCCTCATTCTAATTACACAATCTGGTCTTAGATGCTCCTCACAGAGTTGTCAAACTAAGGAACAGTATAAACAAGACACTGGTTGGTCTAGGCCCCAGGAGTTAGTCTTTGACTAGCACCTCGCGCGAAAGTGACCAAGTGTTAAGTGGACACAGTTGCTAGCAAGTGATTGCCTAGGAACTGCTCAGTGTGGAACCGTGATCCTGAGGGTGATATCTTCTCCTAGCTGAAATGCTAGGAGCGGACGGCAGGTGCTATTGTGTCGGCCCTGTTTTCTAGTCCGTTTGCCTCAGGCCGGTTGACAATTGGAAGGTGAGGAGCTCTACATGGTGCAACCTCAAGACTTTGACGATGGCTTTGGCAAGGTCTAGAAGCTGTAGAAGACCCTCTATGGTCTGAAGCAGACACCGCGCTGCTGAAATCAGGAGATTAGTCATATACTTCTCAGTGGCGGCCTCCTTCGTAGCACTACTGACCCTACACTGTTTGTCAGCTCGCGAGGCCAGACCTTTGTCGCTGTCCTGATCTATGCCGATGACCTGCTCATCATGTCGCCGGATGCAGTTGCCATCTTGTAGGTCAAGGACCTGCTGCATGCCGCCTACCAGATGAAGGACCTCGGGTCAGCATGAGTCCTTCTAGGCATGGAGCTTGAGCATGATCGCTCCATGGGTCTCTTGCACGTCCATCAGTCCGCCTACGTCCAGACCTTATGCGGGCGCTTCGCCGAGGACCTGCCCATTGTGCCTAAAGCATCCTCACCCATGTCGCCCGATGGTCAGGCGAAGCTGAAGAGGTCTGATCTAGTCGTGGTGGAGGAGCCAGTAGATGTGACCACGTATCTACATGTCATCGGGTCACTGATGTTCCTGGCAACGACGACACATCCAGACATTGCGTTCGCCGTCAACCTCCTTGTCCAGTTCTCTTAGGAGTTGTGTCACCTCCACTTCGAGGCCGCGATCTGAGTACTACGCTATATCATCTCGACCCCAAGGTGAGGCCTCATGTTCCGTCGACAGCCGTCCGTTGTTGCGGTGGGCTACACCGACAGTGACTGGGACTGGCAGTCCGGACGGTAAGAGTCGTACAGGTTGGATCTTTCTTGTTAGTGACACGGCTGTGTCCTGGCGCAACGGTAAGCAAGACTGCATTGCACGCAACACTGTTTAGGCTTGAGTATGTGGTCCTTTGTTCTGGCGCATGTGAGAGCGTGTGGCTACGTCGCCTATTGTCCGAGTTGCGTCAGTCAGTCCCGTCCATCACGTTGCACTGTGACAATGAGAGTACCATGGCCATTGCTGACAATGACGGCGTACATCAAACTTGCACAAAGCACATCAATGTCGAGTATCACTATGTACGTTCATTGTTGCATGACGACAACATCAGCATTGTGTGGATTGAGACGGCACGATAGTTGGCTGACTTCATGACCAAGGCACTGATGCGTGACTTGTTCAAGAAGGGTGTGAGTGTGGTTGGTGTGCATCCGTGAGGTCCTCTCTCTCTCTCTCTCTCTCTCTCTCTCTCTACCCGTGTTCGCTTGGTCTCTGTGCTCTCTGNCATTGTTGCATGACGACAACATCAGCATTGTGTGGATTGAGACGGCACGATAGTTGGCTGACTTCATGACCAAGGCACTGATGCGTGACTTGTTCAAGAAGGGTGTGAGTGTGGTTGGTGTGCATCCGTGAGGTCCTCTCTCTCTCTCTCTCTCTCTCTCTCTCTCTCTCTCTCTCTCTCTCTCTCTCTCTCTACCCGTGTTCGCTTGGTCTCTGTGCTCTCTGCCCATCTATGTGCACTGCGCTTGTGAGTCATGAGGGAGTGTTGGTTTTCACGCATCTCTCTTTGTACTCTGTTCTGTCCTCTCAGCTTGTGTACATTGGCGTGCAGATGAATGACGGCGAGCCGCGAAAATGCTGGAGTGTCGTCTTGTGGAGCGGACACACGCTGAGGCCTACACGCATTTTGTTGGAGCCTCCTCCGTCCAACGTGCCCAGCTCCATCGGTAGACCTCCTCGGCAGTCGTGCCGTTGGCAGTCACTATCACTGCACATGTTGTCTGCACGCGTCTAGTGCCGGGTCTGACTGCGCTGTTGCATCTGCAGCGCCATGTTCTGCTTAGGGTCCAAGTTTCATATCATTTGGACATTGTTGGGACCGGGGACTAGTGTAGATGCCGCCTGGGTTTAGGCGGCTATAACTCATTGCTCCTATTTTTCTAGATGATTCTGACTGCATGACTACGTTTGTAGCGTGCGTATTATGGTATGATCTAGTTTTTAGGCAAAACGGATGACGCCCGGGTTTTGAGCTGTCGGCTGTCTGGCAGGGCTCACCGAGAAAACCCTGCCTGCCAGAAAATAGGTCATTTTTCGGATTGGCCTAGAAACTGAGTAACAAGCTCTACAGAGCTGGGGGGGAGCTAGAACTTGGAGGGGTCTCCCATTGTTGCTCATTCTTACTTCCTAATCAGTCATTTCCAGTTTTCAGCTATTGTCTAGCGCTAACTTTGGTGCACGCATTTCTGAAAAACAACATCAGAGCTCTTAGACTTAGACTCTGGTGCAGCAGACTTAGGGGGCCTAAGCAACAAGCGTGGGTTCCTGCACGCTACATCAACAACGCTGCTGCCCCAACCTGCTGCATTAGTGAGCTCATTTGTGCTCAGTCCTACCTGCAAGCATGCTTGTTCTCTTCAGTGTGTGATGGGTAGTCATGTGAGAGATATACTAGGGAGTGTGTGCTCCACATACGCTCGTGGTCAATTTGGTTGAGTTTTTCTCTTTGCATGCTTTTAGCTTGGTAAACCAGGTCGCTGATCCCTTGGGGCCACACGTCTGGTTTACACCGGCGTGTGAGAAGCCACGTGGAGCTCGTTCACTCGAGGGTCGGGCTTGAACCCTGGGTGGCATCCGGACCCCATGTCAAGAGCATCGCGTGGGTGGCCCGGTCAACTGTCGTTTATCACCTCGCTAGCTCCTGAATAACTTACTCGTTGTTCTCTCTCCACTCTTGCGTAACGTGAGCTTGCCGCAATCCATGGTGTCGCTCTCTCCACCTTCTTGCTTGCTTGCACGTCATAGCAATCAATGCTACTTACTGCTATGAGAGCGGGAGGAAAGCTTTCCTCCTTGCGACACTCCTGAGGCCTTGTCGGCTCACATCTACGTGGCAGGTGATCCTGCTCAAGCCATTCTCACATTTAGGTCGTGCCTCTGGCCACTATAGCAACACCTATTGTAGTAGCCACACACAGCCACTGCCAGTGCAGCCGTGCTTCACGCAGTCGCTCGCTCGCGTGCTCGACTTGGCTGCATCAATGGCTACAGCACTTCTACGTCACAGTCGGCCTACTCTCGACCGTGCTATAGTCTCCGTGGTGTCACTCTGTGCAGTCACATATCACGCGACTGCCAACATGATCTCAGCCATTGTTACAACAGCAACAGTTTCCTTCTTCATTGCTACACACTTCCACATCAACCAACTATTTCCAACGCAGCCGCTTTCTCGCAGCTGCACATGCGACGGGCTTACGCAGCAGCAGCAACATTTGCTGTCAGTGCACGAGTCCGTTTCGGCCGTGCTGCAGCCACTACTGCATCGCTTCTCTTCCAACTGCTTGCACGCGTCTGCCGTGGTTACGGCAACAGCAGCAGCATTCTCCATTGCTGTCAACATCCGTCTGCTTCGGCCATGCTGCAGCCACAGCAGCGGTGGCTTCTGCCAACTGCTCTCGCACCTCTCCCGCCATCCAGCTCACAGCTCACCGCACGACGCTCTACACACTCTTGCTGTCCGGTGCTTCTTCTGCTGCACTACCTCCGAGTACTCAACTCTCTCTCTCTCAGCTGCCACACATCTTGTAGCTCCACTACTACTTGAACCCTCTGTCACATGACTTCGACACTTCTCAGTCCTGCGCACCACCGAGACGGACTCCGCCATCTCCCTGCACAGCGGCAGCAGCAGCAGCTGCACCTGCGGCCAAAACCAGCACCCTGGCTTCGCCGCCTGCCGCTGACCCCGCACCTACCTCGTCGAGGGGGTGGCATGAACGTGCACACATTGACGAGGCCATCGCACGCCACAAGGAGCTGGAAGACCAAGCGTGACTGAAGGTGTGGTCACGACGCCGCTGCGACAGTCCGGGATACCACCCGAGGAGGGGAGGACGACGACCCAACGGAGCATGAGGCCCGAGCTCATGCAACCGATCACGCTGCCTATTGTCAGTCAGAATCTGACGACCCGCTGACCGTACAGAACACTCCAGCAACGGAGCCACAACGCAATCAAGGTTGTCCTCCATCGCCTGTAAGCTCCCCCATTGCCCGTAGAACGCATCAACAAAGTCAGCGTGTCGCTCCTGGCACGGCACCGTCAACGCCAGCAGCACCAGCAGCGTCAGCAAAGGCAGCTTGCAGACGCACAGCCTCACATTGTGTCCCATCCCTTGTTGCCTCCCAGGCAGCCACTACATCTTCAGGTTCCTCTGAAATTTTCTCTGTTTTGGAAGCAGCTCTTGTCTCCAGTGCCGCTGTTGCCTCCACCTTTGCTGCCACAGCACGTGCTGCTCGTGCACCCGCTAGCACCGCTGCTGGTAGAGCTGTTGAAGCTCACATTGCTGCCACCGTGAATCAAGACCACTTGCAGTCGCAACTGTCGAAATCGCCACGCAAATTGCTGCCGCTGCCGATTTTGTAGCAGCTGCAAGAGCAGCAGCTGCCACTGCCCTCTCCAGTGCTGTCGTCTCCATCCAATCTTCCACGATTCAAGCGTCCTCTGCTGTTGTTTTGTCATCGTTAGGGCACCAGGTTCACATTCTTGTCACAGCTGCAGCGGCCGTCTCCACCCAGGTGCTGCCCTTGCTGGAGTCGCTTGCCTCATCGTCTCCACCACCTCCTTTGTGGCTGACATCGCTGCTTCAGCAGCACCCGCACTTCCACTTCTGTTTGCTCTGTGGGGCTAGCTTGGTGAGCTCCTATCTACCTATCTCTTGGTCTTCGTGCTCTCTCTTTTTCCCCTCCACTGTGGCATGTGCATGCGTCCACCTTCATTACAGTGCAGCAGTGACATCACCCGAGATCCACCTATCTTACATTTCCACGTCCACTGGGGCAGGGGAAACTCTGCCAGAAAAAGGATAGGGTCTCACCATGCCTATTGATGGCGATGAGTATGCTACCCTGCAAGAAGAGCTGCGTTGAGAGCGAGCAGCTCTCCAGGCAGCTCTCACTGCACAGAGGACTGCTGAAGAAAAACTGCGCACTGAACAGGGCGATCAAGAAACCTTCACTGACCACTGTTAGAACTGCAGGCCTCTTAGGATCTCAGGTGTCTCAGGTAAACACTCCACATTGAACTTGTACACTTAAACTCTGTGAAGTACACACGGCAGGCAACTGCCGCACACTTCAACTGAGTAATGTATCTTGTACACTTGTCAAGAGATCTCACACACTGCACAGGTACACGGCTCGTCTCTTTCTGAAGCCAACAGTATGCTGTATTACTGAAATGGTGAAGTACAGACGAATCACTGATTTTCCTAAGACGACATCTACTTGTAATGAGCGCTACACGCGACTCGACTAAAAACTAGAAACAGCAGAAGTACAAAAGCTGTAAATACCCAGCTGTGCATCCGAGGTTGGCTAATGCCCAGCGCCCTCGGTAAGTCGACGGCGGAGATAAATTGCAGTCTCGATTTCCTCCGTGATTCGTCGATCTTCAAACGGCGACGTTGGATGAAGCTGACATGCGTCCTTCGGTCGCTAGACGGCTGCGATTGATCCATCGCACCATCGGGCGTTCCAATTGGTCCTTCGGTCTCCAGTACACCGGCATCTTCAACGGCCGGCACGTCTTTGGTCCGCTTCCTCCTTTCATCAACCGGACAACCAGCGGAGCCTTGCTCGCACGCTTGGTCTGTCTGATGTGCCTTGGATGTGTGCCACATCAGCCGCTGGACCGAGAGGAGCTCTCGCTCAACTACTCGTCCGTCTCCAGTCCATCATTGTCTTTTGTGTTTCTCTTTTGTGTGGCTTGACACCAAGTGTGCCGCGTTTGGAAACTGAAAGTATGCGCCCAAAACTAAGCCAGGTTGGCACGAGTTTGGGCACAAGCTAGGTCAGATTCCAACATTCCCCCCTTGCACCCCAATCTGCGCCAGCTGTGGGTGCACAACAGAGCGCCCCCCCAGGAGCAACAAGTGGGCAGATGTGTTGAGGCACGGAGAAGCACGCCAACAGTGTCATCCCCCCCCGGGTAAGCCGAGCCTCCAAAAAAAAAATTGCAACGGGGGTGCACCGAAGGACTCTGTGAACCCAACAGGGCCGTTGCCTGGGCCACGCCCTACGGCAGAGACGAGGTGCCAACGATACCCCCCTACCCGAATTGCCCGAGTAAGGCGTCCCCTCCCTGCGTCCGGCCCCCTTTGGTAAGCCGACAGCGGCAGCCTACCATTGGGGAGTGATGACGAAATGTGAGCAGCAGGATTAAATCGAACACAGAAAGGCGAATGTGGCCGCAGTGGCGCAGGCGTCCATCGGCGGAGGAGGAAACGTCAGCAGGCTGACTGACCGATGGGAAGAGGACAGGAGGCCCGCAGATAAAAGTCGAAAATGTCTTGAAAGAGCGAGAAGAGTAGAGGCAGAGAGCGGTCAACGAGTCAAGAAGTCAACTCGGAGATTGGCGCGAAGTGAGACTGGAGCCGCGAGCAGAGAACCGTAGAGTCAAGAGGGAGTGTGCAACAGAGTACGCGAGTGGGAGAGCAGAGGCAAGCAGAAGCAAGCAGAAGCAAGCGAGGTAAGGGCGGTACCACCGCGAGCAGCCACCAGATCTAATGCCTCATGTGGGGAGACCCAGGAGGCCAGTCGAGGAGCAGGAGGGAAGGAGCACCCATACGAGCCCCGGTTCCGTGCCAACGCCTCATTTGGGGAGCACAAAAATGGAGCCGTACAACGGCATGGTCAAGAGCCGCCTTTGTCTGTTCCATTGCCTCATTTTGGGGGAGCAGAGGGAGACAACCGAGAGAGAGAGAGAGAGAGAGAGAGAGAGAGAGA
>SZWC01000887.1:198391-241783 GCA_023375785.1 Penium margaritaceum | reverse complement strand
GTTCCGTGCCAACGCCTCATTTGGGGAGCACAAAAATGGAGCCGTACAACGGCATGGTCAAGAGCCGCCTTTGTCTGTTCCATTGCCTCATTTTGGGGGAGCAGAGGGAGACAACCGAGAGAGAGAGAGAGAGAGAGAGAGAGAGAGAGAGAGAGAGAGAGCATGGGGAGCGTGGAAAAAAGACCGAGGCGAGCATGGCGATCCGCCGAGAGAGCCTTGGTGAGAATGTCAGCGGTTTGATCCGTAGTGGGGATGTAGAGAATAGAGACTTCGCCGTTAGCGGCAGCGTCGCGAACGTAGTGATACTGGCGATGGACATGTTTGGTGCGATCATGAAGGACGGGATCCTCACTCAGAGCAGTCGTCCTTCCATTGTCACAGCAGATGGCTATAGCGTCGAGTTGGTCAAAACCAAGCTCAAACAGAAGCATGCGGAGCCAAACGGCTTCGCGTGTGGCTTCACTTTCAGCTTCGGTGCTGGAAAGGGCCACCACGGACTGCTTCTTGGAGCGCCAGCTGACGGGTCCACCATTGAGCATGAAGACGTAGCCAGAGGTGGAACGACTTGTAGTTTGGTCGCCGGAGAGATCGGCATCGCAGAAGCCTGTAAGGAGATTTTCACCAGATTGATAGCGAATGCCAAGAGTGGCAGTTGAGCGCAGGTAGCGTACACTGCGCTTGGCGGCCACGAGGTGGACATCTGTGGGATTCTGGCAGCCCTGGCTGAGAATGCCCACGACATAACAGAGATCAGGACGAGTAGCAACTGAGGTGTACATCAGAGAGCCAACGATGCTCGGAAAAGTCTTGGCATCCGTTGGAGTCAGGAGATCAGCTGCAGTTGAGGGCTTCATGAGGCCATGTTGAGTATTGAGAGGAGTGGCCATGGGGTTGGCCACGCCGAGTCCAAACTTCTCAGCAACCCGCTGAGCATAGGTGGCTTGAGTGAGGTAGACTGTGGGAGCCATGACATCATGGGTGATCTGGATGCCGAGGTAGTATTGCAGCGGGTCCATGTCGCTCATCTCAAAGCGCCGAGAAAGTTGTTGTTTGAGCGTTGTGATGTCGGAGAGAGCTGGTCCGAAGAGGATGAGATCGTCCACATAAAGGATGATGCCGAGGGACGCACCACTGCCACGGAAGTAGACAGAATGATTAGAGTGCAGCCTGATCAAACCTTGTTGGATGAAGAACTCATGAATTTTGAGGTTCCACTGGCATGGGGCCTGATTGAGGCCGTACAGGGAGCGTTTGAGGCGGCAGACGAGATCAGCTTGACCGTCAACCATGAAACCCTCAAGTTGTGTCATGTAGATGACCTCCTTGAGATCGCCATTAAGAAAGGCACTCTTGATGTCCATTTGATGCAGATACCACTTGTTTGCTGCAGCCAGAGACATGATCATACAGAGCGAAGAGTACTTGGCGACTGGAGCAAAGGTATCACTATAGTTGACTCCCAGGGTTTGACTGAAGCCGCGAGAGACCAGCCGTCCTTTGTAGCGATCCACCTTGCCTGCACTGTCAAGCTTAGTACGAAAAACCCACTTGCATGTAACAATGGAAGCATTAGCTGGACGGGGTACGAGCTCCCATGTTCCTTGCTTGATGAGCTGATCATACTCAGCTTGTGCAGCTTCTCACCACTTTACAGCGTCAGGGCGCTGCATGGTGTCCTTGAAGCTGACAGGGTCAATGACCTGGGTGACGAGGGCCACGTTGTCGTTGTCGTCTTGGTCAGGAGTCGTGGCAAGGTAGTTCAGCTGAAAAGGTGTCAATTGTTTGCATTGTCGTTGAGAGCGATGCAGCACGGGAATGGCAGGAGGATCAATGACGGCGTCCTGTATAGCTGGAACATGTTCATTTGGCATGATGGGAGGAAGAAATCCATCATGTTCATCTTCTCTGGGATCAACTGAGACCTTTTGCAGGGGCTCAGGTTTCTGTCTCCGGATAGACGAGGTGCGGAGTTGTGTCGGAGCGGGTTGCCCGTGCTTGAGAGAAGGATCCTTCATCAAAAGTTGGTTGTCGTGCACGAAGCGCAGTTCTCATGGTGTGGTCCTAGACTCTGTATAGATCACTGTGATCTTCATAGCCCAAGAAGATGCAGGATTTGGAACGAGATTCTCATGTGGAGCGAAGATCAGGACAAAGCAATCGTCCTCATTTCAATCATCTGCGCATCCAAAGATGCGCAGATGATTGAGATGTGGACGATGCCCTTCCCATGCTTCATATGGTGTTCTGGAGTGACCTGGAAGCTTTGAAGTTGGCACACGTTTGGTGAGATAAGCTGCAGTGGTGATGGCTTCACCCCAGAACTGAGAGGGTAACCCAGCAGTGTGTAGCATGCTGCGTGTGCGCTCAAGGAGAGTCTGATTCATGCGCTCAGCTTTGCCGTTCTGTTGAGGAGTGTGAGGCAAGGTGCACAGATGTTGGTGATACGAGAGTGGGGGCAACCTAGCTAGAAGTGTTTTGAATGGGGGCGACGTGGCCATTCTTCTCAGAATGGGGGCGTCTCAGACATGGCCGGCCGAAAATGGGGGTGATCGGGGAATTAGCTGTAGAAAAAAGGTCTATGTTTTGATTGGCTTAGAACCTGAGTAACAAGCTCTACAGAGCTGGGGGGGGAGTTAGAATTTAGAGGGGTCTCCCATTGTTGCTCATTCTGAGTTCTTAATCAATCATTTCCAGTTTTCAGCTGTTGTCTGGCGCTAACTCTGGCACGCGCATTTCTGAGTAACAAACACTAGAGCTCTCAGACTTGGACTCTGGTGCAGCATACTGAGGGGGCAGCTTAAGCAACAAGCGTGGGTTCCCGCACGCTACATCAACAACGCTGCTGCCCCAACCTGCTGCTAGAGGAGATTTCCAGCTCTTACATAATGTTGCTTTCCCTTTGCTTTACACTTACACATTCACTCCCCTGGACTCATTGTATCAGGTCCCAAAAGGGTTGCAGTACATCACTTTGCTACTGGATATACCAAAGCCGGCTCAAGGTTGAGCTGAAAATTTCCCATACCTAGCTTGCCCTTGAAGAACCAACTTTGAACACACTTCTAGCCTAAATGTTGTTAGGGACGGAACTCGCTCCACCCGTCACCACCAAGCAAAAGAGGGGGGGGGGGGGTAAAAACAAAACCTGTATGTAAGGAAACAAGTTGCAATAGCAAGTACCAAGAACAAAAAGACAAATTGGTTTGTGGATGTTGGACACTCAAAAAACTCTAAAGGAGATCATGCTTTCTGAGACTGATGGTGTCAGAAAAACACAAGGCATTTTCACATCCCAACAAACATATGATGAAAAAACGTAAGGTCATAGTGACTGATGTATCGACAAAGTAGTCTGTTGAGCATGTCAATATCACCTTCTAATATGTGGAAGTGGAAAACAGTACAGAGTAGTCTTATAGGCTTCAGTGCGTAGGCACTCGCATCATGCTGCTTTCCCTATGTCGTACACGTACACATCCACTCCCCAGGAATCCTTGCATCCTTGCATCCTTGCAAAGAATTGCAATGCATCGCTTCGTTGATGGATATGGCAAAGCCGGCTCAAGGTTAAGCTGAGAACTTACAGCCATAACTGGCATGCCCTTGAAGAACCGACTCTAAACACACTTCTACCCTGAATGCTGTACGGGACGGAACTCGCTCCACCCATCATCACCGCACATCTAGGCCCCATCACAGTCAGCAGAAATAACACACACAAACTACCCACTACAGGGCATTAGACACTCTCATGCGACTCTTGCCTGAAACATTTCATGCAGAAGTCCCACGATTCCTTTGACCTCACCCTCTTCTTTGGCTGACGAAAGGACTCCCACTGAAGCATTATCAGATGATGTAGCCAACGGCACAAGCTATAGTGCGTACGTGTCGGACGGCTCCTCAGCCAATAAAGGCTCTACACCTTTGAACACAGGAGACGGCGTCTTCGTCAATGGGACACCCCGGGACGACCCTGATCCCAAAGTTGTCGGCGACTCGAGCGCGCTGCCGCTGCTGCCGCCAACTCTCAGCCGGCCGACGGCAGGTGAGCCCTCCCGGCTGCGCGGATGGTGCGTCACCTACACCAGCGACCCCCCTGTGCCCACGCCACCTCCTCCCGCCTCCAACTCGAGATTTGAGAATGAGTCTACGGAGGGCTGCGTTGACAAATTCACCTCCATTGTCGGTTTTGATCTTGCTGATTGCCATGTTGGTGATATTCTCAACTTGGCGGACCCAGATCTTGATGATATCGGCAGCCTCATTTTTGTATCGCAGCAGCTTGACCCAAACATAATGCATGTATTCTTCCAAGATAACCAGGAAATAATTTTTCTTGGATAAGGAGGGCTCTCTGATGTAGCACAGGTCCATGTGCAGAAGTTCCAATGGCCGAGAGGTGCTGAGGTTGGTGTATCTCTTGAATGGTTTTTTATGCTGCTTGGCCGTAAGACATCGCTGGAAGCAAATGCTGTGAGTGTCTTGGGGAGATCCAGTGTCATTTCATCCCTTGCCATTTCTTTAAGAGTTTGAAAACTGATGTGAGCCAGGCGGCGGTGCCAGAGCTCGGTGACTTGAGGCATGGATGAACTGGATGTGTCAGCTTCATCAGGCAGAATTGTTGCAATGAAGGCACACTCTGGTGTGTCATAGGATGTCTACGACAGAGGAGCGTCGTGAGTCTCAAGCATAGTAAGATTCCTTGTGTGCTTGGCAACAGCAGCCAATTGGCCATTGACATCATAGATTTGGCAGTTTTTCTCAACATCGAAGACCACGTTGTAGCCTTTGTCGTTGATGCGTCCGACATATAGCAGGTTGGCTGCAAAGTCTGGCACATAAAGTACGTTGTCAAAGGTGCGGGGAGCTGATTGTCCCTTCAGATCGATAGCAGCTTTCACAGTTCCAATGCCGTGAGCAGGGATCAGGCGGCCGTCTCCAATGCAAACTCCTCGTGCAGTGGAGAAGGGTGCAAATCTTGTAAACCATTCTCTGCAGCTAGTCATGTGCTTAGTGCATCCTAAGTCAATGATCCAAGCCCAAAGACCAGCGGTTAGAAGAAAGGAGCTGTCAATGGAGCACATTGCAAGCTCTTCATAAATGGGGTTGTCTGAAGTAGTCTGGTAATCCTCTTCTTCAGCCACAGCCAGTCTTTCTGATGGTGGAGGGTCATTGCTTTCTTCATATTCTTCAATAAGGGAATCAACCATCAGTAAATTTCGTTGCGGAATGAATTCTGAGGAAGAATGATCAGAATATGTTGATGCTGATCCTGTGAAGACCGTGAGCAATGCAAAGAAGCTAGAGAAGAGATCTGAAACAATGGTGGCAGCAGGTTGTGAGCTCATGGCAAGCATGGCTTGAGTGGGAAGTTTTCGTTGTTGGTTCTGTGAGCCACTCGTGTTTGCTGTCCTTGTCACATGGGACAGTCGGCTTGCACATGCCCCTTGCGATGACAATGCCAACATTCCCGTTCATCAGGATGAACGTAGGGTCTCGGTATTCTTGTCATAGCTTGCCCTTGTGGTTTTCAGTGAGGTTACACCATGAGTTGGCCTTGACTTTGAGTGCCATTTCCATGGGAGCAGAACTTCTCTGTGCAGCGTCGGCCTGCCCCACCTTGAAATTTAGCCGAGAGGCCTGTGTCTCCCCCATTTGCCTTGATGTAATCGTCTTCAAAATGCACAAGCTCTTGAATGGCATACTCCAGAGAGAGTGACATTGGTAGAGCTGCTGCTGCCACTGCCGCTGCGGCTGGTACTGCTTCTGCTTGAATAGCTGGAGCGGCTATAGGAAGAGCAGCACCAATCACATCAATGGCTGATTGAAAATTGCCGATGGTAGTGCCCATCACTGCAAGCTTGTCAGTGTCATTGATGCGAGCCTTGTTGACATCCTTTATTCGCTCAATGGTGTTGTTGAATCTGGGAGGAAGGCCACGAAAGATTGTTTGAATCAAAACTCGATCAGGGACTGGTTCTCCCAAAGCAGTGTTACGACTTGAGAGATCTTTGAGATGGGAGATGTGATCTTCCAGCTTGGTGTCTTCCTCCATTCTCTGAGTATGAAACTCAGTGAGGAGGTGCCCAAGTTCATCCTTGATCACTTTGTGATTGCGCTTTTTCAGGGCTCTCCAAGCCTTGCTGGGACATAGAGTATCGTTGTTGTCACGGATCAGGAGTTTTTGATGTTCTTCCAGTTGCATGGCAAGTAAAGAGAAAGCTTGATCACAGTGCCGTTGCCATGTCAAACGTTCCTTAGTAGTGGCGTTTGTCCCCAGAACTTCTGTGGGAGGATCAGAGATCACTCCCCAGAGCCCCTTGTTGAGGAAAACCATCTTCATGTTGAAGGCAAAAGTGTGGTAGTCCTCCCCATTGAAAAAAGGAATCCTGAAATGATCACTTGGCATGGCGCCCACCGCCATGGTGCAATGTTACAGTGGAGTTGACATGGTAAGACACCCCCTGCTCTGATACCAAATGTTAGAAATGCAGGCCTCTTAGAATCTCAGGTGTCTCAGGTAAAGACTCCACATTGAACTTGTACACTTAAACTCTGTGTGGTACACACGGCAGGCAACTTCCGCACACTTCAACTGAGTAATGTATCTTGTACACTTGTCAAGAGATCTCACACACTGCATAGGTACACGGCTCGTCTCTTGCTGAATCCAACTTTATACTGCATTACTGAAATGGTGAAGTATAGACGAAGCACTGCTTTTCCTAAGACGACAGCTACTTGTAATGAGCGCTACATGTGACTCGACTAAAAACTAGAAACAGCAGAAATACAAAAGCCGTAAACACCCGGCTGTGCATCCGAGGTTGGCTAATGCCCAACGCCCTCGGTAAGTCAACGGCGGAGATAAATCACAGTCTCGATTTCCTCCGTGATTCGTCGATCTTCAAACGACGACGTTGGACAAAGCTGACGCGCATCCTTCGGTTGCTAGAAGGCTGTGATTGATCCATCGCACCATCGGGCGTTCCAGTCGGTCCTTCGGTCTCCAGTACACCGGCAAAGCAGTGCCTTTAACGGCCGGCACGTCTTCGGTCCGCTTCCTCCTTTCTTCAACCGGACACCCAGCGGAGCCCTGCCCGCACACTTGGTCTGTCCGACGTGCCTTGGCTGTGTGCCACATCAGCCGCTGGACCGAGAGGAGCTCTCGCTCAACTACTCGTCGGTCTCCAGTCCATCATAGTCTTTTGTGCTTCTCTTTTGTGTGGCTTGACACCAAGTATGCCGCGTTTGGAAAGTGGAAGTATGCACCCAAAACTAGGCCAGGTTGGCACGAGTTTGGGCACAGGCTAGGCCAGATTCCAACAACCACATCATTGATTTGGTCCTCAATCACATGCAGCCTGCACTGCGCTCCACGCCCTCTGCGTTCTCCCCCGCTGGCAATGCTGCTGCTTTCTCTACTTCACCTGCTTCCGCATCAACCACCGCTGGCTCTCTCACCTCTGACCCTCTTGCTGTCGCAGCTGCCGCAGGTGCTGCTGCTGCCAAAGCTCTCACATAGCCCACACATCGCAAGCCTGACTTTGATTCAGCTCCACCAGACTTTGCCACCACTCTCACCTTTCACTCCTGGGAGATTCGTTTCAGTGCCTAGATTTGTTTCAGTGCCTAGGCACAAGGCGAGCAGTTGTGGGAGTACTACCATGAGCCAAACCCCTATGCAAATCCCCCTTTTGTGCCCACGGATTCTGAATCCGCAGGTGCTGTACGTGCTGGACCTGATGCCCTCATTGACGAGATCGGCTCCTACAATGCTGAATCAGCCCGCCGTACACCCGCTGACCCTGTAGGCGCTTATGCACTCTCACTGGACATGCAACACAAATTGTGCTCACCGTCAAGTTCAACACACTCTCTATGCATGCTGATGAGACTGCAGATGTGTATTGGGCCCGCAGTCTCCGCCTCCTACATGATCTAGGCAAAGCAGTGCCTAGAAAACTTCCTACGGTCCTCTCCATCGTCAACAGCCTCATCCTCGAGTTGTCCGACATCTTCAAGGAAGTCGAAGCATCTGAGCTCGAGCGTCTCGCCGCTGAACCTGTGCCTGCTGACGCACCGCCGGACATTGGGGTACTGTGGGAGTTCACTGTCCAGCGTCTCACCGACTGGTGGAGTGTCCTTCAAAACAAGCGCATACATCGTGCAACAGTTGCAGCTGCAACCACTGCTCTTCCTTCCACCTCATCTTCATCCATCCCCTCGTCCTCACCTTCAACCTCCGCCACATCCCTTCTGAGTCAGAGTGGGGGGGGGAGGTGGCCGTGGGAGGGGGAGAGGGAAAGGGACCGGAGGCTCAAATGCAGGCGGGCAAGGCGGTCGGGGCAAAGGGAAGACCTATAACGGTGCCAACTCATCCACGCCTTCTCTCAAAACTGTCACATGCTGGAACTGTGGTGCCACTGGGTATTCAGCACCGAAGTGTCCGCCCCCCTCCCGGACAACGAGCGCCTTGCATCTTCTGTGCGGGCGTATTGGGCGCGCTCCTCTGGCACCACTACAACTTCTTCTTGCACCACCACAAACTCCACCGTGTCCACCAGCCGCGGCTCTTCCGCTCCAGTTGATGTCGCCGCCTACAACACAGCTACGGTACCACCTGTGCTCCCTTACCCCTGGGGGTGCCCCCCAGCGTATGTGGGATCAGTCTACTACGGCCTCCCGTCCGGTGCCTACTCGCCTCCAGCCTGGGCCTCTCCCATGCACCCGTCTCGGCGCTCCTCCACTAGGGTTGTCATCACCTGGGACCCTTCTGAGGACGAGCCAGCTGGATGATGCCCTCTCCCATGCCGTCCACGAGCGTCACCTTCGTGATTATGGAGGTGAGAGTGGACACGCTGGGTCAGAGTCACTTGCGTGTGTTGTTGATGATCAGTTACGTGGTCTGGCGTCTGATCATATTCTTGGGTGTCAATCTACGGATGTCCCGTGGATTGAGGATTAGCAGTCTGTCCGCTTGCCCCGCTGTCTTGCTCCCTGTGGTCAGTGTCTTTATCCCCACGCTGCCATTACTGTTCAGAGTCATGACCCCTCCACTGTTCGTGCGTCGGGTGGCTTTTGGAACCTTGACTCCGGAGCCACCCATCACATGACCTTGTCTCGTTTGTTCTTTGTATCTCTTGGCCCCGTTGGCTCTGTTTGATTTATTCGCACTGGCTCTGACCAGTTGTTTCTTGTTTAGGGGGTTGGTGTTGTCTGCTTTGTGGGCCCAGGGGGAGAACTGTTCTTACCCGACGTTCTTTATGTTCCATCGCTTGAGCTGAGACTTCTCTCCATCACGACACTTGACAACAAGGGCATGGACTTCTCCTCCAGTCGTGACATTGCATCTGTCTCTCAGCACACCTCTGGCCACATCTTGCTACAAGGCACACACTGTGATTGCTTGTTTTGTGTTCCGATCTTTGCTCCCACTCCTGTTGCCTCTGCCCACGTGTATGTTGCTCGCTCTCTCTATCCTGCGCAAGGACAGCTATTGCACCACCACTTGTGCCACATTCACATTGCATCCATTGACAGCTTGCTTTGCATGCTTCCCGTGGATGGTATTGATGCCGCTACATTCCCTGCCCCCTGCACCCCTGATTGCCTTGATTGCGCTCAGGACAAGATGTATCAGTCTCCTTTTTCCACCTCTGAAACTCGCATGTCTCACCCCCTCGATCTCTTGCATGCTGATGTCATGGGTCCTCTATCTCATGACGTTCTTGGGGGGATTGATCGCTACGTTCTCTGCCTTGTTTATGACTTATCTCGCATGTGATGGGTCTTTGCCCTCAAACAAAAGAGTGATGTCCGCTCCACCCTTGAGTTCTGGCTTCCACAAGCTGAACTTGCCTGTGGACGTCGCCTTCGTGTCTTTCGCTAAGACCGTGGTGGCGAGTTCATGGACTCCACTGCTCGCTTTCTTACATCTCGTGGAGTGTACATTGAGGCTACAACCCCTTACACACCCAACAAAACGATGTCTCTGAATGCTAGAATAGAACTCTTGCTGACGGTGTCCGCACTCTTCTTAGTGCCTCTGATCTCTCTCCTCTCTTCTCGTTCGATGCTATGTCCTACATGATTTGGGTTTGGAACCGTGTTCCTCATAGTCTCCTCCCTTGCCATGTCTCTCCGTTTGAACGGTGGTTTGGTCGTGCCGACCTCTGCCTTGCTCGTGTCTGGGGGTGTGTCGCAGCTGTCTGGCTCCCCGAGGACCTTTGTGATGGAAAACTCAGTCCTCGTGCTCGTCTGTGCACTTTTCTTGGTGTCTCTGCCTTGTCCAAAGCTTGGCATTTCTGTGACCCCGACTGGGCCCGTGTTGTCGAGTCCCGTGATGCCCTCCTCTTTGAGGATGTCTTTCCTCATGACCTGTCCGTGTCTCTCCTCCCTCTTCCTTGTCCTCTCTCTGTCAGCTTGGGGGGGGTGGGTCGTCTCAGCCTCCAATCTCGCAGGGACTCCAACAGTGCTATCTGGCTCGGTCCCGTCCTCCTCCACAGTCCCTAGTTCGGTCCCGTCCTCCTCCATTGTCCCTTCCTCCTCTGAGACCTCTCTTCCCTCTGGACCCTCTCTTCCTGAAGCACCTCCCAGCACCTCACCTTCTCCCTCTGTCTCATCTGAGTCCTCGTCGGTGCCTCTCAGCGCTACGCCAGTGTTTGCTGACACACCGGTACAGTCTTCCAAATGTCTTGTTCCTGATTCTCCTCCGAAGCCTGCCCTACAGCCGGCAACGTCAGTTAGTGAGTTAGAACCCCCTCCTATCACTGATGTCCCCCCTGTCGGACCAGAGCAGTATACTCGCGGAGGAAGGCTTCGCTCCCTCCTATTGCATTCTATCTCACAGTCCACACATCCTCCTCAGCGTCACACTCGCTCTAGTGCATCCTCCACTGCAGCTGGACTAGATACACTTGGTCTTGCTGTCAGTGTGGTCCATCCTAAGTCACCTGTGGGCTATGCACTTGTATCTCATGAGTTGGGTAAGTGCCCTTGACAGTGCCCTTTCACAGTGCCCTTGAGACACCTATTGCATTCTATGTCGCTGCCTGCTTTGTAGCGAGTGGCCTCCTCCCCACTCCCACCTGGGTCTGCCACTGTACGTCAGGCAAGGGATGCAGCTAACGCTGACCGCTGGGAGAAGGCCATGCATGAGGAACTCACAGCCCTCGAGGAACATGAGGTCTTTGAGCTTGTCGATCTCCCACCAGGTCGGAAGGCTGTTTCGGCTCGCTGGATTCTTTGGTACAAGCTGAACCCTGACGGCACGATCGACATGTACAAGGCTCGCCTCACCACCAGGGGATTCTCACAGGTCCCAGACATCGATTTTGATGACACGTTTGCCCCAGTCGGGCACTACACCACGTCCAGATCTCTCCTAAGTCTGGTCGCTCAGCACAACTGGGAATTGGATCAGATGGATGTGAATAATGTGTTCCTGTACGAACAACTAGACGAGGAGATCTACATGGTACAGCCCCCAGGCTTTGCTGATGGCACCAACAAGGTCTGGCAACTACACAAGGCCCTCTACGGGCCTAAACAGTACCCCCGCTGCTGGAACCAGGAGATCACCTCCACAATTGTGGGAGGAGGATACCGTCGTAGTACTTTTGCCTCGGCACTCTTCTTGAGTCTGCCCTCACGGCCCCTAGTGGCCATACTGGTCTACTGGGATGATCTTCTTATTGTGTCACCCAGTACTGTAGCAGTGCAGTCAGTGAAGACTCTTCTACAGTCCACCTAAAAAATGAAAGACCTAGGCCAAGCTTGAGTGTTCCTTGGCATGGAGCTTGATCATGATCATCAGCGCCGTACTTTGCATGTTCACCAGGCTGCCTAAATTTGCAGCCTATGGAAGCGCTTTGCCTCCTTGCTTCCTGACACTCCGACTGCATCCACACCGATGACTCCAGCTGGTTAGCGTCTGCTAACGTCTCTCAACACGTATCAGCTGGGTGAGCCTGTCGATGCCACCGACTACCTCAGTATGATCGGGTCACTGCTGTATCTTGCCACTACCACTTGGGCCAACGTGGCCTTCTCGGTCAACTTCCTCGCTCAGTTCTCATACCAGCCTTGGCAGAGGCACCTTCAAGCAGCACTACGTGTCATTTTCTATGCAGTGTCCACTATGCAAGTAGGACTGTGCTACAGATCACAACCTTATGTGGTTGTTGATGGGTACACTGACAGTGATTGGGCTCGTGACACAGAAGCGCGTAGTCAAACCGGCTACACCTTTTTGTGAATGGGACTGCTGTCTCTTGGAAGAGTGGGAAGCAGGGATGCGTTGCTTGCAGTTCTTGTGAGGCTGAGTACGTTGCGCTTGGAGCAAGTACGTGTGAGAGTGTGTGGCTGTCTCACCTGCTACAATAGCTTTGTGTGCCCATTCGCTACATCACACTATGTTGAGACAATCAGAGGCTAAGGCAATCGCTGAGCATGATGGCATGCATCACTCGTGCACTAAGCACATCAATATTGAGCACCACTTCGTTCGCGAGCGCATCGTCGCAGGAGAAGTTCAGGTTGTCTGGGTCGACACTCGTCAGCAGCGTGCAAACTTTCTCACCAAAGCTCTTAGCAGTGGAATGTTCAAGACAGCCGTGCATGCAGTTGGCCTGTTGCGTGTACATGATGCCCCTGGTTGATGTGAACACCTCTTGCTCGTTGTGTGTACTGTTGCTTCATGTGGTGTGTGGACTGTTTGTCTGTGGGTCATGGGGGAGTGTTGGATGTACATGTTAGACACGCAAGTGACCTCTTGACTTTGTCCACTCACACACATCATCACTGCACGTGACTAAGCAGACATGAAGCTCAAGGAGCATATGTTGTGGGCCATGCATTGTTGGCATCTCGGCCAGGTGCAAGAATGGAGCTAGCTCATTTTGTGCTCAGTCCTACCTGCAAGCATGCTTGTACTCTTCATGTGATGGTTAGCTCTCACGTGAGTGAATTACTAGGGAGTGCGTGCACCACATACGCTCGTGGTCGATGTGGTTGAGTTTTGCTCTTTGCATGATTTTAGCTAGGTGAACCAGGTTGCTGATCCCTTGGCACCACACGCCCAGTATATACCGGCGTGTGAGAAGCCACCTGGAGCTCGTTCACTCGAGGGTCGGGCTTGATCCCTGAGTGGCGTCCGGGCCCCACGTCGAGAGCATCACGTGGTGGCCAGGTCAACTGTCGTTTATCACCTCGCTAGCTCCTGACTAACTTACTCAGTTGTTCTCTCTCCAGTCTTGCATAACATGAGCTTGTCCCGATCCATGGTGTCGCTCTCTCCACCTGCTTGCTTGCTTGATTACACGTCATAGCAATCAATGCTACTTACGTTACTAAATTATCGGAGCTAAAGAGAAATTGTGTGTCTCTCTAGCATAACTCTTGTTGTTTTTTGCACGTGTGTACTTGCTAGTGTGCCAGTTGACTGGATTGTTATCCCACATCAGCAACAGCAAGGCTAGAAAGCCTCCTAGAAATTTCTCATAGTATCAGAGCAGTCAGGCATTGCTTGATGAGCTGCGTAGTAGTGACGCAACAGTGGGAGCAGGAGTGAGAGTCATAGCTAAAGCCACGGTCCTGGGAGGACCCACTAAGCCACGGTGATCCACCGGAGCGAAGGTGGTACGAACTGTCAGCTTAAGCTGCCTAGCATGCAAGAGAACACACGAAGCCATGGCGGCATCAAAGACAAGGCGTTGGAATCCTTGCGTGTGAAGTTAGCGTGTGTTAACAAGGGAAGCGGGAGTCACAAGCGAGCGAGGTCATGGCATCTGGTTGACCGGGTCAGCCATGCGAGTGTCTTGATGTGGGGCCCGGCTGCCACCCCGGGTCGAACTGAACTGGTCGGCAAAATGCTGCCATGGTTTTCTCACACTTCGTTATAACCGAGAGTGTGGCCCCGTAGGATCAGTAACCCGGTGCTCAACACAAACACTCCTAGCTAGGAATGCATATCAACACAAAGAAAACCACATCGACCACGAGTGCATGTGGATGCAACTCTCCCTGTGACGGTGCGACCACACCTTGTGCTTTGCCTGCTCCTTGTAGTATACGACCTCCTCTTCAATGCATTAACGCTCACGTGCAGCTGTCAGAGAGGTGGAGATCGGCACCGTCAAAGGCGGAGATGCCAGGGTGGCGGTAACGACTGCAACTGCGGTGGCTGCTATTGCTGCTAAGGTGCAAAACTGCTGGGCCATGGGGACCACGGAGCTGTAAAGCTATGGGCTTGTCGCACTGCGGAGTGGCCAGAAGCCGAATGCAGGAGTGCCTCGGTGCTGCCGTGTTGCAGAGCTCAGAGCCAAGGAAGTACCGAAATGTGGGGTAGTAGATCTACGGAGCTGCTGAGTTGTAGAGCTGTGGGGCTGAAGAGATGCGAGGTTGGAAAGCTGCAGAGCTACAAAAGTGCGGAGCTACGGGCAGTGGGCCGTGGAGCTGCGGATCAGGTTGGGACAAGAGTTCCTCGAGACCAAGTGAGGTAGGAATCCGCAGCTGAGGAGCTATGGAGCTGTGGGGATGTGGAGTTGTGGAGCAGTGGAGCTGCAGACTGAGGAGAATGAGGAGAAGTAGAGCTTTGGATCAGGCCGGGGCAAGAGTGCCTCGAGGCCGAGTGAGGCAAGGCTCCCAGGTTGCGGAGCTGTGGAGCTGCAGAGTTGCAAAGTTGCGGGCCAACAGAGCTCCTGACTACTGGATCTGTGGGTCTGTGTGACTGCAAAACTACGGAACTGCAGTGAGCCGAGACTAGAGTGTCTCAGCTCTGTGATGACAGAGTGCTCCTATAATGCGGAGCTGCAAAATTGTGGTGCGAGCGCGTGAGAGACGTCGCGGCCACGAGAATGCCGCCGCAAATGTTGCTCGCGTCGCACCATGCGAGGCCCCAGATTGAAGGAGAGGAGGGAGTTGTCCCGCCTGCCCTGATACCAAAAGGTGGTGCTAACTGTCGGCTTAAGCCGCCTAGCATGCAAGAGAACACACAAGGCCATGGCGGCATCAAAGAAAAGGCATTAGAATCCTTGCGTGTGAAGTTAGTGAGAGTTAACAAGTGAAGCGGGAGTCACAAGTGTGTGAGGTCATAGCATCCGGTCAACCGGGCCAGCCACGCGAGTGGCTCGACGTGGGGTCCGGCCGCCACCCCCGGGTCGAACGAAACCGGTCGGCACAATGCCGCCGTGGTTTTCCCACACTCCGGTATAACTGAGAGTGTGGCCCCATTGGATCAGCAACCCGGTGCTCAACAAAAACACTCCTAGCTAGGCATGCATATCAACACGAAGAAAACCACATCAACCACGAGCGCATGTGGATGCATGTCTTCCTGTGTGTGACTCTCCAATGTTTGATCAGTCAATGCTAGTTACAAAATACTGAAACCAGCAATTCTGCTCTCAGGCACATCTCGACATGATGGAGCTTGCGCCAATCTTGCACCCGGCTGAGACGCCAGAGATGCTCAGTCCACCACGTGTGTGCCTTGAGCTTCATGTCAGTTTAGTCACCTGCAGTGATGGTGTGTGTGTATGGGCGGAGTCACGAGGTCACTTGAGTGTCTTACACGAACAATCAACACTGAGCAGATTGTAGTAGCAGAGACACCCTTGCAACTGCATCACCACGCCACCACCACGGGGTAGCCAAGGGTTGCCCAACCGTCTCCAGCAGCAGTTGGGGCACATGATGTCGAAAAGGGCTCCGTGAAGGTTCCCGGAGGCTTCACTCAGGTCGCACCTACCACATCTCCCGGACGTGAGAGAGTGCATCTGCCCCATATGACCACCATTTTTGGCATGTAAGGGCTTGTTAGAAAGCTCTTGCAAACATCTATCTATTGCATCCGATTCCGCCTCAGCTCGAACCATGTAGGCTCCACAAAATGAAACAACACTATCAGATCTAGAATTTTTTTCCTAGGTTCGGGTTGAAAAAAAAAACGGTGTCGTTTTTTACCTTGTTGGAGGTTTTTGTTTTTGTACAGAACCACTGCCATTGAATTAAGCATCCTCTGGTGCATAATCACTTCAGATTTTGCTTCACCTGGGCAACCTTCATGCTGATGTCATCATTGTAGGTGATGACATCAGCACCAACATTCAGCCCAATTTTTGGCTGAAACAACATTTTAACCAGCTTCCTATATCCTTGAGAAACGCCAACGGTTCTTGATTCAAACAACATTGACGTTTGGAACCATACTTAGCAGCACCGATGCCGCCGATCCGTGACAAGGGCAAGGGGCTAAGAGATTGCTCCTCTTCTTCCTCTTCTGGCATCATGAGCCCACGGTTGTAGTCATTCTCGATCGACGAGCTTTGTCGGATGCAAGATGAGATGCACTACCAGCAGTAGCGTCAGACCGACACGCTGTAGGAGATCGTGGAGTTACTGAGGGGTCATTCAGGGGCTTAACAGCATACACGAGGAGGATCTGCTGGAGCTACGCCATCCGTTCAGTAGTCTACGTGCTACACAGCACCACGGCCTCAGCACCCCTCATCACAGGTTGACACTTGAGATGAGGAGGAGATGGAGGATGACACACGTGAGGATGAGATTCGCGTTCCTGAGGAGCACATTTGTGAGCTAAGTCTAGGGTCCCAGCCTCTCATCCCACCACCTTCACGCCGTCACGAGCAGCCACGTCGTTCAGCAACATGCACCTTTGATGGATTTTCTCTCACTGGTGGTTTCCCTGCGCCTCGTCCATCATCTCCTGAGCCTGAGGTCGTCCTCCCCACGGAGCGGCGACCGACGGACTTCGAGACACCTCTACCCCGTTATGATAGCGATGAGGAATTTGATTGCTGTGAGACCCTGTTTAAGGTTTGGGTTGACTCTGAGGGCGTCTGGCCCTACTACCACAGCCAATACCAGACTCGTGATGCTCACTAGGTCCAGACAACAGCAAGAGCAATGTACGGTCTTCTCTACGCCATGCTATGGGAGACTGTGGCCGACTTTCGCCCCTTTCTAGGTGAAGCATGGACCGGGACTAGAGCAAACCCGCGCCAGGGATGGGAGATGGCCCTGGCACTGCTTACTACAGAGACCCATTCCACGAGGGCGGCGTGAATTCTTGAGTTCCACTCCCTCTGCCAGGGTCCCACAAAGCCTCAGCAGACTATTGGAGACGTGCCATGCACCTTTACACACGTCTTGGGACTGGTGGTGGGACGCAGGTATGGGCACTCGACGCCATCATGATGGGGGTGCACTTGGACCACATGAAACTCTTTACAGGCTTCGATCGTGTGGCCCTTCTTGAGTTTTCAGAGTCACTACAACTGCTTCCTTGAGCTCATCGCTACATTCTCCAGGCAACATCAGCTCATGAGGCTGTTTTCACCCATCAAGAGAGTACACTTGTTGCAGCAGTGATTGTGATCCCTCCTACGCCTGTGTCCCAATTCACCAGTCCCAACTCCATCGCTTCCTCCTCCTCCTCCTCCTCCTCCTCTACCTCAAGCGGCCAGACTCAGGGCGTTGCAGCGGTTGCACAGAGAAAAAAGGAGAAACAAAGACGCGGTAAGGGACAACAATAGCAGCAGTAGTAGGCAATGAGCAGTGGCAGTGGATGTTCTGTCCAGGGCTACAACTGTGGAGGGGCTCATCGCTACAGAGAGTGTGAGGAGCCCCTTGATTGGCCTTGGATCATGCATGGCCTCCAGGTGGTGCATGCATAGTGGATGTCCTCCATTGACACACAGACGAGTCACATCGCGTCCATGATTGTAGCAGACGTAGCTGCTTCATCAATGAGCAGTGGCGATATGGACCCTTTGGATTGCATGATCGTGGAGCTTTGTTAGCTGCTGACACTTCGTACTCAGGGAGGTACGAGTGTGTTGCCACAACTGAGTGGTTCCTAGACAGCTTGTTATACTGTGTCTGTTGCCCGTGATGATGCTTGTGGGGGAGCTCAGTCGTCTCGTGATGGGGATGGACCTAACAGTACCGACTAGCTTGATGAGTCATATGTTCGTGCTGTTTGTCAATGTCCCGTGTCCTCTTCTTTACGTCTAGCAGAGGCAGAGAGTTTTATGGCATGTTGTTCAATGTCGACAACTGGTCGTGAGCTGACTGGCACCTGGACCACTGACTCTGGTGCCACTCATCACATGACTTGTCGTCGTAGTGACTTTGTCGTGGTCGGTCCCATTGCGTCTGTTTGGTCCGTTCACACAGGGTCTGGTCAGTCGTTGCTTGTGCATGGAGTTGGGATTGTGCGGTTTGATGGTCCATCTGTCCCCTTGCACATTTCCGGTGTACTCTTTGTCCCTGCTCTTGAGATTAGCATGCTCTCTGTTCATGCTTGTACCAGGATGCGTCTCTCTATTGAGCACACCACTGACTCTGCCACTATGACCACTTTCGACACTTGTGCTGTTGTTCTTCGTACCTCAGTTTTCGATGACCTCTATCTTGTGTCTCGTACCACTTCCTCTGCCTCCTCTCCCTCTTCCGCATGTACACGTGCATTTTTCACTGGTGTTCTCTCTCTCCCTAACACCAACGTTTGTTGCATCGTCTTCTTTTCCATGTGAGCTCAGACACAGTGTCCAAGCTTATTCAGCCAGCCCTTGATCTTGATGAAGCTTCCTTTGAGAAGTCACCCACGACCAACGAACTGTCTCTTCTACGCTCAATGTAAGATGCATCGCTGCACTTATCCCGACTCCACTTCCCAAGCACTACGTCCACTTGAGTTGATCCACTCAGACCTTCTCGGTCCCCTCCTTGTCGAGTCTCTCTTAGATCGGGGGTGATATGTCCTCACCCTGACTGATGACTTTACCCGGATGAGGTGGGTCTACAACCTCCTCCACAAGAGCGATACCATCTTGGCACTTCGCTTGTGGCTGGTGATGGTTGAGCGTTAGTCTCGTCAGACCTTCCACACGTTCTGCTCAGATTGTGGTGGAGAATTCTTAGGCAAGATGGACACCTTCGTTGTAGAGAGTGGCAATTTTCACCAGCTCTCTGTCCATGCTACACCATAGTAGAACAACATGTCTTAGCGTTGGAACCACACCATGGAGGATGCGGTCCGTGCCATGTAGTCTGAGTATGGTGTTCCGGAATCCTTTGTCTCTGAGGGGTTTTCCCACATGACATGGGCCTTGAACCGCCTACCGTATGGTCCTCTTCCAGACCATCTCACGCCGTACGAGTTGTGGTTTGGCCATGGCACCGAACTCCATCTTGCTTGTGGGGTCCTTAACCTGCATCTGATACACCTAGGACCTGCAGAGATCCAAGGTCTCACCTCGGGGTAGCATGTGTGCCTTCCTTGGCATTTCCCTGTAGTCAAAGGCCTGATGCTTTTGGGACCCCACTCGTCACCGCATCGTGGAGTCTTGAGACGCTCTCTTCTTTGAGGCTCTCACCCACCAACCTATCAAGCATTCTACCACTGGCCACCGACCATGTTCCCACCTGTGTGGCTTCTCGGCAGATAGGGAAGTCTAGACCTACGGATGGGTCCGTCCGGGCCTGCTCACCTGTGGTCCGGTCTCCAGCTCATGACGATCCGGCCATTATGGCTGTCTGTCCAGTGCCGTCGTCGGATCCCCCTGGCACATCTGCTTTGTGCCAATGTCCGTCGGTTATGGAACACTTGCCTTCATGCCAATCTCAGTCCCTTCTGGCACACCTGCTCCCGTTCGAGTCTCAGTCCCTTCTGGCATACCTGCTCACGTGCCAGTGTCGTTCCCTTCTGGCACACTTGCCTTTGTACCAGTGCCGGCCCTCTCTGGTACACCTACTTCCATGCCTATGTCGGTTTTCTCTGGCATACCTTGTCTTGTGTTTGTGGCAATCTCCTCAATCATATCTGGTCCTCTATCTACACTTGCTTCTCCGGCGCACGAGCCGGCTCCTGTCCATGATCATATTGCATCCTCTTACCTTCCCTGCACGCATATAGTCCCTCCGGCTGTGGACCAGCCGGTTGCTGCGCAGCCAGAGGTGAACACCTCAGCTTCGGGCTACTCTCGTGAGCCCGATGGTCGACTTTGACCACTGGCCTCCAGGGCTCAGCAGACAGTCGATTCGGCACCTACACGCTCCACTGGTAGTTTTCGGAGAGGCGATCCTGGCACAAAGGCCCTTCGCTTAAATGTCCATGCAGACTACAGTTAGGTGCACCCGGTGTGCCCAGAGGGTCGAGAGCTGGTCTCCCGAGAGTTCTAAGTCACTTGCAATGTGGCAATAGACCTTGTCATGGTCAGACCGAGTCGGGAGACACATGTCTTTGTCACTCGGAGCCCTCCCTTAGCAACGCCTGATCCAGACACATTGAAGGAGGAACTCTTGGCTCAGGATGTAGAGTTGTGGCGTGCTTCTTGTGAGGATGAGCTAAGAGCCATTCATAAGCACGATGCCTATGAGCTTGTCGACCTCCCGCCTAGGCGGAAGGTTGTACAGGCTAAGTGGATCTTTCAGAAGAAGGTAAAGTCTGATGACACACTGGTCACTACAAGGCTCAGTTGACGGCTAAGGGGTTCTCACAGGTTGAGTGTAAACTGCACTGACACCTTCGCACCCGTTGGCCGCATGACCGCCACTCACGTTCTGTTCGGGGTTATTGACCACCACGACTGGGAGCTGCACAAGATGGATGTAAACAATGCATTCCTCCATGGCACCATAGAGGAGGAGATCTACATGGTCTAGCCACATGGATTCGAGGTCGTGACAAGGTTTGATGCTTGCGCAAGGCCTTGTACCGCTTAAAATAGTCACCCAGGTACTAGAACTTGGAGATTAACGGCACACCAAAACGTGCCGGTTAGATGCAAAGTGACGCCAACCCATCCCTCTTTCTCAGATGAACACCTAAGAGCTTCACAGTCATCCTGGTCTACATGGACGACCTCCTGATTTTGTCTCCTTCTATGGAGGCAGTGAAGGAGGCCAAGGGAGTCCTTCGGGCTACCTATAGGATGAAGGACCTTGGTTTTGTAGTTGTGTTTCTAGAGATGGAGATTGTATGTGATTGTCAGCAATTGATACTCTTGCTAAATCAAGAACGTTCTGCCCGCATTATGGGGCATTGATTTGCTAACCTCCTTGGTGTAGTTCCCACAGCCTCCACCCCCATCATACCTGACGGGCAGGATGCTCTAAAGGTGGATGTATTAGGAATGGTGTCCTGGCGTACTTTCATCCACCACAAGTGTACACGGCTACTTAGTGCAAAGATACTTCCAAGGGGGGTATGTGCTTTGGATTGCCACAACACCAAGGGAGCAGAATTCTGGCAGAATGCAAGTCATGGAAACTGAGAAAGGCTGAACACTGTTGATGATTGGTTGTTTTGGTGATGTATTATCACATTCTTATAGCCTGTGATCTGAGATCTCCAACGCATCAAAGCATGCCCAAAACAGAGCAGTAGAGCCCCTGTTATGGCCGTTGAAGTATTCCTTGGTGGAGTCGCCCACTTGCCTTGCACGCTAGGCAATAGGAGGCACTTTGACGATGACCTGTCAGAGCGCCTTTCCTTGTCCAGAAGTCAAGAAGAAGGTCACCCTGGTCAAGGAGGTCCCTCTGGCCACTTCATTCATGCCCCTGGTACGTTTGGAGCTCGTTGGAGACGAACTCGGATCACTGCGGTGGAATTATCCCGCCACCCATGACGGAGACCCAGATTCCACCCGCCGACCACCCGAACTTCAGATGTGGCTAACTTAATGAATTCTCAACCAAATCGAGCAACTGAAAGCTCGAAACCGCATGGTGAAATTCAATGAGTTTAAATCTGCAATCAGATTAGAAATCTAACCACTTTCTAGTGGTCAAACCAGGAAAACGGCAAACGACATCCATGGCATGGGCACTTTTTTCTACAATCTCTCCGGTGCACCTTCCATGCCGGATGTCTCATGGTCACTATCGCTCGTCCGCTCCTGCGCCTTCAAACCCTTCACAACTTGTCAACCCAAGCCCTACAAGGCTGATGACATGCCGATCCTGGGGCTGCGCCTTGGTCAAGCAACCCGCGAGCAAGTGCTTTGTGTTGTAATGCTACTGCACAACCTGTCTCTTCTCCACCATGTCACGTGCGCAGTGGTAGTGCACGTTGATGTGCTTCGTCCTCCTGTGCTGCGTCGGGTTGTTGGTCAGCAAGATGGAGCCACTGTTGTCCTCCTGGACCACCGTAGGCTCCTGCTGCGGCACACCCAGCTCCCCCAGCAATCTGCGGAGCCACATTGCTTCCTTGACCGCCTCAGCCAGAGCGATGTACTCCGTCTCCACTGTGGAGATGGTGATGCAGTCTTGCTCCCTGCTGCACCACGAGACCGCTGCACCTGCGAGGAAGGACACATAGCCAGAAGTGGACCTCCTCTTTGTTGAATGCTTTTGCCCCTTGTTCAGTGTTGTAGGACGGATCAGGAATGCTCTGCCCCTTGTGGAGGTATGACCCCTAGATCCGTTGTAGTGTGACTCAACTATGCTCTGTCTCTTGTGAGATATGACCTGTGAGTACACCATGTGGGTGAGTGGTTACCTTGGCCATTTTGTTGATTTGGCCAAGTGAGAGGTCATGAGGTTGATCCTGGCCCCATGCATATCTTGTTTGCTGTGGAGGCTTCCAAGAAAGAAAGTCCGTAGCTTCTTGGACGCTACATGGTTGGTCTGTCACCTTGACACTAGGATGCTTATGTGTCAAGCCCACAGTGCAAGTCTATTGGTGACGTGGCTGGTTCAGGCCACTTCCCAGGAATGTGCTTTTCAGTTCTAGGACTGGACAGACAGCTATAAAAGGACTTGTCTTGCATGCTGATCAATCAACCCTTGCTTGATGCTCTCTTGCGTATTGATGACTTGAGCTCTTCTTGAGATGTAATGCTAAGGCGTTAGTACTCTTGAAGGTGAAGTGTATGCCTGATTAAGTTTGGGGTGCATGACACATGTCAACCAAGGAAGAAGGCCTAAAAACCTTTGTGAGCTTTTCGGTTTCGCGGCTTCTCTGCCAGAGGTGGTTAGCTCAGTAGCTAACAAAGGGTTATGGGCCCACTCCTCTGGTTAGGGAAGTTTCACGCACGCAACCGCTAAGGTCACAAGCAGTGAGAGCGCCTTCGCTCTCACCCAACTTCTCTGTTTGCAGGGCAACATCAGCAGGAGGGGAATGCAACACATCTGCACCTTTCTACCTTGGGAGCTGACATCAGCCTACATCAGCCTACATCAGCCTACATCTGCTTGCAACGGCCAACGGTAACAGGGGAAGCAGTTTCCTCTTCTCACCAACGGCCTACAGCGGCCTCAAACACAGGTTCATCGGTATCAACAACAGGTACAGCAGCTGAAGCAGTTGTAGTTGTGGGGATGGCAGGGACAGGGGAACCAGGGAATCATTCGCCCATCCTCAAGTTTGATGGAGAGGGGTTTGCACTCTGGAAGTGGCAGTTTGAGATCATCATGGATGACAGAGATCTGCTAGGATATTTTGACGGAAGTATCCCAGCACCAAAGGAGGAGGGTGCTGACCTTGTGGCATGGGTCAAGCTCAACAAGAAGGCTCTCGCCATTCTTGTGTCCTCCATACAACCCTCAGTCCTTTCGCACATCAGCGGTTGTACAGTGGCAGCCGCGGCATACGCCAAACTCGGCAAGGTGTTTCAGTCCTCCTCACTTGCCAACCGTCTCTTCATTCTACAAAACCTCATCAGCATGAGGCTTGGTGAAGGGGAGGATGTCTCCGCCTTCATGCAGAAGTTTGAGACGCTCTTGCAACAAGCCACCGGCATGGGGTGGGACCTGAAATCCGACATGCAGGCCATGATCTTTCTGATGACGCTGCCGGAAAGTTGGGGCCCCATGATAACAGTGATTGGAGGGTGGACTGAAGATCTAGTTTCCTACACCACCGTCTCTGAGNCAACGGCGTAGCAGAGAGGATGAACCAGACGCTCCTAGGCATGACAAGGTGCATGCTCTTTGACGCCAAGCTTCCTCCTAGGTTCTGGGCTGAAGCAGCACGTACGGCTACATACCTTGTGAACCTCACACCTGCAGCAGCTCTGCGAAGGAGAGGCAAGAAGAAGCAGACACAGCAGTTGAAGACGCCTCAAGAAGCATGGTCAGGCAGGAAGCCGGACGCCTCCCATCTCAAGGTGTTCGGTTGCACCGGGTTTGCCAAGGTCCAGGCTGGTGAGGGCCCTGGAAAGCTCGATGCAAGAGCACGAAAGTGTATTTTCATCGGTTACGACACCGCCCACAAAGCCTATCGACTGTGGGACCAAGGAGCCAAGAAGGTCATCCGCAGCAAAGACGTGGATTTCCACGAAATGTCTCTGAGTAAGGGAGAGCATCTCGAACTCGAGAACGCTCCAGAACAGGGAGAGTGGCTCACTCTCCTGGAAGAGGGAGACGAAGCACCAGCACAATGGCATGGGATAGGTGCTGCAACAGGGAGAGGAGTTCGTGAAGATGACTCGGAGGAATCAGACTCTGATTCCGACGTATCCGATCCTCCGGAACATGAGGATGATGCCTCTCCCATCATCAACGACAAACCAGACCTCCAGCCTCTACATCAACAGCACCAGCCAGCAGGTTCAAGGAGCAGTTCACGCCTCAAAGTACCTCGGCAGCATTACGACGCAGATAGGGGTGAATGGACAGGCTTCAACTATTCATTCTTGGTTCAAGAGGAGCNGTCTCTAAGATAACTGACCATGGCATGACAGTGGTCTTTACAGAGAAGGAAGCGGTGATAGTTCCCACCAAGGACATCAACATTTCCTACTCTTCCAAGAAGGTTGTCGCACACGTTCCTCGCGTTGATGGACTCTACGTCTTGCAGACCAAAACGAAAACTTCAACGGCTGAATCTTTGGCCGAGAGTGATGATGAGGAGAGCAGCAATGTAGACTCAGATGAGGAAGGACATGTTGGAGCAGCGGAAGCAGTGGAAGCACATGATTCAGCAACAAAACCGCAAGCAAATGCAGCCACCGGGGCTGTTCATTCTAACCTGTGCACATCCTCCAAGAACCTGTGGCACAGGCGCTTTGGACACTTAGCTCATCGCACATTGGAGCTCATGGGAAAGCAGGAGCTAGTGCGTGGGATGGAGTTAGGTGATGAGGTGGAGGGAGCGGAGATCATGTGTGAGCCATGCCTTCAAGGCAAGGCGAAAAAGAAACCCTTCAAGCGCAATGGAACGCGTGCTCTCGCACCTCTTGATCTTGTCCACTCTGATGTATGTGGTCCCTTTCGCATACCATCAAATGGAGGCAGCCGATATTTCCTCACATGCATCGATGACAACAGCCGCAAAGTCTGGATATACTTTCTCAAAAAGAAAAGTGAGGTGAAGGAGAATCTACAAGCCTGTGTCGCTATGGTTGAGCGACAGAGTGGAAAGAAGGTGAAGGCATTCAGGACGGACAATGGGGGAGAGTACGAAGCTTGCAGGGAGTGGCTCAAGACACAGGGGATTGAACACCAGAAAACTACGCCCTACTCACCTCAAAGCAACGGCGTAGCAGAGAGGATGAACCAGACGCTCCTAGGCATGACAAGGTGCATGCTCTTTGACGCCAAGATTCCTCCTAGGTTCTGGGCTGAAGCAGCACGTACGGCTACATACCTTGTGAACCTCACACCTACAGCAGCTCTGCGAAGGAGAGGCAAGAAGAAGCAGACACAGCAGTTGAAGACGCCTCAAGAAGCATGGTCAGGTAGGAAGCCGGACGCCTCCCATCTGAAGGTGTTCGGTTGCACCGGGTTTGCCAAGGTCCAGGCTGGTGAGGGCCCTGGAAAGCTCGATGCAAGAGCACGAAAGTGTATTTTCATCGGTTACGACACCGCCCACAAAGCCTATCGACTGTGGGACCAAGGAGCCAAGAAGGTCATCCGCAGCAAAGACGTGGATTTCCACGAAATGTCTCTGAGTAAGGGAGAGCATCTCGAACTCGAGAACGCTCCAGAACAGGGAGAGGGGCTCACTCTCCTGGAAGAGGGAGACGAAGCACCAGCACAATGGCATGGGATAGGTGCTGCAACAGGGAGAGGAGTTCGTGAAGATGACTCGGAGGAATCAGACGCTGATTCCGACGTATCCGATCCTCCGGAACATGAGGATGATGCCTCTCCCATCATCAACGACAAACCAGACCTCCAGCCTCTACATCAACAGCACCAGCCAGCAGGTTCAAGGAGCAGTTCACGCCTCAAAGTACCTCGGCAGCATTACGGCGCAGATAGGGGTGAATGGACAGGCTTCAACTATGCATTCTTGGTTCAAGAGGAGCCAACGTCTGTCGAAGAGGCACTCACTCGGCCTGACAAAGCAGAGTGGGACGAAGCAATTCGCAGTGAACTCAGCTCCATTGAAGAGAATGGGACCTGGGTGCTGGTGGACAGACCTGCCGGGGCTCACGTTGTGGGGTCCAAGTGGGTGCTGAAAGTAAAAAGGAAACAGGATGGCAAGATAGACAAGTACAAGGCACGGCTGGTAGCAAAGGGGTTCTCCCAACGGCCTGGCGCAGAGTACGATGAGACCTTTGCTCCCGTTGTGACGTTTGCCTCCATCCGGTCAATGCTCGCCATTGCTGCTGCCGAGAACATGGAGGTCCACCAGATGGATGTCAAGACAGCCTTCCTTTACGGCAAACTTGACAAGGAGGTATTGATGGAGGTTCCGGAGGGGGTTGATGCTCCTCAGGGCAAGGTGTGTAGATTGGTGAAGGCACTCTATGGGCTAAAACAAGCGCCAAGACTTTGGTACCAGGAGATGGACACCTTCATGGCCAAGGAGTCCTTCATGCACTGCGACAATGACCCTAGCATGTACGTGCATGAGAGTGACAAAGGGACTATGTTGGTCGCCTTGTACGTTGATGACCTGATTCTATGCTCCTCTTCAACGCAGCTGCTAGACGATCTCAAGGGGCAGCTGAGTAGCAGATTCAAGATGAAGGACATGGGTCCTCTTGACTTCTATCTTGGAATTGCAATCAAGCGCGACAGAGCAGCAGGTACCATCAGCCTGAACCAGACAAAATACATCGACTCCATCCTCAAACGATACGACATGGCAGATTGCAAACCTGCCAGAACACCCATGAGCTCGGAGGGCAAACTCTCCACCTCCATGTCCCCATCCAACGAAGCGGAGAAAACTGACATGCTGGGCATCCCATATCAGTCTGCAGTGGGCAGTCTGATGTATGCCATGGTCGCCACCCGACCAGATATAGCCCATGCTGTTGGGCAGGTGAGCCGGTTTGTGGCCAATCCCGGTCCACTTCACTGGCAGGCCGTGAAGCGCATCATGCGCTACCTTCAGGGGACGCGGCACGTGGGGCTCCAGTTTGGAGGCATCGCTGGATCCGCATCACTCCGTCTCATGTGCTACACTGATGCTGATTGGGGAGGGAATATCGATGACAGAAAATCTACCTCCGGCTTTGTGTGTATGTTGAATGGAGGTGCAGTCAGTTGGGCAAGTCGCAAGCAGGAATGTGTCTCTTTGTCAACAGCTGAAGCTGAGTACATCGCCTTGGCTGAGGTGTGTAAAGAGATGCAGTGGCTACGAAGCTTGCTATCCGAGATGAAGGCACCACAGGCAACGGCGACGGTCATCAAGATTGACAACATGAGCGCCATTGACATGTCAAAGAACCCCGTCCTGTCCAGGCGCACAAAGCACATCGAGATCCGCTACCACTACGCTCGAGACTTGGTCTACAAGCAGACAGTGGAGCTCGAGTATGTCGGCACCAAGCTGAACCGGGCTGACATGCTTACAAAGCCACTGGACAAGGATCTCCACCAGGCGGGCAGGCAAGGTGTCGGCATGGTCAACACAAGTGATGACGAATGATGATGGTCACTGACGCAAGGTGCAAGGGAGAGATTTGTTGAATGTTTTTGCCCCTTGTTCAGTGTTGTAGGACGGATCAGGAATGCTCTGCCCCTTGTGGAGGTATGACCCCTAGATCCGTTGTAGTGTGACTCAACTATGCTCTGTCTCTTGTGAGATATGACCTGTGAGTACACCATGTGGGTGAGTGGTTACCTTGGCCATTTTGTTGATTTGGCCAAGTGAGAGGTCATGAGGTCGATCTTGGCCCCATGCATATCTTGTTTGCTGTGGAGGCTTCCAAGAAAGAAAGTCCGTAGCTTCTTGGACGCTACATGGTTGGTCTGTCACCTTGACACTAGGATGCTTATGTGTCAAGCCCACAGTGCAAGTCTATTGGTGACGTGGCTGGTTCAGGCCACTTCCCAGGAATGTGCTTTTCAGTTCTAGGACTGGACAGACAGCTATAAAAGGACTCGTCTTGCATGCTGATCAATCAGCCCTTGCTTGATGCTCTCTTGCGTATTGACGACTTGAGCTCTTCTTGAGATGTAATGCTAAGGCGTTAGTACTCTTGAAGGTGAAGTGTATGCATGATTAAGTTTGGGGTGCATGACACATGTCAACAAAGGAAGAAGGCCTAAAAACCTTTGTGAGATTTTCGGTTTCGCGGCTTCTCTGCCAGAGGTGGTTAGCTCAGTAGCTAACACTCTTGTCAACATTGCAGGCGTAGTCTGCGTCAGTGTACCAGACCAGCCGCAAGGGGCCTGACCTTCCCTTTCCATCGTACTTCAGGCGCGCGTGCCGCATTGCCTGCAAGTACCGAAGGATGCGCTTCACCGCTGTCCAGTGTAGTGGCCCAGGGTTGGCCACGTACCTGCTCACCTGACCCACCGCGTAGGCCAAGTCCGGCCGAGTCGCAACCATGGCATACATCAGGCTGCCCACCACAGATTGGTAGGGCACCTCCGCCATATCCTCCTTCTCCTCCTTTGTTTGCGGTACCATTGCCGCACTCAGCTCACTGCTTGTGGAGACCGGACTGCCCACCGGTTTGCAGTCCTCCACGCCGTACCGCTTCAGGACCTTGGCCACGTACTTGGCTTGTCCCAGCTCAAGCGTACGCGCCCTCCAGTTCTGCGTGATGCTCACCCCTAGGTAGTACTCCAACTCTCTCATGTCTGTCATCTTAAATCTGCTGCTCAGCTGCTCCTTGAGCTACTATAAAGCCACCAGATCTGATGAACACAGGATCAGATTGTCCACGTAGAGTGCGACAATCTGATGGAGTCCTCCACGTACACGCTGTGGTCAGACTCACAGCGCTTGAAGCCGAGCTCCGCCATGTAGCCGTCCATCTGTTGGTACAAGCACCTGGATGCCTGTTTTAGCCCATACAAGGCCTTCCGCAGCTTGGACACCTTGCCCTCCGGTGCATCCACCCCCTCAGACACCTCAAGATAGATCTCTTTGTTGATGATACCGTTCAGGAATACTGTCTTGACATCTATTTGGTGGATCTCCATATCCTTTGCAGCTGCCACCGCGAGGATCGTCCAGATGCTTGTGAACATGGCGACGGGTGCAAACGTCTCATCGTGGTGTTCGTCTTTCCGCTGTGCATACCCCTTTGCCACTAGCCGCGCCTTATACTTCTCCACCTTGTTGTCCTTGGTTAGCTTCACCTTGAACACCCACTTAGAGCTGATCACCTTCGCCCCCTCAGGCCGATCCACCAGCTCCCAAATGTTGTTCTCAGCAAGGGACGCAAGTTCAGATTTTATTGCTTTGCCCAACTGCTTCCCGTCAGGTCGTGCAAGCGCCTCTTGCACGGTTGTTGGCTCCGTTGCGGCTACCATCATGCACCGCGCCATGCCGACCCAGCGGCCCGTGCTTGCGTCGTACCGCTTTGTCGCATTCCACTGCCTTCGGCTGCGACGCGGTGACCTTGGTTACGCTGACTGCTGGTCCTGCTGTAGCCTTGCTGCAACGTTGTCCTCAGCCGTGGGCTCCCCCGTGTCGGCTGCTGCTGCGTCTTGCACTCCAGCGGTACCTGCACCTGCTGCGTTGCCCCGCTGCGCTCCAGCATCGTCATTCTCCGAAGACCCGTCATCGACCGTTGCAGCCGCCGGCTCCTTCTCACGCTCAAGGAGTTGGAACCTCTCCCCCTGCTTTAGTGAGTGCACTGCATTGATGTTGTCATTGTTGCTACAGTAGTTGTGCTGCTCATCAAATGTGACGTTGCGGCTGGTGATGGCGTCCTGCGTCCGTGGATCAAAGAGGCGGTACGCCTTGAGCGCACTCCCATGCCCGACAAACGCGTACGCCTTTACACGCAGGTCCAGTTTGGAGTCTTTTCTTTTTGCAACCTGTACCAACGCGTGCTTCTTGCATCCAAACGCCTTCAGGTGTACCACGCTTGGTTTACGTCCGCTCCATGCCTTCTGCGGGGTCTTCCATCTGCCCTTTCCCTTCAGCACTGCCGTTGGGGTGAGGTTGGTGATATAGCACGCCGTGCTCAAGGCTTCGGCCCACATACTCTGTGACAGTTTAGCGTCCACGAGCATCGTCCGCGCCATTGTGAGCAGCGTCTGGTTCATACGCTCTGCCACACCATTAGATTGAGGCGTGTACGGAGTGGTCAGCTGCCACTCAATCCCCCGCTCCTTCAGCCACCCTCTGCAGCCCACGTACTCACCGCCATTGTCGTTGCGTAGCGTTCTGACCTTGCGGCCAGTCTGCCTCTCCACCGCTGCGACATACTTCTTCAACCGGTCCAGCACATTTCTCTTCCACTGCATGAAGTAGAGAAAGTTTTCTGCTGCAATTGTCGATGAAGATGACGAAGCACCGCGCGCCTCCAATGGATGGCATTTTAATCGGTCCACATACATCACTGTATACAACCTCGAGCAAGCTCTCGGCCTGCCGCTGTCCGTCTTCAAATGGCTTGTGCTTTGCCTTGTCCACAATGCAAGGCTCACACTTGTGCTTTGTGAAATCTGCTGGTGCGTTTGCTGCACCGGTGATTTTGAGGCCACGAACCATGTCGTGCTTTGCCATCTCCTGCACGACTGCGGGCGAGTGCCCCAGCCACCGATGCCATAGCTGCAGGTCTGCTTTCCTGCCTTTTGTGAGGTTGACGACGCGTGCTGGCGGGTCTGCTACGTCTGCTGCTGAGGGGATGACCTTTGTCTTAACGATGTAGAGGCCTCCCTCGCGCTTCGCTTCGAGTACGACCTCACTGCTGCCGTCCATCCACAAGACAGCACCTTTCCTATGGAAGAACACTTCATACCCCTTGTCTTTCAAGCGGCTTACACTTAAAATGTCAGCCAGGCCGGGGACATGTTGCACGTTTTGGATAACACGCCGCACCCTTTTACCACCAACCACCACCTCCACGTCCACGTCACCTTGGCCGGCCGCATGTTCGACCTTGTCGTTAGCGACCACCATGTACTCGGTAGACTTGGTGTAGTTGATGAACCCCACCTTCTTGACTTGGGTATGCTCCTCCGCACCTGAGTCAAGGTACGCCGGTTGGCACCCTTCAGGTCATGGTTCTTCGTGCCGTTGAGGAGGGCCTTCTTGCCTTTGGCACCTTTACCGCCGGCTTGCGCCTCCTCCGGACACTCTTTGGCCCAATGGTCCTCCTTGCCACAATTATGGCATGCACCCCTATTGACGCCCTTCTTGCTGCCGCCCTTACCTCCACCTCGCTTGCTGCTGCTATTGCCACCCTGCGTTTTAGTGACCAAGGCTGTTGAGGATGACGAGGTCTCGCCACCGCTGCGATGGTGCACCTCGTTGCGGATGTACTCGGCGACTGCACCGTAGGTGAGTTTATCCTCCTCCCAACCTCCCAATATGGTGATGAGAGGGCTCCAACTGTCGGGTAGAGCCATGAGGAGCACTATCGCCTACATCTTCGTGTCAATCTTCCACCCCACATCATTGCGTTGTGAGGCAAGAGACTCAATCTGTTACATGGCACAAATGACTTCCTCACCCTCCTCGATCCTCACTGTCAAGACTCGCTTCATTGGCAAGGTATTGTTGGCTAGGGATGTTGATTGTTGGATGGCGCAGATCTTCTTCCACGCGTCTACTGCCAAAAGCAAAGCCATGGATATAGCCCCATTGAGATTCGTGTAGCACCGACAACAGGAGCATCAGCGCCTCCGTGTTCTTCTTAGCGAAAGCCGTCTTCTCCTCGTGTGTTGCGCTCGCACCTTGAACCTCCGTACCCTTCATAAGCTCCAGCAGTCCCTTGTGCATGAGGTGGATCTCAAAACACCACAGCCACAGCCCAAATCCAGGTCCGTCCATGTACTTTTGGATGGGCGAGGACTCCGGTTTCTGCGCCATGTTGAACTTCTGCGATGGACAGTCTCAAAGTGTGACGGCGATGTTGCCCAGAGTGACACTCCCGTGCGTTGCAGAAGCCGTGAACGTCTTGGTAGGCAGGTCAGTGCTGTGGGCCCATAACCCTTTGTCAGGAATGGTTTCCTGGCGTGCTCTGATCCACCAAAAGTGTACACGACTTCTTATTGCAAAGAAATTTCCAAGGGAGGTGTGTGCTTTGGATCGCCACAATACCAAGGGAGTAGAATTCTGGCAGAATCTAGGTTACGGAAACTGAGAAAGGCTGAAGATTGTTAATGTTAGTTTTTTGGTGATATTACATCCGATTCTTATATCCTGTGATCTGAGCTTTCCAACGCATCCAAGCATACCCAAAACGGAGCAGTAGAGCCCTTGCTACGGCCATTGGAGTAACCCTTGGTGGAGCTGTCCACCTTGCCTTGCACGTTATGCAACGGGAGACGCTTCGACGATGACCCGTTGGAGCACCTTTTCTCGCCCAGAAGTCAAGGAGAAGGTCACCCTGGTCAAGGAAGTCTCTCTGGTCACTTCATTCATGTCCCTGGTTTATTTGGAGCTCGTTGGAAATGAACTCGGATCACTGCGGTGGAATTATTCCGTCACCCATGACGGAGACCCAGATTCCACCCGCCGACCACCTGAACTTTGGATGGGGCTAACTTTCTGAATTCTCAACCAAATCGAGCAACTGAAAGTTTGAAACTGTATGGAAAATTTCAAGGCGTCCAAATCTGCAATCAAATCAGACATCCAACCACTCTCTTGTAGTCGAACCAGGAAACAGAAAACGGCATCCATGGCAGGGGCACTCTTTTTTACAGGATGATCCAGCACAGCTGGGGGAGACGGTGGACGTGACCCTGTACTTGCGCATGATTGGCTCTTTAATGTATTTGGCCACTACCACGTGACCCAACACTGCCTTCAAAGTCAACCTCCTTGCACAGGTTTCACAGTGCCCTTGACCGAGAGCCCTTCACTCGGCTGTGCGAGTGCTGCGGTACGTGATATCTACATCGTACCTTGGACTCTGGTTTCAATGGCAATGTTCAGTGGTAGTCGATGGCTACACAGACGGTGACCGGGCGTGAAGCCCTAATGGGCGCAGGCGGACAGGCTATGTGTTCCTGCTAGGTGGCACTGCAATGTCGTGGCGCAGCGACAAGCAGGGATGTATCACTCATAGGTCATCAGAGACTGAGCATATTGCGTTGGGGGTTAGGGCTGCTGAGGCGGTGTGGCTGTAGCGTCTGCTTTTTGAGTTCCTTTAATCTGTGCCTTGCATTGTTCTGCGCTGTGACAACTAGAGTGCTCTTGCCATTATAGAGAACTCTGGTATGTTTCATGCACGCAAGAAGCACATTACTGCTGAGAATCACTTTTTGCGTGATCGTGCGGAGCGACTGGTGATCTTTGTCATCTGGGTCGGCACGGGCATGCATCGGGCTGACTTCCTGACCAAGGCACTCGCGCGCGGAAAGATCATGGTAGCCATTTATTCCGTCAGGCTTTTTCCCTTGCCTGAGAATGGCTGAGATTGGGGTGTGTGAGTATGGACCGTTGAGCATCTTGTTGCGCACCGCTGTTAACTGTGCACGTGTATAGACATGTGTACTATCAGGTCATGGGGGAGTGTTGTGATGTCAGTCAGCCCCGTTTATTTATACAGCTTACAATGACCACTCGACTGCGTCCATCCTCGTGTAAGTCCTCGATGCAGACCAAGCTGGCACTAAAGCATTAATCGGTGGTGGCTCCACATACCTGCTCCCGCCAGACAGCTGACCAAATCGTTCTGAGTGCTTGCTGGGGTGCTCTACTGTTTTTCTACAGTTTTCTCAGTGGACTTGGTCTCGAGTCCGATATGCATGCTTTGTATTGTGTCTCCACTGATCAATTCCGGGCCTGTGCGTTTGACCAGTTGTAGCGTCCGGCTCAAGATTTTTCATCTCTAGGTTCAGACGGTGTTACGTTTGGATGCATGTATGCACAGTTACGGCCAAAGCAGTGGTTTTGGACTGGTTTTAGGACAAACTGACACCGTTGTGTGCATTACCCGCCATGCGCCGCGACAGGTGTTTATGTTGTGTGCTTGTCAGTCGTTATTTCTCTCTACATTGCTAAGATATTGGAGCTTATGAGACTCTGCGCTTCTGTCTAGCCTAACTCTAACTGTTTCTTGCACCTTCTTGCTTGCTAGTGTGTCAGCTGACTGGATTGTGTCCCTACGTCAGCGAATGCAAGGCTAGGAAGCCTCCTAGCAGTTTCTCACCTTCTTCCCATTCTGTGAGGGGGTTAGTGTCGCCCTTCATGACGCTTCAAATATAGGACTCCCCCACTCAGCGCTAAAAAAAAACAGACTGCCCACTCGCTTGACCATGCTTGATCAACAGCATGCGCCGCTTATTGACCAAAGCGAGGTGGGGCATGTCAACCCCCCTTGCAATTCTCGCTCCCACGCAAGAAACGAGATTGAGCGAAAATGCCCGTTTTCAAGGTTGAGCAAAAACACTCATTCTTTTCTTTCCCAACATGCAAACCTCCCACTTTTTACATGCAAATCGGAGTCAAACCCTACCCCAAATCACATTTGGTGTTTTATGGTTTTGGTTTTGCACGGACCCCTGCTGGGCCCAGCGGTAGTCGGGCCCAACAGGTTCCCTTTCAACGCATGGGGAGTCTTGGACCCCCATGGAAACCACACATAACCCCCCCTCGAACATTTACAAACACCTTGAAAGAGGGGTTTGTGCATGTTCAAAAAAATTTCAATGTCAGCATGTCAACACTGTCTTGCATGCACTGTCAACATGCTGTTTTGTCTCACTGTTCATAGGTAGGAGAGTCATGTTTTCCAAATGCTGGGTAGGGGAGTCATATTCTTCTGAGCGTTGGATAAGGTAGTTTTATTCTTCCGAACACCGGGTAGGACATACACCCATTCAGTTTTTGTGGTTATTCCCCACATGTGTCCTTCTACTAAGTATGTGAGTACATTGATCTATGGCTTGTGTCACGCAGACGTGTCTTCACACACCTTCCCTCACTCTCCACAATTCTTTGACTTCGGAGAAAACACTATGAGTATGAGAGCACGGAGGGACTGTCCCTCTCTTCTTCTCTAGCTCCTATATCCTACTCTTGAATGGCCACCACGGTACTGCGACCACAGCATTGTCAACAGTAGCAACTCATGCCAAACTATTTCATTGTTTCACATGTACCACCTCTTTCAGTTGTAATGGCATTAGTAGCTGTGGCATATTCCACACCACCTATTGCTATCACGTCACTATTCAATCGCACTCACAGTGGCGGGACTGCTGTCTCCAGGTAACATAGTTCAATCGGGTTCAAGAATGGTTTTGATATCGAATATCTCAAATTAGCATCGTCTCCTGGTCTTTTAGTGCACCAAATCGAGATAATATCGTAAATCTTGCCCAAGAAGCGACCAGACCGAGGTAGTCGGGATGACACCTCAATATGGTATGAGGTTCTCATACCGTACTGATGTATGACGTCATCACGAACTATGCGGCATGACTCAAATCGCTCCCCCGGCAATTGCGCCGACGATCTGCTGATCGCGGGCAGAAAACGCCTGCCGACCCTGTGCATGCGGCCCGGGCCGCACATGCAGGACCCCTGCAATCTGTTCCACTTAGGAATAGAATTTGTTGCACGAGAAAACAACTACACAATAAAACCAGGAGATTCCTTCTTGATTGATATTTTTGTGCTCTTCCTTGGCTCGAGTTGTTGTTCATTGGAGCATTGGTGTCCGTGAGTCTCGCTCTCAATTTTGTGTTTCCTGTTCATCTACGAGTCATGGAGGATTGTTGTTAATGGGGTGTGTGGTCATGTTGGTGACCAATCACACCTGTAATACCCTCTTGTCTTGCTCCACATGCTTTTTCTCTGTCACACCTCACACAGGAGACTAAGCGGATGACTGCCCTGAACCACCTTCCGAGTTATAGGAGACATACATGAGACACCCCTCACACTCTACGTCCAGCAGCAGTTTCCCAAGCAGTGGCTCTCAGCCACTTGACATGCCATGTTTAATTACTCTTGCTCATGGAAATTCTGGCCCTTAGACACTTTAGCCATCTCCAATTTGCGCGTGTAGGTTTGGGGAACATAGTTGCTCTGGCATGCCGGGTGCTTATCCATAGGGGGCCACCTAACCAGACCAGTTCTCTTTCATGGTGAGTAGTCACCCTCACTTTTATGCCAAGAGGTCAGGCTTGACCCCCGGGTAGCTGTGTGGGGTCGACGTGCTTCATGCACGGTCAAAACCACGCTCAGAGGCTCTCGCTACGTAACCCTGCTACTCATGTTACTCGACTAACCCTTGATCAAGGTATGAGAGTATCTCTTTCAGCCATGGCAAGTCCTCTGCAAGACTCTTCCCACATTCATGCATCTCTACTGTATGACACCCATGGCTCTAGAAATCTGAACTAGTAACTACTGGTATCAGAGTAGGTGGAGGGAGACACCTTTCCCTCATCTCAAAACCCAGGGTCATTCGTGTATCCGGCTATCCCTCAGCGGTGATCTCCCACACCCTCCATCATTTTTGCATCAGCCGTGGCTTCAAGCTCACTCTTGCTGTAGCTGCTCTGCCAAGGCATGAACAACAGCAACAAAGACTAGCACTCTGCCATCATTTTTTAGCGGTCTCTTCTTCGAGTGCGTATCTTTGCATCCCGCATGTCTAGTGTAGTAGGATCTTGCACCCGCAGCATCAATATCAACATCATCCACCATTCCTGTTAGCTGCTCCCTCCGAGGCATGAGCAGCAGAAATATATGGTGTGGTGCCGTTGGCACTATCCCGTACCTGGCTCGCCTGGGCTACTCTCCACAATCCTCTACATCTAGTTCATTCCAGGTTTGTGCCCGCGACATCGCCAGCAATGCTAGGCACTGTCTTGGTTGTCTCTCTCTGTGGACAACCCCCACACTCTATCGTGGTGCTTCCCGGCCTATGCCACATCATCATGCAGTCCATCTCCAGTCCTTTTTGTGCTTGTGCTCCGGCATCACCACCATCACAGTTGGGGTCCGCGGTTGCCACTTCCCCTTGTCATCTCTTCACATCCTCTAGCTCTCTGCACCACATGTGGTTGTAGTAACTCTTGCCCATCATCTTCTTTGGCCATGCCGTCCCCCTTGAAACTGTTCTTTCCTCACATAGCCCCAATTCCCATCACAACATCTTGATCTCACATCCACAGCACTCAAGGCGGCCCACCTGACCTAATGGTTGAACCAGTCTACCCGGATCAATTACATGACCCCCATGGCAACCGCAAGTAGGGGAGTTCACAGGGCACTGCTCCCAGCCGCACCAAGATGCTGGTTCTTGACGACCAATAGGCATGGCTGGACAATGAGAAATCTGACGTGCCCCTCTAGGTACATAGGCTTTCATTCCGTCATTGGCGTGAGGACGTTCGTCGCGTTGAGGAGGTGAGAGATCGTGAGATCGAGTCCTCACTACATGTCGCCGAGTATCGGCCACAGTCTCCTCCAGGTATGTATACCTATGATCAGAAGCCTCACCTTGATGGCGTGTCTGAGTCGCCATCCAGTGCAGCTAGCGAACCAGATCAACCTGGACGTGTACCACTTTTTCCTGCAGACTCTGGCCCTCTCAGCCTTGCTGGGGCAGTCCTTGATGCAGCACCAGGTGCTACTGCCACGTTCTCAGCTATAGCTAGAGCCTGCATGGCTCCTATAGGAACTGTAGTTGGAAGAGAAATGGCAATCTACACGGAGGCAGAGACCTCCCATTCTCTCTTGGCAATAGCTGCTGCCGAAATCATTATGCAGGTTGCAACAGCCTCATAAGCCGTCGCCACAGCTACCGCTACGGCGGCAGACACTACCTTGGGTTAAGTTAGCTCCATCAGCATGTCTGTAACTGCAGCAGTTCTCACTCCCTCAGGAGTGCCTCGTGCTCTTGCACACCACGCCAAGGGTGTGCAACGCCAAGGGTGACAGGTTGCAATGCCAAGGGTGATTACATCCGCAGCTACACCAGTGGCGGGTGCCACAGTCACTGGAATGATGTGCCTTCTGGTGGCTGTCGCAGCATGGGTGTCTGTTCTTGCCTTCTCCGCAGCGGCCATTGTCGCACCACTATTTTCCCTTCTTCCTTGCTGCTATTGTGGTGAGCGTCTCATCCTTTTCATCTCTTCACTACCTTGCACGGCATTGCATGCATCATGCAACAGACCACAGAGACCATTGAGGCATCATAGGCAATGTACGAAGCACAAAATGACTAGCGTCGGCTCTAGAAGGAGCTTCAATGTGTAGCAAATGACACATTCATGAAGCGTCTACGCTCCATTCTTGCACTTGATTGCATTGTGGGTGCATCAGGTTCTGGGGAGGTTAGGAATGCTGTTGGCATCAGGATCCTCGGGAAGCAGGTGGGGTTGCTTCTAACTAGGGATCAACTGTAGCAAGGGGGTCCGCCAGCAATCATGTTTTTCTATCCCTTGGTCGCACGCTCACCCCTTTGCACCCTCCTCAACTGCAAAGGGATTTTGAGACTTCACTACCGTACTTCACACCAAAATTCACCTTTTCTTTGTGGAAAACCCGATTTAGCTCCCGGGCCCATGTTGAGTTCCTTCAAGATTACTCCTCTGCTGACCTTACTACATCACCTCCATTTATCCCTTCTCAATCTGAAACTGCATGTGCTCTGCTTTCCTTGATCATTGAAAGTCCAAATGACTTGCTTGACGACATTGGAACATACAATGCTTACACCGCACGTCGTACTCTTGCTTACCCCGTTGGTGCATAAGCCCTCATCCGCCATCACAAAACCATCACACATCATGCAGCTCACAGCGCCATCACTTTTCAATTCAACTGGTTCAGCATGAGGGCTGAAGAGTCTGCTAATGCACACTGGGCCCGTAGCCTTTGCCTTCTCCGTGATCTTGACAAGGCCACACCTGACCAGCTCTCTGCTTGTCTCTCTATCGTGGTTGATCTTATCCCCGAGCTGTCTGACTTGTACCTGCATGTTCCTCGTACTGAGCTTGAGCGTCTTGCTGCTGAGCTAGTGCCACTCAACTCACCCTTTGGCATTGGCTCTGTCTACGAGTTCACATCGGCCAGTCTCACTGACTAGTGGGACAATCTCCAAAACAAGAAATTCCATCGCACTAATGTGGCTGATGCGACCACACTTTCTCTTCCTTCCTCATACTCTTCCTCATCTGCCCACACCTCATCCACCTGATTTGCAGCTATGGCCAACCCCACACAGGAGGCCGGCTGTGGCAATGGTGGCAACAACCGTGGCCGAGGCAGGAGTCGTGGTCAAGGTGGACTAGGTGCCCGCAGCTCACAAACCCTGCCGGTAGTCACCTGCTGGAACTAAGGTACCATGGGGAATTTTGCACGAAAGTGCCCAGCACCAAGTGATGATGTGCACCTTGCCTCGGCTATGCGAGCCCACTGTGCTTGCATGGGTGTTACCTCCTCTACCACATCAGCAGTCAACACCACCGTCGCCACACCCTCCACCTCCTCTCCCATGTTGGCTCCCTTCTCCAACCACAGCTCTAATACATCATCTCCTGTTCCTGTCCCTACATGGGAATGGGTTCCGCTACCCATGGGACCAACCTAGTACGGGCCACCCTCCTCTCAGTACACTCCACCCGCCTGATCTTGGGTTGGTGTCAGTTTCTTGGGTCCGTGTCCCAGCGATGGACTTCCCGAAAGTTGTCCTGTTTAGGAGCTTGCCCTTAAGAAAAGTCTCATTATACGGCTCCACTTTTGTGATCAGGGAGGTTAGGGTGTGATGGGCATGTCTTTTACCCTTGTTTGTGAGTTGGATGGAGCCCTTCGTGCTGCGTCGTAGGGGGGGAGGGGGGTCCAAGGTTGCCTGCCTGATGTCTGCCATGGATAGAAGACTGGCATTCCCTCACCTTCTTAAGGATTCTTATACCCCACACTCGGGCATTGTCCCTATCTGCCTTGTGTTGCCCTGCACTCGTGTCACTAGTGAATTCTAGATCATTGATTCAGGGGCCATCTACCAAATGACCTCTTGTAATTCATCCTTCGTGTCCCTTGATCTGGTTGGCTATGTTCCTATTGTTCACACCTAAATCGGCTAACTTCTCCTTGTTCAAGGTATGGGTGTTGTTCTTTTCATTGGGCCAGGTGGTGAAATCTTCTCGCCATACGTCCTGTACCTGCCTGATCCCGAGGTTAGTCTATTGCCAGTTACCACCCTTGATGCTTAGGGCATGGAGTTTTTGTCCAGTCATGGTATTGATACTGTGTCCATTTGCTCCTACGTTGTGCTTCATACACTTTGTTGTGATTGCCTCTTTTGTATTCCTCTCTCTTCCTTCACTTTCTGTTACCTCTGCTCTCATCTACATTGCGCCCTCCTTTTCCCTTGAACACACTCAGCTGTTGCATTATCACCTCCGACACATTCGTACTACTGTTATTGCCCGCATGCTTTGCTTGCTGGCTACCACTGGTCTAGAATTAACCACGTTCTCTGCACCTTGTTCCATAGACTTTCTTAATTGTGTTCAAGGGAAGATACATCGATCACCCTTCAACACCTTTGACTCCTTAACCCCACACCTCTTTCACCTTGTGCATGCTGATGTCATGCACCCTCTTCCTTGTGAATTCATTAGGGATTTGGGTTGCTATGTTTTGTGTCTCACCAAGAGCTCCTTTCACTATCGGTGGGTCTTTGCTCTCCACCACAAGAGTGATGACATTGATTTCCTTGAATCTTGGCTCCCTCAAGATGAACATGCTTATGGCCGTCAACTTCTTGCCTTTCTATGTAATCTCTGTGGTGATTTCTAGTAACCTCCCTACTGTTTCTTTGAATCCCAATGTGTGTGTATGGAGCTGTTGCCTCATAAATGCCTCAACAAAATTGCTTTTCTGAACTTTATAACTCCACCTTGGCTTACGGGATGCACTCCCTTCTCTTTGCCTCCTGATGATTTCCTCTATTTGCCTTTGAGTCATGGCCTACATGACGTGGGTATGGAATCGCGTCCATCACGGGCCTCTCCATTGTTATGTCACACCCTTTGAACAATGGATTGGTCGTCATGCTGACCTGCATCTTGTGCATGTGAGCGATTCGCTTGCTATTGTGTGGCTGCATGATGATCATTCTGAGGAAAAGCTCATTCCTCAGGGTCGTCTGAGTATCTTCCTTGAGGTCTGTGTTAAAAATCATGTCTTGTCTACTGACTTGTACTTCTTGTTATGTTGTAAAGGTCTACTGACTGCAGTTAAATAAATAGAGAGTAAAACAACCAAGAAAAAAGACAAGAAGGCAAGAAGGCTAGGAGAGAGGTGGCCAGCCTCTCTCCTAACCTTCTACCTATCCTGTTTTTCTATTCCTATGGGAGCGGGATCCGGTGAGAGATTATGGGCTGACCCACTTGGGTGTCCCACTTATCCTAGCCCGGCCACAGCTCGATGCTGTTATCATCGGAACGTGGGTTACTTATTCGGGTACTAATTGCGCAAATCACGGAAGTGGCTTCGGAGGTCTGATCAGCGAGTGAAGAGGGCGGAGGATGAGGACGTGGACCATCGATCGACGATGTGGCAGATCGATCGCCTTGATCAATCCACACCGTCGATCGATGTCTGGACTGGAGCAGAGGGAGGAGGACAGGGGCCGAGCGAGGACGCGCAAGGATCACGCGATCTGTCACAACGGCGTGAGCCAAGACACGAACGAGGAGGAAAGGGACTTCTCCCCTCACAAGACACCTCGCAAGACTTATTACTTTTTCTGGATTACCAGGTGCAGGGACCAGGGACAGAACGTAGGAGGTAAAACTAGTACTTAGTCCAGTCTTGCATGTCAGTCTTCTTTAGCTTCATTTGTACTAGTTTCTTGACCATTTGAAGCTCTCGATTCAGAAAAGTCCCCTCTTGACTCTCAGTGTATTTCTACTGAGTGAATGTCTGGAAGAGAGATGAAAGAGTGAGATAGGTGCAGCTGGTATTCTCCACTGAACTACTTGGATGCTCTAAGCTGTGAATATCTGTTGTTGCATGAAAACAGAAGATATTCCTGGGTTTGCAATTTTCTACATTTGGTATCAGAGCAGGGCTGCGTATTTCAAGCTTCAACAGTACCAGTTGAAATCTCTCCAGTGCAGATTGATATCTCATGACATCAGAAAAACAGTGACAAATCAGACTCACTATCTGTGGCAACCATGGCCACAGTTCAGGATGGAAACTTCAAGATTCCCCCATTTGATGGGGACGACTACCACACCTTTGCATTTAACATGCAACTGCTGTATCTCAACAAGGGACTATGGGGAGTGGTGTCAGATCCTGCAACAGAGACACTTGTGTTGTTCTTCTATGCCCCATGGCCACTGCTATGGGTTGACGGACAGGTTGGGCATGCACTGCTCCCTTGGAGTAAGTCCCCCAAACCTTGTTTGTGGTGCAAGTCCAAGCGAGACACCATAAGTGTAGCGCAACGGATAGCATGTCGGACTTAGGGACAACAGGTCCTGCGATCGAGCCTTGATGTGCGCATGAGGTTTTTTTACCTTCTAGCACAGGGGAAGTTTCTTAGACATTTCTCCATGCATGATGAGAGTGCGCCACTTGGCGGTCAGTGGATGCGCCAATTGGCGGACTGGTGAGGTGGTGTGGAGTGACCACCCCAAAAGTGTCACTACCCACACACCTTAGAAGCCAGGCCTAGGACTATATGTACCAGGCTCATTCCTCATTCTAATTACACAATCTGGCCTTAGATGCTCCTCACAGAGTTGTCCAACTAAGGAACAGTATAAAGAAGACACTGCTGGTCTAAGCCCCAGGAGTTAGTCTTTGACTAGCACCTCGCGCGAAAGTGACCAAGTGTTAAGTGGACACAGTTGCTAGCAAGTGATTGCCTAGGAACTGCTCAGTGTGGAACCGTGATCCTTAGGGTGATATCTTCTCCTAGCTGAAATGCTAGGAGCGGACGGCATGTGCTATTGTGTCGGCCCTGTTTTCTAGTCCGTTTGCCTCAGGCCGGTTGACAAAGGGTTATGGGCCCACACTGACCAGTTGTAAGGCACGCTTCGCTCAACTCTGGTACGCTCTCTCCA
>SZWC01000887.1:184440-195666 GCA_023375785.1 Penium margaritaceum | reverse complement strand
TGCTCAGGCCAGGAGCTTTTGGGCTCGACTCCGGCACCGATCATCACTCCAGCAACGACCAGGCTGGATTTGTCTCCATCGGCCCCACCGATCGGCGGTTCAGATGTGCAAACGGCAGTGTCGTCAACGCAAAGGGCGTGGGAGACAAGCTGGTGAGCATCAACCTTAATGGTGCAGAGAAGGATCTACGGCTACTTGACGTGGTCTACATGCCCTCCTTTGCGGCAAACCTTCTGTCCGTGTCAAAGATAACGGACAACGACATGACAGTGGTGTTCACACAGAAAAAGGCGGTCATCGCCAGGAACGAGGACATCAAGGTCCTTTATGCCAACAAAGATCTCGTGGCACAGGTTCCACGGGTTGATGGACTCTACGTATTGCAGACAACGGCAGCAAAGACCTCGGAAGACGAGGGTCATGCGGGTGCAGCGGAGGCAGTGGTCTTGGCACCAACACAGGAGAGCACACCAACGAGAACTGAAAAAGCATCCTCTGCCACAAAGGACGAAGACGCTCATCTGTGGCACAGACGCTTTGGGCACGTTGCAAACAGCACGCTCCAAGTCATTCAGCAACAACAGCTGTTCCGTGGCATGGATGGTTGCAAGAAGGATGCGGTTGGGTGTGGCAGCCTGTGTGAACCTTGCCTCCAAGGCAAGACCAAATGAACGCGCTTTGAGCGCAATGGTCGCCGCGCAGAATCAGCCCTTGACCTGATTCACACCGACGTGTGCGGACCCTTTCGCACGGCGTCAAACGGTGGTAGCAAGTATTTTCTGACCTTCATAGACGACCACAGCCGCAAGGTGTGGATCTTCTTCCTCAAAACAAAGGGAGAGGTCAGAGAAAAGTTGCAGGAGTTTGTCGCCATGGTGGAGCNACCTTTGACGAGAGGAAACCAGGCAAGGAAGAGATGCTTGATCCCACGGAAGCTCCAAAACAGGGAGAGTGGTTGGTGCTGCTAGAGTCAGGAGATCAAGCTCCTGAAAACTGGCAAGTGGTGCCAGTGCGGCAGGCCGTGAAGAAGAGTGGTGTAAGGGGAGCGGCTGCGCAAACTGACGCAGCGGGGAGCTCCGACACAGAGTCGGAGACGTCTGAGGCCTCTGAGACCAGCTCGGAGGCCAATGGCTCTTCAAAAGAGGAAAATTTAACTCCAGGGCAGCCAACACCACAGGAGCAACAGCATGGCAAACATCCACCAGCAATGTAACGTCGCAGCACACGACAAAGAAAACAAACTCCAAAGTACGACGCTGACACTGGAAGCTGGACTGGACTGAGCTGGTCCTGTTTGGCTCAGGGAGAGCCGCTCACTNGAGCTCGCGTCCATCGAAGAAAATGGCACATGGGTGCTGGTGGACAGACCCGCTAACGCTCACGTGGTGGGCTCAAAGTGGGTGCTCAGGTTGAAGCAGAAGCAAGATGATAGCATCGACAAGTACAAGGCAAGGGTCGTGGCGAAAGGGCTCTCATAGCGCGCAGGGTCTGAGTACGATGAGACCTTTCACCGGTTGTCACGTTTGCCTCCATCAGGTCCCTGCTTGCTGTCGCTACCGCCAAAGACCTTGAGATCCACCAGATGGATGTGAAGACAGCCTTCCTTTATGGGAAGCTCGACAAGGAGGTGCTAATGGAGGTACCGGAAGGTGTCAAAGCACCCGAGGGTAAGGTGTGCAAGCTGGTGAAGGCGTTGTACGGGCTGAAATAGGCCCCACGGATCTGGTACAAGCAGATGGACAGCTTCATGGCTGAGATCTCCTTCGCACATTGCAAGAATGACCCTAGCGTCTATGTGTGGGAGGAGGAACGTGGCTTGCTACTTGTGGCGTTGTACGTGGATGATCTTATCATGTGTTCTTCCTCGCAGGAGGCCCTCATGGACCTCAAGAAAAATCTAGCCAGCAGATTTAAGATGAAGGACATGGGACCTCTCGAATACTACCTCGGGATTGTTGTTCACCGCAACCGCAAAGCAGGCACCATTGAGCTTAACCAGACCAAGTACATCATGGACATCTTGAAGCGCTACATCATGGAGGACTGCAAGCCCGTCAGCACCCCCATGCCCTCCGACTGCAAGCTCTCCTCCTCCATGTCACCAAGCAACGAGGCAGACCGGCGGGAGATGCAAAACAGTCCATACCAGTCCGCCGTCGGAAGCCTCATGTATGCAATGGTGGGAACACGACCTGACATTGCTTTTGCAATGGGTCAGGTGAGCAGGTTTGTGGCCAACCCTGGGCCAGAACACTGGCAAGTCGTGAAGCGGATTTTTTGCTACCTCAAAAAGACTCGGCACGTCGGACTTCGGTTTGGAGGTCTAGAAGGATCAGACTTGCTGCGGCTGACATGCTACACTGACGCGGACTGGGGAGGACGGATTGATGAAAGGAAGTCCACCTCAGGGTTTGTTTGACTTCTCAACGGTGGTGCGGTCTCGTGGGCAAGCAGGAAGCAGGACTGCATCTCGCTTTCTACTGCTGAGGCGGAGTACATTGCACTCTCCGAAGTGTGCAAGGAAACACAGTGGCTTCGCAGTTTGCTTAATGAGATCAAGGCACCACAAGAGGAGGCAACGTTCATCCGCATCGACAACCAAAGTGCCATGGCTATGGCAGAGGACGACATGATCTCTCGGCGTACAAAGCACATCGATATTCAGTACCACTACTCACGTGACCTTATCACCAAGGGTGTCGTGGAACTGGAGCACGTCGCAACCAAGAAAATGCTTGCGGACTTCTTGACCAAAGCCGCTAGACAGCAACTTGCATGTTGCAGGTGCTCGAGGAGTCGGCATGATGGATGCAAGAGATGAGAACTAAAGACCAAGAAAACTGACATGCACAAACACAACCTAGAGCTACAGGTTCATGCCGAAGAAAACTACCACAGCAGGTGGCCTACGGTGCAAGGGAGAGATTGTTGTTCTTCTATGCCCCATGGCCACTGCTATGGGTTGACGGACAGGTTGGGCATGCACTGCTCCCTTGGAGTAAGTCCCCCAAACCTTGTTNCATGAGGAGAGTGCGCCACTTGGCGGTCAGTGGATGCGCCAATTGGCGGACTGGTGAGGTGGTGTGGAGTGACCACCCCAAAAGTGTCACTACCCACACACCTTAGAAGCCAGGCATAGGACTATATGTACCAGGCTTATTCCTCATTCTTATTACACAATCTAGCCTTAGATGCTCCTCACAGAGTTGTCCAACTAAGGAACAGTATAAAGAAGACACTGGTTAGTCTAAGCCCCAGGAGTTAGTCTTTGACTAGCACCTCGCGCAAAAGTGACCAAGTGTTAAGTGGACACAGTTGCTAGCAAGTGATTGCCTAGGAACTGCTCAGTGTGGAACCGTGATCCTGAGGGTGATATCTTCTCCTAGCTGAAATCCTAGGAGCGGACGGCAGGTGCTATTGTGTCGGCCCTGTTTTCTAGTCCGTTTGCCTCAGGCCGGTTGACAAAGGGTTATGGGCCCACACTGACCAGTTGTAAGGCATGCTTCGCTCAACTCTGGTACGCTCTCTTCAGGTGCACACGCCGGCTCCATCAGCTCCATCAGCTTCATCAGCTCCAACGGCTTGGTCTGCACTTAGCACACAGGGACTAAGGACAAGCTCTGCCCTTGGAGGCACGACCCTTGTGTCCCAACCAGGACAAGCTCTGCCCTTGGTGGCAAGACCCTGGGTGTGTTGGTGTAGATGTATTCTCTGTCTGCAGGTGAACATCGGCTGGAGGGGTAAGCAACGGATCTGCATCCTGAAACCGGTAGCAGACATGCCACATCATTGAATCCCGTGATGCTCTTTTATTTCATAACATGTTTGAGAAGGATCTGTCTCTTCTTAACGCTCCTGCCTCTCTTGACCCAGTTTCTTGGCTTGGGGGAGGTTTTGTCATGTCTACACCTTCTTCTATGCCATTTATTTCTGGAAAGCCCTCGGCTGGGGGGCCTGTTTATGATTTTTTCCTGAGCCCTATCACTACTCCAGGCTCTCGTACCTCTATCTCACCCACTACTTCCTCTTCTTTCCCTCCTCTGACTTGAAGCCTCTCCTTTCCTGCCTGCTGCCTCTTCCCAATCTTCTCCGGCAAGTCCTACCCGCATACGCTACTCTCTCCAGTCCCCCCTGCACCCTCTTCCACTCCAACACTCCCCCAGTCCTCTACTCCTACTTCATCAGCCACTCTGCCTTCTCCAACATCACCCTATACCTCCTCTGCTTGTCTTGTGTCTCCCTGTGTACACGGTGGTCATTTGTGTGCACTTTCCAAATGGAGTTATGTGTCCATTGCCCCTTCCACACATGGTCCCACTGAGCCTGGGCTTTGTGCCCTTGGGTTCATTGTGTCAGCCAAAATTTCTGCCTCCGTATCAGTGTTAAAATCTACCTCTTCCCTCCGACACTCTCTCATTGAGCACAAGTTCCACCATGCTCTCAGCACGTCAATCTCTGGATATGTGGCCCACAGTTTTGCCACTACTGGTCTCTCACCGTTGCTTCAGAGCCTGTGACAGTTCACAAGGCCTGCAAAGATGCTAACTCACTTTTGTGGAAAGAATTCAAGTAGGATGAACTCAAGGCTCGTTCTGAGCATGGCGTGTATGACAATGTCGATCTCCCCCTTGGCAGACAAGCCCTCCCAGCCAAGTGGGTTTATCATTGAACATGGAAGCCAAACAACACGGTAGAGCAATACAAAGCACTTCACAGTCAAAAAACGAGTCCTTCTCAATCTTATTGCTTAGCGTGACTGGGAACTCAAGCAATTGGACGTGAACAATGCCTTCCTTCATGACAGGCTTGATGAAGACATCTATATGATCCAACCCCCTGGTTTCACGTATGGCACCAACAGGGTGTGGCGTCTGCACAAGACTCTATACGGCCTCAAGCAGTCACCACGGTGCTAGAACCATGAGATCACATCCACGTTTGAGAAATGAGCTTCTGTAGAAGCACTGTTGATCCTAAATTGTTTCTCTGTACATCCTCTTTCTCTCTTGTCACCATTCTTGTGTATGTTGATGATCTGCTCAATACATCTCCCAGTCTCGCTGTTGTTCAAGAAGCACAATCTCTGTTCATTCAGCTTACAAAATGAAAGACCTTGGGCCAGTCCAAGTATTCTTGGGCATGGAACTTGAGCTAGACAACTTAAACCGGACACTACATGTACTGGCTACATACATCTGCAGTATGGGGGAACGATTCGATTCCTTGCTTTCTGTTGTTCCTTCGGCCACTACTGAAGTCACCGTACAACATCAACCTGGGAGAAACATTGAATACCATCACTATCTTGGTGTCCCAAAGAGTGTCATTTTGAGGCTGCGCTTTGTGTGACAGGGTAAGCTCTCCCCACCCAATGCTTAGGCCTGTACTTCAGAGCACAACCCTTAATTGTTGTCGATGATTTCACCGAAAATGAGTGGGGTCATGACTCAGATGCACTTGGTTGCATAGGCTACAATTTCCTTGTTGAGGACACATCCATTTCCAGGAAAGGTGGTCAACAAGGGTGCGTGGCAAGAAGCTCGCACAAGACTGATTATGTAGCACTTGGTTCAGACACGTATGAGGCTCTTTCCTTGAACAACTTGAAGAGGGGATGCAGTCAAGATGATCTGGATTTGCCCCTTGCTACAGCAGTTGCACGTTCCCATCCGCTGCATCACTCTACGCTGTGAGAATCAGAGCATAATAGCCTTTACTAAGAATGGTGGTATGCATCACTCTCGCACAAAATCCAATCAATGTTGAGCATCAGTTTGTACTTGAGTGCATTGTTGCCGGCTTGGTTTGGGTTGTCTGCCTAGATACACGCTCACACCGCACTGAATTTTTTGCTAAGGGACCAGCACATACGTCTTCAATTTTGGTGTTCACGCTGTTGGTCTGGCCTGTCCCCATGACCCCAGTTGATCATTCTCACCTTGTCTCTGTTCCTACTGATTCTGGCTTGCTGTAGCATGTGAGAGCTATAACCGCGGGTCATGGGGGAGTGTTAATGTCTATGGTCAAGTTGGTGAACCATCACACTGTTGGAAACAAACCAAAGACTTAAACAAGCCTCACCTCCTCTTACCTCTCGGCTTACCTCCGAGATCTTAATAAAGATTGACCTGGACCAAACTACCTCGATTAATTGCTCATTGGTCAGCTGACCTTTGTAATGGACCATCAGGGTAACCCCTGATGATGTGACACCGGGTCACCCGCGTTTGGCTAGAGGAAGGAAGCTGTTTCTCTAGTTGTTTTTCCTAATTTGTTTTTACATATCAAGGATGTTCATTTTCTCGAGTTTTTCAAAACAGTTCTATTCATCATGCTTGCCTTTGGTTCCGTGGCTTTCTAGGTCATGTCCACGCTGTGCTCCTTCTCACTCATTCATTATTTTCCATCCAATATTTGTCCTCTCTCGCATCCAATTTCTTTTCAACCTGTTCCTGCATCCATCTCCGTCCACATCAACACATCCATGCCTCTTTCTCGGCTCCTCGCATTCTCTCAGTGTATCCTTTCTACTTTCAAGACCAGCGCTCTACCTTGCCCCTTGTGTCTGCCCAACTAACTCCTTGCTCTCATTCTTGTCCCTTAGCTCCCGGGTTTCCACGCTTTCCACTGCTTCTATCTGATTCTTCCTTCACTCATCTCCTGCCATCACTTCTTCTAACATGGTATCGGAGCTTCAGGCTACATCACCTGGTGCCGTCTGACCAAGTCATTACGTCTTCACTTCCATCGGCACCTTCTGCCATAAGCGTTTTCTCTAACCTTCTTTACCACCACTACTGTCATCCACAACGTCTTTGCCATCTCTGCCTCTGCTTCTATGGCCACATCATCAGCTGATACGCGTCGATATCCCCTACACTCATTCATCCGCACACGGTGATTCTTGTTCTCCAGCCTCATCGACGGCTCGCCTGCTCGGCCACCCGCTTTCCCTCTTCCTTCATCCACAGTTGATGTCACTAGCATTCGGCAGCATCTTCTATCATTGCTAAGTCCTACATCCAAACAAATACCCCTGGAAAGGTCCGGCCTTGTCTATTGTCGACTGTCTGTAGCAGCATCCGAGCCCCTCTCTTTCGCCATCTTCGGCAAACCTTCCTATCACTTCCCACTCAGCTCTCTACCTTCGTCAATTGCTCACATTACCACCATCTTACCTTGTCCTCTGTAAATATCATGGAGAAAATCCATGTCCTTACCCACTATCTTGATGGCTCTACCAGTATGTGGACATGGGGTATGGACACCTCTCTCTTCTTTGGACTGGTTTATATCAAAGGGCTACCTTTCATCTATGCCCTTCATCACTATCGAGTCTACATAGGTCCTAATCCATGCCTTGCCAACATCAACACCGAACTGATGGGAGAAGTGCTCACTGAAGTATGAAGAGTTTTGTGTCGACTCAATGAACCCATCATATCATTAATATGAGGACCTCCAACCTCATCATCATGTGGCGCTCCCTCCGCCGCACCTGTCTCTGTCCACGTCTCCCATGGTCCTCTGCCAAACCATTGTGCCTCACGTATCATTGCGGAGATGTATATTGTGATCCGACTGAGAAAAGTAGTGACAGCAACGACGATGACCACTTCATTGCTCACAGTGAATATAATGGGCCTGGCAGACAAGTAGCAGAGTTATCTATGAGAGCGGCATAAGACATCCCAAGCTGCTACAAAGGAGGATGACGCTTCTAAAGCCTGTCGGAGCCAAGGGGTGTGTAGGAAATGAACCAAAGACTTTGACAAGTCTCACCTCAACTTACCTCTCAGTTCAACTTTGAGCTCTCAATAAAATTTCACGACCTATACCCAACCACCTTGATCAACGGCTCACAGGCCAGATCACCATTGTAACCAACCATGAAGGTATCCCCTCACAATGTGACACCTGGCTTACGTAATGATTTCCTAGCTTTAATGGTTTGTCCTGTTTTTTTTTGTCTATGCCAAGAAATTTCATTCCCTTGAGTGACCTATAACGATTCTCTTCATTCTATTTGCCTTTAGTTCCATGGCTCTCACTGTCGTGTCCTCGCGCTCCTTCTCACTTGCTCATTCTTCGCCATCCAATCTCTGCTCTCACTCGCATACCCTCGGTTTGCCACTCTGCTATACTACTGAGCTCTTCCCACATCAACACACACATGCTTCTTTCTCGGCCCCTTGCATTCTCTCGGTGTACCCTTTCAGGACTGGCGCTCTACCTCGCCTCTGGTGTTTGCTCTTGCCTTATGTCCGACAAACTCCTTTCTCTTATTCTTATCCCTCAGCTACCATCACGCTCCCGTGCTTCCGCAATTTTCGCTTCTTCTGGTTGCTTCTACCTTTACTCGTCTCCTACTATCACCTCTTTTTGTTGTTCTTCTATGCCCTATGGCCACTGCTATGGCTTGACGGACAGGTTGGGCATGCACTGCTCCCTTGGAGTAAGTCCCCCAAACCTTGTTTGTGGTGCAAGTCCAAGCGAGACACCAGAAGTGTAGCGCAACGGATAGCATGTTGGACTTAGGGACAACAGGTCCTGCGATCAAGCCTTGATGTGCACAGAAGGTTTTTTGACCTTCTAGCACAGGGGAAGTTTCTTAGACATTTCTCCATGCATGAGGAGAGTGCGCCACTTNCACTACCCACACACCTTAGAAGCCAGGCCTAGGACTATATGTACCAGGCTCATTCCTCATTCTAATTACACAATCTGGCCTTAGATGCTCCTCACAGAGTTGTCCAACTAAGGAACAGTATAAAGAAGACACTGGTTGGTCTAAGCCCCAGGAGTTAGTCTTTGACTAGCACCTCGCGCGAAAGTGACCAAGTGTTAAGTGGACACAGTTGCTAGCAAGTGATTGCCTAGGAACTGCTCAGTGTGGAACCGTGATCCTGAGGGTGATATCTTCTCCTAGCTGAAATGCTAGGAGCGGACGGCAGGTGCTATTGTGTCGGCCCTGTTTTCTAGTCCGTTTGCCTCAGGCCGGTTGACAAAGGGTTATGGGCCCACACTGACCAGTTGTAAGGCACGCTTCGCTCAACTCTGGTACGCTCTCTCCAAGTGCACACGCCGGCTCCATCAGCTCCATCAGCTCCATCAGCTTCATCAGCTCCAACGGCTTGGTCTGCACTTAGCACACAGGGACTAAGGACAAGCTCTGCCCTTGGAGGCACGACCCTTGTGTCCCAACCAGGACAAGCTCTGCCCTTGGTGGCAAGACCCTGGGTGTGTTGGTGTAGATGTATTCTCTGTCTGCAGGTGAACATCGGCTGGAGGGGTAAGCAACGGATCTGCATCCTAAAACCGGTAGCGGACATCAGCTAACATCAGCCTACATCGGCCTCAACACAGCAGAGACGTGGGAAGCAGACAAGGGCAGCAAAAATGGTTAACCCATCGGGAGGAGTGGGGGCTGCCGCAGGGCAGTCCTCAAGCTCAACAGTGGCTACCACAGGGTAGACCACTGGAGCAAATGTGAGTGCTACGTCACTGCCGCAATGTCTTGGACCCCTGGGAGGAATCCCCATTTTCGAGGGGATTGACTTTCCCCTTTGGAGATGGCAGTTTGAGCTGGCGATGAAAGTTCCCAGCTTCATCAAGCTACTGAAGGGAGTGGAGCAGGTTCCGGCGGAAGGCACATCTGAGCATGAGGCATGGATGGATCGAAATGATATTGTCATGTCATTCCTCAGCAACGCGATAGCCAAGAAGTATGTCCCCATCATTGCCGAGTACACGCTGGCTTCCGAAGCTTACGACAAGCTCAAGCGCGTGCACCAATCCACCTCCCTTGCGAACAGACTATTCATCCTACAACGGCTGATCAGCATGCGGGTGAATGAGGGCGAATCAATCCCCGATTTCCTACAGGAGTTTGAAGGACTCCTTGGCGAGGCTCACCAGATGAACTGGGACCTTGACGAGAACATGCAAGCCATGATCCTCCTCATGGCGCTACCGGAGAGCTGGAGCCCAATGATCACCGTCATGGGCGGCTGGAAGGAGGACGACCTGACGTACACGGCAGAATCCGAGTACGTGCGAAACGAGGCCATGCGCCGCAGTGGAAGTGAGGCTAACTTCTCAGCCTATGCCGCACGCTACGGTGGCCGCGGGAGCAAAGGGTCAGCCTCTGGTCAGAAAGGCGACAGCGGAAGCGGTGGTGGCGGAGGCAACAATGGCGGCAAGGCTCCCAAGCGACAGGGTAACTGCCGCAACTGCGGCAAACCTGGGCACTGGGAAAGAGAGTGCAGGTCGCCAAAGAAGGAAGACGGCGGAAGCGGTGGGAACAAAGGCAACAAAATGGATGGCAAAAAAGCCACCAACATGATGGCACAGAGCACGCCTCCAGCAAAAGGAGCGGCACTGCTCAGGCCAGGAGCTTTTGGGCTCGACTCCGGCACCGATCATCACTCCAGCAACNTGTCGTCAACGCAAAGGGCGTGGGAGACAAGCTGGTGAGCATCAACCTTAATGGTGCAGAGAAGGATCTACGGCTACGTGACGTGGTCTACATGCCCTCCTTTGCGGCAAACCTTCTGTCCGTATCAAAGATAACGGACAACGACATGACAGTGGTATTCACACAGAAGAAGGCGGTCATCGCCAGGAACGAGGACATCAAGGTCCTCTATGCCAACAAAGATCTCGTGGCACAGGTTCCACGGGTTGACGGACTCTACGTATTGCAGACAACAGCAGCAAAGACCTCGGAAGACGAGGGTCATGCGGGTGCAGCTGAGGCAGTGGTCTCGGCACCAACACAGGAGAGCACACCAACGAGAACTGAAAAAGCATCCTCTGCCACAAAGGACGAAGACACTGATCTGTGGCACAGACGCTTTGGGCACGTTGCAAACAGCACGCTCCAAGTCATTCAGCAACAACAGCTGGCCCGTGGCATGGATGGTTGCAAGAAGGATGCGGCTGAGTGTGGCAGCCTGTGCGAACCTTGCCTCCAAGGCAAGACCAAACGAACGCGCTTTGAGCGCAATGGTCGCCGCGCAGAATCAGCCCTTGACCTGATTCACACCGACGTGTGCGGACCCTTTCGCACGGCGTCAAACGGTGGTAGCAAGTATTTTCTGACCTTCATAGACGACCACAGCCGCAAGGTGTGGATCTTCTTCCTCAAAACAAAGGGAGAGGTCAGAGAAAAGTTGCAGGAGTTTGTCGCCATGGTGGAGCGGCAGACCGGAAAGAAAGTCAAAG